>CM030358.1:466770971-467219372 GCA_017893485.1 Hemerocallis citrina | reverse complement strand
GGCTCAATGAGGAGTCCACGTTGAGATAGGACAATCCTCAATTTCATAATCAGCAGGCTGATAGTGAAGAGGACCTAGAAGGGCATCTGAACCTGGATGTTGACTTCTCATTTACAGACGAGGAATCAGACGATTTAGAATTTATTGCGGATACTCAAAGGGAAATCTCTCCAGATATGGTTCTGTCTACATTGCCAGAATCGGCTCCAGGAGTCAGTATTGGTTCGTCTACCAGGTCGGTTGGATTCAGGGTGCAGAGGTTGCCTAAGAGGGGCTCATGCGAAGTCCTTGGATGACTTTCTGGAGAGAGCGGCGGCCGCCAAAGCGGCTAAACCCGTCGATGGAGGTACAAAACTTCTTCTTGCTAATATTTTAAATTTCATGTCAGACTCTGAAGTTTTTTTATTAGCTATCACCTGTGGTTTGGAAGTTTGTGATAAAGAACGCAACGCGTTACTTCTTAACAAATTGAGGGGTTGGAAAACTGAAAGAGCTAAATCTAGTGTTCATAAGGTACTAGGATCCAACTCTAGGGGATTAACGGTCTCTGAGGGCGAGTCCCTCTCACACGGTCATCTCGGACATGGTTCCCCAATGAATACGCTTTTCTGGAACGTCCGGGGTCTGGGGGATAAAGGGAAAAGAGATATGGTTAGAGATGTTATCATGAAGTCCAAGGCGGAAGTGGTTGGGCTTCAGGAGACCAAACTTACACATGGGTCCAAACTTAAGAGAATAGGGGGGAACAGAATCAAGGAATGGGTTTTACGCCCATCCGCGGGAGCCTCAGGGGGAATTGCCATCGGTTTCAACTCGGACCTTCTCAAGTGTTCAGAGGTCTATAATGGTACATTCTCCCTGACCACACGTCTGGAACAACGATCTGATAAGTATATGCAGACTATCACAGTTGTATATGGGCCGAACGTGGCTTCAGAGCGTGAGGCCTTCTGGCAAGAACTGGCCAATATTTGCCTTCGTTGGCCGGGGGCCTGGATTGTCGGGGGGGACTTCAATATTACCAGATTTGCGTTCGAACACAAGGGTAGAGGTTCCAGCGACAGGCACAGAGAGGAGTTCAATAGGGTGATTACGGATCTTGAGTTGATAGATATCTCGATTCAGGATAGACTATTTACGTGGTCCAACATGCAGTCTTCTCCGATTATGGCTAAATTGGACAGGATACTCGTATCGATGGATTGAGAGACTAAGTTCTCCCTTGCAACTGCTAGATCGATCCCTAGGCCTACGTCCGATCACACCCCACTCCTTCTTGACTATGGGCTTCAAGGAACCAAAAGGAATAGAAAATTCCGTTTTGAGAAGGCCTGGCTGGAGATTCAGGGGTTTCACCACATGGTGATGGAAAACTGGGCGCTCCCAGTGACTGGCACAGATGCTGCGAGCCGATAGTGTGAAAAAATTTGCAGATTAAGAAAGCGGCTTCGTAATTGGAACCGATCTAGGTTTTCGACTATCTGGCGCGCAAAAGATGCCCTGTTGGAAGGAATTGATGAACTCGAAAGACTGGAGGAATCCAGAGACCTCTCACAGGAGGAAAGAAATAGGCTTCTGAAGCTCCGTGAGAGTATTGCCAATCTCTATAAGATGGAAGAAATTAAATGGCAACAAAGATCTAGAATTTCGTGGCTCAAAGAGAGAGATGCGAACACAGCCTTCTTCCATCGAGTGGCAAGTGCGAGGCGCAGGTGTAACCTCATTTTATTCTTAGAAACAAGCTCGGGGATGGTAAAAGACGAACAAGTGATTTCCACAACCTTCCAAGGTTACTACAAGAACCTCTTGGGAAAGAAGAATGACTTCCGGGTCCCACTCAGGAATGATTTCTGGCAGGCCTACCAGAGCGAGTCATCGCCTCCGCTATCCTGCCTGGAGTCCCCGTTCTCGGAAGAGGAAGTTAAAAAGGCTATCAGCCACATGGGAGCGGACAAGTCGCCAGGGCCAGATGGCTTCCCTATGATGTTCTTCCAAATCTTCTGGGAAGAAATTAAAGGGGATTATATGGCACTGCTGGATGACTTTTTTAACAAGCTCAGATTGGGTATGTTTAATTTTGCGGATGTAGTCCTCATTCCCAAACGGGAAGAGGCGTCGAAAGTGGGCGATTTTAGGCCAATCAGCCTCATAAATTGCTCAACGAAGATTATTACAAAAATTCTTGCCATCCGCCTGGGGAGTATTATGGACAGCCTGATCAACAAATCTCAATCGGGCTTCATCAAGGGCAGAAATATCCTGGATTGTGTGGCAACGGCGGAACAAGTTATCCACCGCTGCCATACGACCAACTCTAAGAGCTTCCTGCTTAAGCTGGACTTTGAGAAAGCTTATGACTCGGTTGATTGGGATTGCTTGCTGGAAGCTCTCAGGGGTAGGGGCTTCGGGAATAAATGGATATGCTGGATCAGGCAATGCTTGCAGACTAGCAAGACGGCCATATCAGTGAATGGTAGGTCGGGGCAGCCGTTCTCTTGCAGGAAGGGTCTCAGACAAGGGGACCCGCTGTTACCACTCCTGTTTACCATCGTAACAGATGTGTTGAGGGTTATGCTGGAGAATTGCCAGGAAAAAGGTTGGATCGTGCTTGTGGCCAATTCCGCGTCTACTAAAGGGTGTACGATCTTACAATACGCAGATGACACCCTTCTTTTTTGTAATGGGTCTAGACAAGAAACTGTCTGCTTTAAAGGGACACTATATTGTTTTGAGGCCTGGTCAGGCCTTAGGATTAATTTTTACAAAAGTGCGTTCAACCCAATTTCCCTATCCGATGATGAAGCAGGGGAACACACAACTATTTTGAACTGTACGACAAGTGGCTTCCCTATCAAATACCTAGGGCTACCTCTCAGACCAGGGAAATTATCTAAAGCAGACTGGTTGCCTATCATTGACAGGGTGGAGGACAGACTGTCTGGTTGGAAGGGTAAATCGTTGTCTCTCGGGGGTAGAGTGGTACTCATCAACTCAGTATTCTTTAACCTGTCAATCTACTACATATCATTTTTCGAGCTTCCTAGATGGGTGATCCAGAGGATTGACCGGATTCGAAAACGATTCCTTTGGAAGGGGGCAGACTCGGATAAAGGAGGTTACCACCTGATCAAATGGAGTATCGCTTGCATGAAGAAGAAACATGGAGGGCTAGGCATCATCGACCTCAGAGATATGAACCTTGCCCTGCTGGGGAAATGGTGGTGGAAGGTATTCCACAATAGCGGGGAAGGCTGGCAGGATTTCATTCAACCCTATCTAAGAGGAAAAGGCACGAGAAACCTGGGCTTCCGAGTAAGGGCTAAAGTCTCGCGATTCTGGAAAGGAATTGCCAAGGATAGCGGCCCCTTCCACTCGGCAGTTACGTCGACTATCGGCAATGGGCGGTCCACTAGATTCTGGTGGGATAGGTGGTGTGGAGCCCATACCCTGAAGGAAACATTCCCAAAGCTGTATGAGAGATCGAGTCGACCGAACATGTCTGTTGCCGAAGGTCGGAAAAGGGGAAGCT
Organism: Hemerocallis citrina; assembly: GCA_017893485.1. Lineage (NCBI taxonomy): Eukaryota > Viridiplantae > Streptophyta > Magnoliopsida > Asparagales > Asphodelaceae > Hemerocallis > Hemerocallis citrina. The sequence continues at coordinate 467,215,843 of CM030358.1, read as the reverse complement.
GGCGTCCGGCGTTCCGAGGAACACTCACCCCAAATTTACACCAGCAACTGCTTGACATGCAAGCACTAATCACACGGACAGGCACAAGGTGCACACAAGGCCCAGATCAGAAGCGCTGGGGCCTCGAGAACAAGGGTGCTTTCTAAGTGAGATCTCTGTATCATCGGATCCACTTTCGTGGATGCAGATCCAGCTGGGCACAGGTGTTGTGGAAGGCGAAAACCCCTTTTAAAGTCAGAGTTTTCTTATGGCTTGTGCTCAATAATGCTATCCTCACTAGGAAAAACCTTGCCAAAAGACAACCACAGGTAGTGACCAACTGTGGTTTCTGCGAAGTACATGTGGAAGATCTAAATCACCTCTTCATTCACTGCCCAAGAAGTAAGGCAACAATGGTGGAGGTACTCCGAGCCTTAGGAACAAGTGACTACCCCTGCGTATATGAGGATTTGTGGATCGGCCCCAAATTTGCAACGTGCCGACACGATATGAAGGAGGCGTGGTACATCGCAATAGCGGCAACAACATGGGTGTTATGGCTTGACAGAAATAATTTTTATTTTCGTGCTTCATGTAATAGTATTTCTGGTAACCTTACTCACATCATGCATCTTATCTCCTTTTGGGCTACAGCTGCGGCAACGGGGGCAAGAGGAAGGATCGCCAGAGTATTCCAGGTAGAGGAGTTTGACGATGAGGAGGTAGAGATTGGGCCGACGCTAAACTGAGGGACTGGCTTCACCAGTCATGACTGTGTTTATGCCAGCCTGTGTTTTGTTTCAACCTACTGTACTCTCTGGTTGCTTGAAGTTTGAATTGTTCGACCCACCCCCCAGGGTTTGTTGGGGGTGTATGTTTGTTTTCTGTCATTTTCTTCCCGCATTGTACTTTTGTTTTGTACTGTTGTTTTCTCCCGGTACGACGGGGTTGTTTTATTAACTTCTTATTAATGAAACAGGGTGGCCTTATTCCACCTTTTACCTAAAAAAAAGACTATTGAAGGGGTAATCACCCTCGACGTAACCGCTGGCAAAACTTCTACTACCCGAACGGAGTCGATGGACTTCATGTAAAACACATAATTCTCATAAAATTGATGGAAAACAGTGTACTATATATAGCCCACAATGTGAGGGAAATAAAAAATCTCACCAAAGTGGCCGAAAACTGTGGACTATAGCCCACAAATGAGGCTAAAATAATCTAATACAAATTTTCACAAAAACGGCTAGAAATTGTGGACTATAACCCACAAAATGAAGCCAAAACAGTGAAATATGAAATCTCATTAAAGTGATAGAAAATCGTGTACTATAGCCCACAAAATGAGGGAAATGAAAAATCTCATGAAAGTTGTCAAAAACTGTGGACTATATAGCCCACAAATGAGGCTAAAACAGTCAAATACAATTTTTTACGAAAACGGCCGGAAACTGTGGACTATAACTCACAAAATGAGGTCAAAACAGTAAAATAAGAAATTTCTTGAAAATGTCACGAAACTGTGGACTATGTAGCCCACAATAAGAGGGAAATAAAAAATCTCACGAAAATGGCTGAAAACTATGGACCATGGCCCACAAATGCGGCTAAAACAGTCAAATACAAATTTTCACGAAAATGGTCGGAAATTGTGGACTATAACTCACAAAATGAGGTCAAAACTGTAAAACACGAAATCTCATGAAATTGCTCGAAAACAGTGTACTATCGTCCACAAAATGAGGGAAATAAAAATCTCACGAAAGTGGCTGAAAACTGTGGATTATAACCCACAAACGAAGCTATAACAGTCTAATACAAAATTTCAGGAAAACGGCTGGAAACTGTGGACTATAACCCACAAAATGAGGCCAAAACAGTAAAATATGAAATCTCAAGAAAGTGATCGAAAACAGTGTACTATATATAGCCCCCAAAATGAGGGAAATAAAAATTCTCACGAATGTTACCGAAAACTGTGTACTATAACCCACAAATGAGGTTAAAACAGTCAAATACAAAATTTGACGAAAACGGTCGTAAACTATGGACTATAACCCTCAAAATGATGCCAAAATAGTAAAATAAGAAATCTCTTGAAAATGACACAAAACTGTACACTATAGTGCCCACAATATGAGGGAAATAAAAAAACTCACGAAAGTGGCCGAAAACTGCGGACTATAGCTCACAAATGATGCTAAAACAGTCAAATACAAATTTTCACGAAAACGGACGGAAACTGTGGACTATAACCAAAAAAATAAGGCCAAAACAGTAAAATACAAAATCTCATGAAAGTGACCGAAAATAGTGTACTAGCCCACAAAATGAGGGAAACAAAAAATCTCACGAAAATGGCCGAAAACTGTGGACTATAGCCCACATATTAGGCTAAAACAGTCAAATACAAAATTTCACGAAAATGGCTGGAAACAGTGGACTATAGCCCACAAAATGAGAGACATAAAAAATCTCAAGTAAGTGGCAAAAAAAACTGTGGACTATAGCACACAAATGAGGCTAAAACAGTCAAATACAAAATTTCACGAAAACGGTCGGAAATTGTGGATTATAACCCACAAAATGAGGCCAAAACGGTAAAATACGAAATGTCATGTAATTGATTGAAAACAGTGTACTATATAGCCCACAAAATGAGAGAAATAAAAAATCACACGAAAGTGGTCAAAAACTGTGGACTATAGCCCACAAATGAGGCTAAAACAGTCAAATACAACTTTTCACGAAAACGACCGGAAATTGTAGACTATAACCCACAAAATGAGGTCAAAACAGTAAAACACGAAATCTCTTGAAATTGATCGAAAACAGTGTACTATAGCCCACAAAATGAGAGAAATAAAAATTCTCACCAAAGTGGTCGAAAACTGTGGACTATAGGCCCACAAATGAGGCAAAAACAGTCAAATACAACTTCACGAAAAACGGCCGGAAACTGTGGACTATAACCCACAAAATGAGGGAAATAAAAAATCTCACGAAAGTGGCCGAAAATTGTGGACTATAGCCCACAAATGAGGCTAAAACAGTCAAATACCAAATTTCGCGAATACGGCTGGAAACTATGGACTATAACACACAAAATGTGGCCAAAACAGTAAAATAAGAAATCTCATAAAAATGACCCAAAATATAGGCCACAATATTAGGAAAATAAAAAATCTCATGAAAGTGGGCGAAAATTGTGGGCTATATACCCCACAGATTATGCTAAAATAGTCAAATGCAAATTTTCACGAAAACAGCCGGAAAATGCGCACTATAACCCAAAAAATGAGGCCAAAACAGTAAAATACGAAATCTCATGAAATTGATCGAAAACAGTGTATCCCACAAAATGAGGAAAATAAAAAATCTCACGAAAGTGGCCGAGAACTGTGGACTATAGCCCACAAATTAGGCTTGAAAGTCAAATACAAAATTTCACGAAAATGATTGGAAACAGTGGAATATAGCCCACAAAATGAGGGACATAAAAAATCTCTAGAAAGTGGCCGAAAACTGTGGACTATAGCACACAAATGAGGCTTAAGAAGTCAAATACAAAATTTCACGAAGACGGCCGGAAACTGTAGACTATAACCCATAAAATGAGGCCAAAAACAGTAAAATACGAAATCTCATGAAAGTGATCGAAAATAGTGTATTATGCCCACAAAATGTTGGAAATAAAAATCTCATAAAAGTTGCCGAAAACTATGGACTATAGCCCATAAATTAGGCTAAAACTGTTAAATACAAATTTTCACGAAAATGGCCAGAAACTGTAGACTACACCCACAAAATAAGGCCAAAATAGTAAAACACGAAAACTCTTAAAATTGATTGAAAACAGTGTACTATATAGCCTACAAAATGAAGGAAATAAAAAATCTCACCAAAGTGGTTGAAAACTGTGGGCCCACAAATGAGGTTAAAACAGTCAAATACAAATTTTCACGAAAACAGCTGGAAACTGTGGACTATAACCCACAAAATGAGACCAAAATAGTAAAACACGAAATCTCATAAAATTGATGGAAAACAGTGTACTATATAGCCCACAAAATAAAAGAAATAAAAAATCTCACCAAAGTGGCCGAAAATTGTGGGCCCACAAATGAGGCTAAAACAGTCAAATACAAATTTTCACGAAAATGGCCAGAATCTGTGGACTATAACCCACAAAATGAGGCCAAAACAGTAAAATATGAAATTCCTAGAAAGTGATCGAAAATAGTGTACTATATATAGCCCACAAAATGAGAAAAATAAAATTCTCACGAATGTTGCCGAAAATTGTGGACTATATAGCCCACAAATGAGGCTAAAACAGTCAAATACAAAATTTGACAAAAAGACCGTAAACTATGGACTATAACCGTCAGAAAGAGGGCAAAACAGTAAAATATGAAATATCTTGAAAATGAAACAAAATTGTGGACTATATAGCCCACAATTTGAGGGAAATAAAAACTCTCACGAAAGTGGTCGAAAACTGTGGACTATAGCCCACAAATGAGGCTAAAACCGTCAAATACAAAATTTCACAAAAATGGCCATAAACTATGGACTATAACCCACAGAATGAGGCCAAAATAGTAAAATAAGAAATCTCTTGAAAATGACACAACTGTGGACTATATAGCCCTCAATATGAGGGAAATAAAAAATCTCCCGAAAGTGGCAGAAAACTGTGGACTAGCCCACAAATGAGGCTGAAAAAGTCAAATACAAAATTTCACGTAAACGACTGGAAACAGTGGACTATAGCTGACAAAATGAGGGACATAAAAAATCTCACGAAAGTGGCTGAAAACTGTGGATTGTAGCCTACAACTGAGGCTAAAATAGTCAAATACCAAATTTCACGAATACGGCCGAAAACTATGGAATATAACACACAAAATGAGGCCAAAACAGTAGAATAAGAATTCTCATGAAAATGACCCAAAACTGTGGACTATATAGCCCACAATATGAGGAAAATAATAAATCTCACGAAAGTGGCCGAAAACTGTGGATTATAGCCCACAAATGAGGCTAAAATAGTCCAATACAAATTTTCACGAAAACGAATGGAAACTGTGGACTATAACAAAAAATTGAGGCCAAAACAGTAAAATAAGAAATCTCATGAAAGTGATCGAAAACAGTGTACTAGCCCACAAAATGAGGGAAATAAAAAATCTCACGAAAGTGGCCGAAAACTGTGGACTATCGCCCACACATTAGGCTAAAACAGTCAAATACAAAATTTCACGAAAATGGCTTGAAACAGTGGACTATAGCACACAAATGAGGATAAAACAGTCAAATACAAAATTTCACGAAACGGTCGGAAACTGTGGACTATAACCCACAAAATGAGGCCAAAACAGTAAAGTACAAAATCTCATGAAATTGATCGAAAACAGTGTAATATATAGCCCAAAAAATGACGGAAAGAAAAATCTCACGAAAGTGGTCGAAAACTAGGCCACAAATGAGGCTAAAACAGTCAAATACAACTTTTCACGAAAACAGCCAGAAACTGTGGACTATAACCCATAAAATGAGGCCAAAACAGTGAAATACGAAATCTCTTGAAATTGATCGAAAACAGTGTTCTATAGCCCACAAAATGAGAGAAATAAAAATTCTCACGAAAGTGGCCGAAAACTGGCCCACAACTGAGGCTAAAATAGTCAAATACAAATTTTCTCGAAAACGGCCGAAAACTGGGACTATAACCCAAAAAATGAGGCCAAAACAGTAAAATACGAAATCTCATGAAAGTGATCGAAAACATTGTACTATAGACCACTAAATGAGAGAAATAAAAAATGTCACGAAAGTGGCCGAAAACTGTGGACTATAGCCCACAAATTAGGCTAAAATAGTCAAATACAAAATTTCACGAAAATGACTAGAAACAGTGGACTATAGCCCATAAAATTAGGCTAAAACAGTCAAATACAAAATTTCGCCGGAAACTGTGGACTATAACGCAGAAAATGAGGCCAAAACAGTAAAATATGAAATCTCAAGAAAATTATCGAAAACAGTGTACTATAGCCCACAAAATGAGGAAAATAAAAATTCTTACGAATGTTGCCGAAAATAGTAGACTATAGCCCACAAATGAGGCTAAAACAGTCAATACAAAATTTGACAAAAACAGCCATAAACTATGAACTATAACCCACAAAATGAGGCCAAAACAGTAAAATAAGAAATCTCTTAAAAATGACACAAAACTGTGGACTATATAGCCCACAATATGAGGAAAATAAAAAATCTCACGAAAGTGGCCGAAAATTGTGGACCATAGTCCACAAATAGGGATGGCATCAGGGCCGGGCTGGCCCGGCCCCCCTCCAACCTGGGCTGGCCCCTGAACCGGCCCCCACCCACCCGGTTCAGGTCCGGTCCCCATTTTTGCAGCAAAAGCCAGGTTAGGCCCGGCCCGCTCGAGGCTCGGGACCGGTTGAACCGGCCCGCCCGGGCTCGGGCCGGGCCGGGCCGGCCCGTTGGCTGATTTATTTATTTATTTATTTATTTTTATTTTATTTTTCTTCTCAGAGGAACTACTTCGGAAGTACACAATTTTTTTAATTTTGTCCCTTCACAAAATGATAAGAGTGTAGGACTTAAAATATGTCCACGACAATAGTCCAATGCCTTCTCTTCAATCTAAGTAGAGGCCATCTCGATCTTTAAATTCAAGTAATTCCCTTGATTTGTAATTTGATCTAAATAGAAAAATTTGTATGAATTTTATTCATGTACTTAATTTTATTCAAGAAGTTCAAATTTATTAAATCATGTACTTTATTTATTCATGTACTTCAATTATTTATGAAATTTTATTCTTTGCAATTGTTATAAAATTACAAATCCATATACTCGATCTTAAATAATACTTTACAACAAAAAAATATATTCCTCGTACACGGGCCAGGTCCGGCCCGGCCCGCGAACCGGCCCGGCCCCCACACCAGGGGCCAGGGGCCAGGTCCGGGCCAAGGTTTCTTACCTTGAGCCCGGCCCGGCCCGGCCCGCGTAATGCAGGAGCCCGGCCCGGGTGGCCCGGGACTGGTCAAAACCCGGTCAAACCCTGCCCGGCCCGACCTGAGTGGCCCGAATGCCATCCCTACCCACAAATGAGGCTAATACAGTCAAATACAAATATTCATGAAAACGGCCGGAAACTATGGACTATACACCCACAAAATGAGGCCATAACATCAAAATAAGAAATCTCTTGAAATTGACCCAAAACTGTGGACTATATAGCCCACAATATGAGGAAAATAAAAAATCCCACGAAAGTGGCCCAAAATTGTCGACTATAGCCCACAAATGAGGCTAATACAGTCAAATATAAATTTTCACGAAAACGGCCGGAAACTGTGGACTATAACCCACAAAATTAGGTCAAAACAGTAAAATACGAAATCTCATGGACTATGAACGGTCGGAAACTGTAGACTATAGCCCACAAATGAGGCTAAAACAGTCAAATACAAAATTTGACGGAAACGGTCGTAAACTATGTACTATAACCCACAAAATGTGGCCAAAATAGTAAAATAAGAAATCTCTTGAAAATGACACAAAACTGTGGACTATATAGCCCACAATATGAGGGAAATAAAAAAATCCTACGAAAGTGGCCGAAAACTGTGGACTACAGCCCAGAAATGAGGCTAAAACAGTCAAATACAAATTTTCATGAAAACGGCCGGAAACTGTGGATTATAACTCACAAAATGTGGCTAAAACAGTAAAATACGAAATTTCATGAAAGTGATCGAAAATAGTATACTATAGCCCACAAAATGAGGGAAATAAAAAATCTTACGAAAGTGACCAAAAACTGTGGACTATAGCCCTCAAATGAGGCAAAAACAGTCAAATACAAAATTTCACGAAAACGGCCGTAAACTATGGACTACAACTCACAAAATGAGGCCAAAACAGTAAATTAAGAAATCTTTGAAAATGACACAAAACTGTGGACTATATAGGCCACAACATGAGTGAAATAAAAAAATCTCATGAAAGTGGCCAAAAACTATGGATTATAGCCCACATGTCACGCCCCGCTTCCCAAAATATGGGAATACGGGTCCATGACCGAGGCCCAGCGAATGATGCGAATACACCATTCATAAGTTGTACAGGTAACTCAACAACAAGATACCAACAAAACCACGCAGGCATGTAAAATCACAATAGGATAACAAAAGTACATGACATAGTACATGACATAACCAACAGTTGGAAAAATACAAAGTCGTCACGGGTCAAAATACGTCCGGAATACAATATAGAGTACATAAATAAAACATGAAGTAAAGATAACATGATAATAAACAAGACTAAAACACTTGCTCAGCAACACCTTCGGGTAACTCTCCATCCGGACCTGCAAGTATATTATTACAAAAAGAAGAAATAAGAAAATACCCGTTAATGCAAGTCACGGGCCGCAAGTGGTACAAGCTAAGGGGACAAGTACAAAACGAAACAAAAGCAGGGGAAGAACAAGGAACCAAGAATCATGTAATAGAAGAAATACAACATGTAAACAGAATCATGAACAAGACATCATGAAACAAGTGGCATGCATGTAAATAAGTAAGTAAACAAGTCAACATGAACATGTAATATGTAAACAAGTAAGCAAGTCAACAGGAACATGTAACATGTAATTGGATCATACAAGTGCATGTGTTAATCACATGTCTTTTATTAACCTAACTAGTACAGCAATCATGCGTCCCATACTACATGTTTGATACACGCAATCAAGTGAACGTTTAGACCTAGTGGTGGATTCTATAGGTCACGTACTCAGGAAAACATGTCAATTGTATCTTGTATCGAGATTCGTGTAATGTGGAACATGTAGAGTGTGAACTTGTAACGTGAACATGTAAACCTGTAATTTTGCAAACTTGCAACTTGTAACTTGCAACTTGCATCGGGAAACCACGAGCTCCCGTCCGAGTACGCTCTTCTATATTGCCCACTACTAAATCTTTTCCCTTATACCCCGGCTTGTTATTTTTTATTATAATCAATAACATGGATGGTAACATGAACAATAACTGGATCGGTAAACATCTACATGCAACAACAAGAACGGGTAACATGACAGGATCGAGTATTAAAACTTACGCAATACAAGAAAACATATTTCAGGGTTTATAAAACATGTTGTAACTATGATGTGATCAATAGCATATGCAAAATTTAATCAAGAATAAAAAGATACTATAACAACATTCAAACTAGTAACAAGACAAGTAATTCATGCACAACATCCTGTATAGTTCTAAGAGTATATATGTGTGTATCAATCGTGTTCATGCAATACATATGGCAACAAAGAGAGAGAGAGAGAGAGAGATGGCGGGAGAATGGGAACGGCGACGGGGTCTGGCGATGATGCGACCAAGGGCGGCGCGATGACGGGAGACTGCAGTGTTGATGGTGACGAGGAGACGACGAGGCTGTGGCTTCGGTCGAGCGGCGAGGAGAATAGAGGACGGAGACGAGTGGTTGCGGAGGAGGAAGGCGAGGAAGTGGACGACGATGAGGCAATGGCAGGCGCGCGAAGGAGAAGGTGGAGGAAGGAGCAGCAACAGGGTGAACGGGGCTTCGGTGGAGTTCTTCGGTGGGGAAGATGAGTGGTGGTCGCGACGGCTGGAGCTTGGTCGAGGATGGCTGACGACTGCGACGACTGTGGGCGAGGCAGAAGAGAGGGCTCAGGTGAAGTCGGGGGGGTTCTTCGGCAGAGGTCGAGGAGGGCAGAGGACTCGGGGTAGTGAGGAGGAGAACGGCGAGATGGCGGGGCATCGACAGAGGAGGGCGATGAGACCTGGGGCTCAGGCGGAGGTGCTCGGAGGTAGGGGCGTGAGGAGGCGGAGGAGAGGTGGAGTCACCGAGGTCGGGGTTCGATTGTTGGCAGAGCTTCGAGCGGAGGAGTGAAGATGTGGACAATGATGAAGGAGGCTGAGGGTGCTCAGGGTTGGGGACGGAGTGCAGCAATGGCGAGCGGAGGACTCGCGGCGCTCAGAGGCGGAGGTGCACAGGGGAGAGCGAGAGGTGGAGCTTCGGGGGTGTCGACGAGGAGACGGCGATGGTGGGGCGAGCTCGATAGGGTGCAGCGTCAGGGAGCTTCGAGTGAGGAAGACGAGCGGAGGCTTGCGGTGCTCGAGCGAGAAGCGCTCGAAGGCGGAGGGCTCGACTGTGGTGGTGTCGAGGCTGGAGGTTGATCACGAGCGGCACGGCAATGGAGAGCGGCGGCACGGCAATGGTGAGGGGCGGTGGCTGAGGAGGTGGTTGTGGGCTCTGGAGGAGGCGAGGCTCGATGAGGTGGATGGCCAATGGAGGCGGAGAGCTGTAGTGAGGGCGCTCGAGGAGGAAGAGGATGAGGAGAAGGAGGCGCTCGACTGGAAGACGAACGGAGGGTGGTGAAGACGGCGGTTGAAGATGGCTGTGCTGGCGATGGTGAGGTCGGGTGGTGAAGGAGATGGAGGACGATGAGGCGAGGGGAAATGGGTTCTCTGTTTTCGTTTGGGAGACAGAGGAGGGGAGAGATAGAGAACGGGAGGGATAGTAGAACGGGAATAGGGGGTAATATAATTATATAATAAATAAAGAATAAAGTAATGGGGGTAGTTATGAGGTGGTGGGGAGTTGGAGTACGAGATTGTGCAAATTGGGGATATGTGAAGGAATTGTATACGGGTTGGTGTGTATGTTTAGTATGTACAAATATATGGGTACTGGGTTAGTTGATTTGGGCTAAACTTTGGGCTTCAAAATATTTAAATAAATCAATTAGGGTATTGGGCTTATAATAACAATTAGGCTCAGATTAGATATATAAATAAGGCTAAAATTGAAAAAACCCCCTAAACTATCTCATATCTGCAGAAAACCTCACTCACCTCTTTTATATGCATAAAACCGCACTCAACTATGGGTGCGAAAAACCCCACCATAACTCTGTTAGGGTTCTGTTAGTTTTTGGTCACGTGCAATGCACGTGACTTACAAAATGTCAAAAATACTCCCCGACTATTCAGAACCCAATCTTCTTCTTTTCTTATTATCTTCTCTTTTCTTCCTCCTTTATTCAAAACCATTATTTCTCTTCCAAAAACAAACCCTAATCCCAAATCCAAAATCCACCAACTCCAAAATCAACCTAATCAATCCGAAATCCTTCTTCTTCATCATCGACGCTGCCGTCCAGTCGACGACGCCATCTCGTCGAAGTCTCTAAGCGCATCCTGTCGAAGTCGTAGCTCCCAGTCGAAGTCGGTCTCCAATAGTCGAGAGCATCCCAGTCAAAGTCGAAGATCATCGTAGTCGCTCCCCATACAGTCCAAGTCGAAGTCGATCTCCAATCAGTGAACTCTATTTGGAGTAAGTAAGTTTTCTTTCTTCTTTTGTGGCTACCTATGGTGATGTGTTTAGTTGGTTTCGGTAGTATAAAATAGTTGCTGCTTAGTTTGTGCTGTCGGGAAAAGAAAAGGAATATTTAGCTTTTGGTATCGGGAATCTTAAACAAATGTGAAGGGGGGGCCGTCAATGTTGGGTGCGATGGGGACATTTAAAAATTTTTCTGGATATGGTCTAAAAGTTAATACAATTTGTGAATTGAGAAGAGCCATACAATTAGATATGAAAACATAATTGAAGAGCCATACAATTGGTCAATTACTGAAGCAAAGTTTGCATTTTTGTGTTATCGTTTGAATTTTGAATCGATTTCTGAAGTGAATATTCTTATTTTAGTTGAAGAATTTAGTTTTACTGAAGTATTACTGAAGTGAATATTCTTATTTTAGCTTAATTCAAGGGTGTAAGTATTACTGAAGTTCACTTGTTTAATATTCTTCAATAGCAGGATGGTATTAGCATTGTGGGTTAATTGGGATGGATACTTTGAGAAAAATTCCGAGAAGTGGGTATACATTGGTGGAAAAAAAAAGATTATATCGGTTTGTACTTCTGGAGTTGCATGGCTGGGAATCGTTGAAAATCATTTTAACGAGATGTGGTGTCTACACTGAAGAGGTTGGTATTCACTACAGATTAGGGGAGAGGGAATTGCCAGAGAATTTTCATTTGGTGAATGACCAAATATCAACGAAGCAGATATGGGAAGCTCATAACATAGAGCCTGAGATAGGTTATGTAAATTTGTATCTTGATGGAACCAAAGGGCTTCGTGGAGATGGGCATTGGGGTTATCCTCCAGGGTATGTGAAGATTGTGGACAATGGTGTTCGCATTGATATTATTTGATAATCCCGTTCTCCCTCCAAGAGAGATTAGCTCAATTGATGGTATGTTTTCGTTAGTTTATTACTTTGTAATGATAAAATATGTTGTTACTTTTTGGTACGATATTACATTGTTTGACTACAATACATTTCTTTATTTTATTTCGGATGCAGATGAGATCCCAGATGAGCTAATGTCTCAAGCTCTTGATCAGCTAGGCACCCAGTCACAAGTGTTGCAGTCAGAAGTGGGAGGTTTGCAGTCAGAATACATTCCAACTAAAGTAGAGGCCGCTGTGGGTGGTGTCAAAGTGGAGGAGATAATGAGGAAGTTCCTACTACTCAATATTTTGTGGTTGAAGGACCTTCCCAATCAAATACAAAATTTCACGAAAACAACCAAATGAGGCCAAAAACAGTTTAATATGAAATCTCATTAAAGTGATCGAAAACAGTATACTATAGCCCACAAAATGAGGGAAATAAACAATCTCAGGAAAGTGGCCAAAAAACTGTGGGCTATAGCCCTCAAATGAGGCTAAAATAGTCAATTACAAAATTTCACGAAAACGGCCATAAATTTTGACTATAACCCACAAAATGAGGGCAAAACAGTAAAGTAAGAAATCTCTTGAAAATGACAAAACTGTGGACTATATAGCCCACAATATGAGGGAAATAAAAAATCTCGCGAAAGTGGCCGAAAACTGTGGACTATAGCCCACTAATGAGGCTAAAACTGTCAAATACAAATTTTTACGAAAACGGCAGCAAATTGTGGATTATATAACCCATAAAATGAGGCCAAAACAGTAAAATACAAAATCTCATAAAAATGATCGAAAACAGTGTATTATAGCCCACAAAACGAGGGAAATAAAAAATCTCAAGAAAGTTGCCGAAAACTGTAAACTATAAACTATAGCCCACAAATGAGGCTAAAATAGTCTAATACAAAATTTCACGTAAACGGCCGTAAATTATGAACTATAACCCACAAAATGAGGCTAAAACAGTAAAATAAGAAATCTCTTGAAAATGACACAAAACTGTGGACTATATAGCCCACAATATGAGGAAAATAAAAAATTGCACGAAAGTGGCCGAAAACTGTGGACTATATAGCCCACAAATGAGGCTAAAATAGTCAAATACCAATTTTCACGAAAACTGCCGGAAACTGTGAACTACCCACAAAATGAGGCCCAAATGGTAAAATACAAAATCTCATGAAAGTGATCGAAAATAGTTTACTATAGCCCACAAAACGATGGAAATAAAATATCTCACGAAAGTGGCCGAAAACTGTGGACTATAGCCCACAAATGAGACTAAAACAGTCAAATACGAAATTTCACGAAAACAGTCTGAAAATTGTGGACTATAACCCACAAAATGAGGCCAAAATAGTAAAATACGAAATCTCATTAAAGTGATCGAAATAGTGTACAATAGCCCACAAAATCAGGGAAATAAAAATTCTCACGAAAGTGGCAAAAAACTATGGACTATAGCTCACAGAAGAGGCTGAAATAGTCAAATACAAAATTTCACGAAAATGACTGGAAAGAGTGGACTATAGCCCACAAAATGAGGGACATAAAAAATCTCACGAAAGTGGCTGAAAACTATGGACAATAGCCCACAAAAGAGGCTTAAAAAGTCAAATACAAAATTTCACGAAAACGGCCGGAAACCGTGGACTATAACCCACCAAATGAGGCTAATACAGTAAAATACGAAATCTCATTAAAGTGATCGAAAATAGTGTACTATAGCCCACAAAATGAGGAAAATAAAAAATCTCACGAAAGTTGCCGAAAACTGTGGACTATAGCCCACAAATGAGGCTAAAACAGTCAAATACCAATTTTCACGAAAATGACCAGAAACTGTGAACTAACCCGTAAAATGAGGCCAAAACAGTAAAATACGAAATCTCATGATATTGATCGAAAACAGTGTACTATATAGCCCTCAAAATGAGGGAAATAAAAAATCTCACGAAAGTGGCCAAAAACTGTGGACTATAGCCCACAAATGAGGCTAAAACAGTCTAATACCAAATTTCACGAATACGGCCGGAAATTATGGACTATAACACACAAAATGTTTCCAAAATAGTAAAATAAGAAATCTCATGAAAATGACCCAAAACTATGGACTACATAGCCCACAATATGAGGAAAATAAAAAATCTCACGAAAGTGGCCGAAAACTGTGGACTATAGCCCACAAATGAGGCTAAAATAGTCAAATACAAATTTTCAGGAAAACGACCGGAAACTGTGAAATATAATCCAAACAATGAGGCTAAAACTATAAAACACGAAATCTCATGAAAGTGATCGAAAATATTGTATTATAGACCACTAAATGAGGGAAATAAATAATCTCACGAAAGTGGCCGAAAACTGTGGACTATAGCCCACAAATTAGACTAAAATAGTCAAATACAAAATTTCATGAAAATGACTGGAAACAGTGACTATAGCCCACAAAATGAGGCAAAAACAGTCAAATACAAAATTTCATGAAAACGGCCAGAAACTGTGGACTATAGCTCACAAAATGAGGCCAAAACAGTAAAATATGAAATCTCAAGAAAGTGATCGAAAAAAGTGTACTATAGCTCACAAAATGAGGGAAATAAAAATTCTCACGAATGTTGCCGAAAACTGTAGACTATAGCCCACAAATGAGGCTCAAACAGTCAATACAAAATTTGATGAAAACGGTGTTCCAATGATGTGTGTAACATGTCATTGGATAGATTCGGATTGGGTACTTTAAAAGAGGATAATTTCATTTGGATATATTAGGTACCCACATAAGGGTGAAATTATAGCCACACACATTATGGAAGCATGTAACAAATTTTGTATTTATGATAAAGTGTTTGCTATTGATTTTGATAACGCCTCCAACAATACTAAGGCAATTGAGAGCTTGAAAATTACTTTATTTCCTATAGAATCCGAAAATTTTCATGTTAGGTGTGCTTGTCACATTTTAAATCTTTGTGTGCAAGATGCACTAAAATATGGAAATGATAAACTTGATGCAATGAGAGATTGTGTACATTATATTACATTGAGTGGTCCAATTTATCAAGTTTTTCATGATTGGTGTAAACTTAGGGGAATTGTATGTAAACGTTTTCCTAAAAATGTTAAACATCGTTGGAATTCTACCTTTGAATTATTAAGTGTTGTTCTTCATTATCGTTTTAATCTTAGAGATTTTTGTCGCAATGGGTATGCAAAATTGTATGTTAGATGATGATTTTTGGTTTTTTGCTGATAGTTTGTATAAATTTTTAGAACCTATTAACGATGCAACTTTGCAATTTTCAAAAACATATTCATCTACATCTGGTCGTATTTTACTTGAAATTGTGACTATGATGACAACAAATAAAGATTTGCAAAATGACCCTTTTATTGGAGATATGGTCAATGCGGCATATATTAAAATTTTAAAATATTTTCATCCACTTCCTATGTTATATTGTGTAGCTAGTGTAATGAATCCTATGATTAAATTAGATGATACAAAAAATTTAATTGAAATTTTTTATACTTATGCCCCACACGATGCAATACTAGATTTTGATCATGTTGCTTTTACTCGTAAATTTGAGAATATTTTGACTAGGCTATATAATTCTTATGATAGGCTTTATTCATCTAACACTACACAAACACATACACAAAATGTTGATTCTTCTTCTTCTTCTTCCTCCTTATTAGCAAACGGAAAGAGTCATGCTAGTAGTAGTGTTTTAAATCTTATTAAATCAAAAAAATCAAGAACCAATTCACCAAATGAGTTGAATTGGTATAAGGCACAAAGTACAGTTGAAGATTTAGAAGATGCGTAGAGTTTTGGAAGAGTAATGAAGCAATTTTTAGTATTCTTTCTCGTATGGCTAGAGATTTGCTAACAGCTCCGATGTCAACCGTTGCATCGGAAAGTGCTTTTTCTCGTGGTGGCAGGATAATGAGCCCGAATAGGAACCGATTGACAGCCAAAAATTTAGAGATGCTAGTATGCGCCGAAGATTGGATGAAAGCGGAAGAGAGGACCCAAGACTTACTTGAAGCACAAGCTAGATCAACAAGTAGCGATGACTGAACGATTACATTTAGTCAATTTACATTAAAATGATATTCAATGAATCAATATATTGTAATTAATTGGAAAATTTAGGGTGATGAGATTCTATATTTAGGTTAAGTAGAAGTGCACGACAATAGTCCAATGCCTTCTCTTCATTCTAAATAGAGGCCATCTCGATCTTTAAATTCAAGTAATTTCCTTGTTTTGAAATTTGATCTAATTTGTATGGAATTTTATTCATGTACTTTGTTTTATTTAAAAATTTCAAATTTATTAAATCATGTACTTCATTTATTCATGTGTTTTCATTTATTTATGAAATTTTATTCTTTGCAATTGTTATTAAATTACAATTTAAGACTTGATCTTTAATATATTACAAAAAAAAATCCCCCTAAACACCGGTCCGACCCGCGAATCGGCCCAAACCCCACACTTGGGGCCGGGGGCCAGGTCCGGGCCAAGGTTTTCAACCTTGAGCCCGGCCCGGCCCGGGTAGGCCCAGGACCAGGTAAAGCCCGGTCTAACCTGGCCCAGCCCGAGTGGCCCGAATGCCGTCCCTAGACAACCTCAAGCTACATACGTTTAAGTTGATGTTGTATAAACTGCCAAGTTAAATTTTAAAGATTTAATAAACTAAAAAAAGGCTGATACTGCAGGTTATCAAACACTGGGATTACAAATGAAGACTAATATGAAACAAATATGCTGCTGTATTGTTTGTACAAATAAGTGAAAATTTTATATTACATATCCAAAAGGAAAATTCATTTACAGTTCTGTTCTAAACATCTAGAGAATGGGGCGCTAGTTTCTCTGGAAATTGTAGGAATATTAAGATATTTTAATCGAAGAAACAGTAATTGCGAAACTACTTTCGCACCATCAACTTGATATAACTCCCATTACACAAAAAAGAGAGAGGGGGGGGGGGGGGGGGGGGGGGGGGGGGGGGGGGGGGGGGGGGGGGGGGGGGGGGGGGGATATCAAAAACTTAATCAAACTCCCATCCTAATATTTCTTCATTGGTCCAGTCTCCGCTCGCATCTCCATACTCTGCATCTCCATACTCTGACAGCGTGTTTTCGGGATACAACGGAGAATCAGTGCGTTCGATTTTAGATTCATCCCCAAGGTGTGTAGACGTGATGAACTCTTTATTAATCTCCCTTCCGAGGGATTTGGTTTTTCTTTCTTTGCCTCCAAATCGTAGCTTTGGTCTTTCTATAGACCCAAAATCTCCTCTGATCTTCTCAATTTCATCAAAAAACTCCTTGATCTCGGGATCATCTCTCCTGCATAAACAATGAACTAATTTTTAAGCATGTGGTTTTTATGATAGTGCTACTAGCTAGTTTGAGCCACAGTAATTCCTTCAATACACACAGATGTCGCATAAAATTGGTTTGACAAATGGATATGAAAAAAGCACAAGAAATGAAATTGGTAGAGGATACTAATTCACATGTCTAAACAAAACCATACAAAATGTTTCATAATAGTACATATATGACTAACAATTGGAAAATTTCAAGTAATGCTAATTGTAGTGAAATAGATACTATACTCCGAGAAAATTTAGGGTCCATTTAAGGCCGAAGAAAGTCACCTCACATGCCTGCTCAGTAATGCAACTTTTCTAAAGTATGATTAACATTTTCCAAAATTGTAGCATACCTTGAAGTGTGATGTTGTGCAGTGTAAAATAACTCCTTCATTTTATCAACAACACTGACTGCAGTTACAACCTGAGAAAATATACAGAAAGCAGCATGAAGAAATATTAGCACAAGGAATTATATAATAATTAAACTCTTCTCAGGACATGAAGAAATATTAGCACAAAGTTATTATCAGTGACCGGCTCACTAATAAAATTTGTAAGAAAGACAAACTTTTAAGTTACAGCGTGCAGAAGAATGCAATCAACAAAGGTGATTTTTGGTTAGGTTTTGCATTTCAAACGGATACATGTACAGATACTACTGACTGAAATAACAACAAAAACCATGACTATATTGATTATCAGCCTTTGTAAATCAGATTAATCGAAGGAAAAAAAGGAAATTACATAATAGTAATGAAGTAAAAGTAAAGAGAAGTATTCCTTGATTGCACTAGGGAATCCATGAAAAAAAAGAACAGGTTATATCAAGTTCCATGAAGGAAAAAAAAAATGAACAATTTGATAATTAATAAATAAATCCATCAACAACAAAAAACACAATAATTTCATGTTTGCAACAATTTAATACAGAAGGCACGTACTACAACAGTTTCATTTTCAACAACAAAAAAAACACAGTTGCAGAGGGGAGCCTTGTGTATAAATGGAGTTGCGCGAGACGACTTCTAGGGTTTTTGCTGAGAATCTTTTTGTTCAGGATTTAATAATGTGAGGTCAGTAGATGGAGTGAATTATAAGGATTATCCGGGAACAAATAAGGGTGCTCCTTTTTATACTCTCCTCTTTGAAAGAGAAACATCTCCAATTGAAATTGTGTTCTCTTCATTTTCTCAGCTCGTCTGTTGTGGTATTTTATTTCCACCATTCTGTCTTTCCACTGCCCAAACATCTAGAATGGAACAAGTGTAACAAAAAGGACAGATTTCTAAGATGACTGATGTCGTACAATGTAAAGAATGAGTGTAACAGAGATGTACGCACAAACACGCACAAACACAGAAGAGACTAAACTCAAAATTTAATATGGTTTAGTCAAAGTCAACGAAGGATCCACCAATAACAACAGAGAATACAAGAGGTACAAAAAAATATACTCTTACTGAGAGCCCCAAATTTAAGTACCCACTCAATTCATAAAAGCTCTCAACATCACTAATGTAGTAAACTCTTATGTTTTCTTTTATTTTGTGAGCTCACTACTTGGCTTCCCTCTTCATTCAGTTAACTCTCCAACAGCCCAATATACATAGGCGTAAAAGCAACTATACATCTAGATGTGTATAATCCTTCACATGGTTCAAAACTATTCCAATAACCCCCTACAGAAACTGAGGATTTGAAGGCAGAAATTTCTGCTGGGAGGTAAATGGGTTCTACACTTCTACCTATTGTCACAAAACTTAAATAGTAACTTTCACATGCCTAAAATAGATAGCCACTTTTAGTCAAACAAATTGGCCAAGCTTGGCTTGTAGTGTATCAAATCACTAATACCAAATTTCCACCTTGGCTTGAATTTAGTCATGCCATCTCTGGATCCTTCATATCTTCTCAATGAACCAAGGTCAACAAATCTTTGCCAGTTCGAATATCTTCTACCATGAGAAAGTTCAAGCAATGACAAACCTCTCACAGAGGAACATGTTCAATCAATATACCGCCTGGATTGCCAACCCAATTTTCATTTTCACATTCATCACGTCACATACAATGTACTAGCAAACATGAAAGTGCTTGGTGCTCTCATGATGCATATGATCACGATAAAGATAAATTGTGGATTAGCTATCCTAGCAAACCGTGATGCTAGTCTAAAATTTCACCGTTTTGGCGGTATAGTCCATTTTGACCAATTTAGAGAAATTCTGAATTTTGTGGTTAAAAAATTCACTTTGAGAATCTCTAAATTTTACAGTTTTTGCCATATTTTTGGGGATATTGTCCAATACTTTTGTTCGATTTTAAGAAATAATGAATTTACTATTTCGGCCAGATCTTATGGGACTATAGTCCATTGTTTTCAGTCAATTTTGAGAATCTATGTATTCACTAACTTAGCTAGATTTTGTGAGCTAGTCTATTATTTTGAGTGATTTTGAGAAATTTCGTATTTCACTATTGGCCAAATTTTGTGGTCACCAATGCTTTCAACCAACTTTAAAACTTAATGTACTTCACTGTTCTTTTTTTCAAAAATTCGTTGGGCACATAGTTCACTGTTTTGGCCGAAGTTTGGAATTTCTAAATTTCCCCAGTTCGGCAAAGATTTTGTGAGGTATTTGTCCACCATTTTTGCCCTTTTTGAAAAATTATGAAGTTCACTGTTTTTACCACATTTTGCAGGCTATAGTCCACCGTTTTCCGACCGATATTGATGAGTTCTAAATTTCACCATTTTTGTAAAAACAATTTGACCGATATTGATGAGTTCTAAATTTCACCATTTTTGTAGAAACAATTTGACCGATGTTTGAGAATCTCGGTATTTCACACCTTTTAGCCAATCTTGGGCTATAATTCACTATTTTCGGCCGATTTTGATAAACTTTGAATGTCACTATTTTTGTAAGATATTCTGGGCAATAATCCATCAGTTTTGAATAATTTGAGAATCTCAGTATTATAATGATTTGGCTACAGCCCACCGTTGAGAAATTCTGAATTTTCACTTTTTCCCCCAGATTTTGAAAGTTGTAGTCCAACGTCGATTCGAGAAATTTAGAAGGCCACTATTTTTGACAGATTTTGTGAGGTATTTTTGACAGATTTTGTGAGGTATTCAACACCATTTTCGGTCGATCTTGAGAAATTCTGAATCGCTATTTTGACCATATTTTGTAGGCGTCCATCGTTTTTCGGCCGATAGTCAGAAGTTCTTAATTTTACTATTTTGGCCAGTTTTCATGGGCTATATAGTCTGTTGTTTTCGATCGATGCTAAGAGTCAGTATTCATAGCTTTTGGCCTTATTTTCCGGTGTATATATAGTGCATTTTAAACTAATTTTGACAATTTCTTAATTTCACAATTTTGGCCAAATAATTTAGGCGAAAGTCCATCGTTTTCGCATGAGTTTGAGAATATCAAGTATTTCAAAGATTTGGCCGGAGTTTATGGGCTAGAGTCCACTATTTTCAGCCGATTATGAGAAATTATGAATTTCGCGGATTTTTTCCCATATTTTGTGGGCTAGTCCAACGTTTTCGGCTAATTTCGAGAAGTTCTAAATATCAAAATTTTGGCATAATTGTCCTCTTTTCTTACCGATTTCAGGAATTTAGGAATTTGACTTTTTTAATCCATATTTTGAATTCTGAATTTCACCGTTTTGGCAAAGATTTAATGGGCTATATAGTCTGTAATTTTCGGCAAATTTAGGAAAATTATAGATTTTGCCATTTTGGTCAGCTTTTGAACGTTATATTTTTCTCGATTTTAAGATATTCTAAATTTCAGTGCTTTGGCCAGATTTTATGATATTCTAAATTTCAGCAATTACTAGAAATTATCAATATCAATGTTTTGCCCCGATTTTATAGGCGATTGTCCACTGTGTTTTGCCGATTTTGAGAATTTATGAATTTCACTATATTGGATATTTTTTTGTGGGCTATATATTCCACTGTTTTTGTCTTATTTAGGGAATCTCTATCTTTCACTTATTTGGCCAAATATTGCAGGTTCATTTTCAAACGATTTCCAGAAATTCTTATTTTTAAAGCTTAGGCAATTCTTTATAGGCTACATAGTTTACCATTTTTTGTCAATTTTAAGAAAGTAAAAATTTGACCATTTTGGCAAGATTTTGTGACTTCCACCATTTTCTGTCGCTGCCTGCCGATTTTGAGAGCTCATGAATTTCACTATTTTGGCTATATTTTTGGCTTATATTCCGGCGTTTCCAGGAAATTTTATGATACTATAAATTTCGTTGCTTTTGGCCAGATTTTGTGGGCTATAGTCTTCGGCTGATTATTTGACTTTTAAGGTAAATTTCGTGGGGGCTATAGTCCACCGTTTCGACCGATTGAAGTTTTTTGAATTTCACCGTTTTGGCCAAACTTTTTGGGCTATAGTCCTCCGTTAGACGATTTTAAGAAATTATGAATTCCACTTTTTTTTCCAAATTTTGTAGATCATGGTCAACCGCTTTCGGTTTATTTCAAAAAATAATGAATTTCACTGTTTTGGCTAGATTTTGTACTGTTAGAGCATTTGTAGTCGTTTGCCATTTACCCAAATTTTCCGAAATTTGGAAGAAAAAAAAGCATTGTAGTCGTTGGCCATATACCCAAAAATTGGGTTTCGCCGTTACAGTAGTCGGCTATATCTGGAAAATGAAATGGCAATTGCCAAAATATAGCAAACGAAAGATAATCTTTCGTCCTTCAATCGGACAAAAGATTATTTTTCGTCCGAGATGTTTTTTTTCACGCGTACTCATCCGACGAGGAATTATTCCCTGTCCCTTAATTTTTTATTTTTTATTTTTTAACTGTCGGACGGGAAATGACGGGAAATCAGTCATTTCCCGTCCGTTCCATTCAAAAAAAACAAAAACTTCTCAAAAGTGAAATGCGACCATTCATTACTTACCGCTCTTGTGGAGCGATGGAGCCGGAGACACGTTCCACCTACCCGTTGGTGAGATGACGGTCAAGCTACCAGATATAGCCATCATATCGTGTCATCCAATCGATGGGGTGGCGGTCACCGAAAACCTGATTTTCAATAAAGTGATGTTGGTTAGAGATTATCTTGGGAGGGAGGTTGAAGAGGAAGATAAAGGTGTATTCGTCGGGGAATCAATCCGATGGTCGTGGCTTTATGAAGAGTTCCACAATAGTTTGGGAGAGGAACCAGAACCGACCGACTTCGAAATTCAATGTTACACGCGAGCGTATCTTTCGACGATGATCGGAGGTAATCTCTTTCCTAAATCTTCCGATGATGTAGTCCATTTAATATACCTTCCCTTGATTGCCGACATACATAGAGCCAGACGATATAGTTGGAAAAGTGCGGCACTGGCCTCTTTTTACCGTGCCCTATGCAATTGTTCAATGGGGTCAATCCAAATGATGGGGCCGATGGGGTTATTGCAAATTTGGTGTTGGGAACGAATACACCTCGACCGGCCCCGAGTAAATGTTCTTTCAAATAATTGGAGCGTGCTTCAGGATAATCCAGTTTTATGAGATACTGGCTGCATCAGGTCAAAATCAAGCTTGAAGTTGATGCACCTGCACAAATTTTGGAGTACACTGTAGATTATACTGATGCCGCTATTGCCAATAGCGGCATCAGCCTAATTTATTCCGTTATTGGGAAAAGCGGCATCAGTTAGAAGATTTTTTCTTTTACAATGTTTTTCCCAAGTCGAAGAGCTCCTAAGTGAATGCGATATGTATTGATGTCGTTACTTCCAATAGCGGCAACAGAAGGAAAAAAAATTACAGGTGCCGCTATTGGCAACAACGGCATCAAAATAACAGTTGTCGTTATTGCCAATAGCGTTTTATGCTGACGTGTCCAAAACTAGGTCAGTTGGGTAAATATTTTCGGAAGTGGGTCAGTTTGGTCAATATTTTCAAAAAGTGGGTCAGTACGTAAATAAATTCCAGAATGTTCGTGATCAGGGACGAACCCAGGATGACCAATTGGGTTATTCCCCAGAATTTCAGGGAGATGAAAATACTCACAAAGACTAGAGCAGGATATATATTCAAAGTGTCGTTTGGTGAGCGGTACCTTCAAATTGATCCAGAGATGTAGTCGATAATCCATAGGTGCCTATGTCTTGGATATTTTGTCACGTGAATAGGTTCGCATAGCGAGTGATTAAACCCTATAATAAAAAGAAACGTTAGTAGCATGCATTCGGAAGTTATGTTGCATGGGCGGTATAGAGTTCCAAACAAGCGTGCATTAGAGGAGCATATCAGAATAGAGCATATTAATATAGTAAGTATATGTTTGACACTTTAGTAATTATGTTCCACACTCATACGACATTGTATAATTGAACATTTCCACTTACATTTAACATACACCTAATTCAAGTTTGTCTTTTATTATACTGTGTTTTGGGATTTAGTTGAGGTTATCGTGATTTCCCGTCAGCCTCACAAACTGACATAAGCATTGCGACACGCATAATATCGGTTGAGTAAGAAACTTACTAAGATTAGTGCAATATGAAGAAATGGATTAACTGTTAGATTAGCACTTGTATGGGTCAAGTATAAAACTTGATTGTGACTTTGTGTTGATACCAAGGGGTGATACTAAATGAGGTCCGAATTCAGAAAGACTTAGTAACTCTAGTTTAAAAGTGAGATAGTGTCAAGTTTGTGACAATGATTACCTAAAAATTAATGAGAAAAGATCAGAATGGGTTCATTAGGTTTAGAAATTAGCTTTATGCATTTCATATTTGAGGACTAGGCACTAGAAGTAATCATGACGAAACAATGTCGAACATGAGATATAAGCTCCAGAATGATCTGCAAGTAAGATAAATCTTCATTGTTTCCGGGACGAGAGCTAAAACTCACAAATGTTCGTGATTGAGAATGTACCCCAGGATGACCAGCTGACGTGAGTTGTTCCCCAGTTTTACACGGAGATGAGAAATACTCACAAAGCCTACAATGGGAGATATATTCACGGAATGTCGCTTGGCGAGCGGTGCCCTCAAATTATCCATAGATGCAATGGATAATCCATGGGTGCCCTATGTTTTGAATATTTTGTCACATGACTAGGTCTGCCTAGCGAGGACCGCATCTTCACAGACATGTCTATTTCACAGACCCTCTCTCCGAGACAGTGCCCATATCGTTAATGTTAGTACCTTTCCAAACAAGCGTGCATTAGAAGAGAATATCTGAATTGTGCATATTAGTCTAGTAAGTATATGTTTGACACTTTAGGTATTAGGTTCCACACTCACTCGTATGACATTGTATAATTGAACATTTCCACTTACAATTGAACATTTCCACACACTAATTCAAGTTTGTCTTTTACTATACTATGTTTTAGGAGTTCGTTGAGGTATCTTGATTGCGATGGACACGCCAAACAGAGTATGGAATTAGCCTCATGTATAACATCATTTTTGTACGAGACATTTTGCTATAAATGTTTTCAACAAATTTCATGACAAGGTTGGAGGAAGAAGTAAAGATAGTGGCATGTCAAAAATAGCCGAAAAAGTTTGAATTGTTTTTGGCAAAGAGAGAGAATAGAATTCAAGGTTGCCAAGTGCCTCAAGAAGAAATCAACCGAGAAGTAGGCACTTTCTGCAGATGGAGGATGTCGATATGGCATGATTACTACAAATTTATCAGAAATTTTTAATTCTGTTTTGAAGGGTGTTCGTAGTTGACCGGTGACGACAATTGTGGAGATGATATTCTATCGTCTCAATTCTTACTTTACTGAACATCGTCAATCAACACAAAAGCTAACAAGTGAAGGGCAGATTTGGGCTCCGAGAGTTTATCGATAATAGAGCAAATATGCATTATAATGTTTCATCATAATCCAGATGTATTTCAAGTAAAAAACATGTATTCGAGAAGCTAGTAGTCACCAAAAGAGTGGAAAATTGAAGACTGTTGACTTGGGAAGCCGCACTTATACTTGTCAGAAATTAGAGCTCTACCACCTTCCATGTTCTCATGTCTTGGCGGCTTGTGCAGCTCGGGCTGTTCATTACCGTCCTTATGTTGATCTATTTTATTCTATGAATTCTTTAGCACTTACTTGGGAACCCTCCTTCCATCCTATGCAAGACCAAGCATATAGGCCCATCCAAAGTGGCCTGAATCTTATAGCTAATGTGAGTCTTAAAAGATGTAGGAAAGAACGGCCCAAGCCTATGCGCATTCGCAACGACATGGATGTCAGGGATGGCTCGAGAACGAAGCAAACTTGTTCAAAATGCTGGTTAACAGGACACAACAAGCGTAACAAGCATCGTTTCCAAGGCAACAACATTGGTTGATTATAGTCCTATTGTACTTTGCATTAGTGCATTATGCTATTCAATCTTTATATGTCTTGTACCATATTAATTGTCTATTCATTAATTAACAAATACTTCAACACTACTTTGCTGGTTCAACTTCGCACTAATGGTACCAAGACCGCACTATGCAAGACCCTTGAGTTCTACTAACGAGCCCCGAGTAAGTAGTATGTTTTTTTATGTTTGAAGAATATGTTTATATTCATACATTTAACAAAAAAATTCATGCATGAGGATACAAATGAAGGCGGCCAAGGACGAGGACCATGAACGTGCGGTGGAAGACCCCCGAGTAGTCTAGAGAACCTTCCACTAGAGGTGGTCGAGGACGATGGGAAGCACCTGCAGTAGAAAAAGTAATTGAAGTATATTTTAGTTTCGAATTTGTATATATAATGTTTTAGCTAATATAATAAATCTTCCATGTTGGTGTACGTTGTTGCTGATCCACTTTTGTCGTCTAAAGATGTTGGCCAATCGTCTCAATCGTGACCCAACACTGTTGACGATGCAACAAAGTCACGGATCTCAATCCATGTGGAACAGTGCATCCAAGGAGTCAACTTTCCGTACACATACGATATTTTCACAGCTTGTTGGTTGACGTTGGAATCTGTGGAGTATGATTAATGAGATCTATGAAGCTGGATCGTGCTCTACTTACAGCTCTTGTCGAAAGATGACCAGAGACACATTCGTTCCATCTGTTAGGGATTATGTGCCGGATCTTGTTGAGTCTTCAACACGATCAATACAAACCACCAAGCAAATAGAAGATCACACCAAACACACAAAGCACACAATGTTTGTCCCGGATCGGGCAAGCCCTAATCCGGGGGAGAAAACCTGAGATATTATTCAGCTAAAGAAAATACAAGAGTTCCAACTCTCACCACGACCCTCTCTCAAACCTAACTGAAAATATTTGATGTTTACAATGGAGAATTCACTCACCTCTCAAAATAAAATAATCTCTTTTTATATTTGGCACTCACTCAATAGAATCATATCGTTCTTTGAGCTGTTACATTGATTACATAGAGATCTAGAGAAACCCTAATTTTATATTCTTGATACAATAACTTTCCGATGTATACTGAAGAGATAATCATACAATTAGAGCTGTATGATCTAACTTGGAGAACAAGTCAAGCTTCATTTAAATCCACAAGACCCGAACCTGTTTCTGTCGTTGTTGCACATGTCGATCGACTGTCCAAGTGGACAGTCGACTGTCCCTTTTGCTGATCCCAAACAGAGGGCTTGGCAGTCGACTGTCTCGCTTGCTGTTGATGGCTGCTGCTTTTCTCCTTCCCTCTAATCGCTTCCAATCGCCTCGACTCATCCTCATCACAACACCGTTTTCTCTTCTCATTGGAGTATTATGCAAGACATATAAACCCAACAATCTCCACCTTGGATTGCATATTCATAAATCCACACCCGTGTGATTAATCTCATATAGACTTTTTTCATCTCCTCTTGTAAACAACCCGGTCCAATGGCTTCTTTTGCTTGTTGAATTTACCTTCACTTGTTTTTCTCAATCGTGTACCTTCTTCAAGGGTACACCCTGTTATGTGTGAACACGAAGTGTCACCCTCCGCACGAACTCCACCTAACCCAAGAATCTCTCCACCTTCCAACATTGTTCGAACATTGCGGTCTCACTTCGGTAATTCTAGTGACGGCTTACTAGATGGTGCTTAGGAACAATGGGCTTCCAAACACTCGACCGAATTTCCTGCTCCCACAAAGCTGGTAGAAGTTGTGCGGACCCTGCCCAATCCCCATCTTACCCTTCATCACCTTACGACAAATTTCCCAAACTGTCAAAACTCCACCTCAAACTGTGTACCTGCAGCCTCGAGAATCAGTCCCTAAGGATATCATATTTCACATTTTCAAAGAAATATGCATGACCTCTTTTAGTATGAACACTTTACCATCTGGCGTCTCCAACTCAATTGTTCCCTCACCTACTACTTCACAAATCTCACAAATCACTGTTCTCATACTACGACTTGTTGTAGACTAATAAGTAGAAAATATCTCCCTCTCGAAGTAAATATGACAGTCTAACTTCCAGAATCAAGAAACCAGCCTGAATTCACATCTAAAAAACTTGAAACAAAAAGACAGTCTAAGTTATCACCTGAGTCAAAGGCGCTGAAACAGACTACGTGTGCACCCTTCTGATTCAATCACTTGCGAGAATCCCTTTTGTAATGCTCAATTTCTCTGCAATGGTGGCAACGGATCATACCCTTGTGTGCACTATCCCTTTCAATTGAAGTATTACCATTCACCGCCAAACAACTTGTAGAAATAGACCATGATTTATGAGTCTCCTTTCAAAGTTCATCCTCCTTCAAACCCATAATCACTTCGGCTATTGTAACTGTCTCCCTAACAGATTTCACGTGTAGCATGGAAGTTATCAAGTGATCATACGAAACTGGCAGTGAATATATTAAGCTGAAAGTTTTATCCTCTTCGCCTACATCATCTGCATTAATTATTTCTGCCTTTAGTTTAGATATTATCTTATTGAACTTCACAATATGATCTTGAATATGGGTAGCTTCATTCATTGAGAAATGAAACAACTTTCTCTTTCAGCACATCTGATCCAATAATGGCGATTCCAAGTAGTCAGTTTTGTGTATCGCCCACAGACTTGCCGCACTTGTCTCATCAAGAAAATCACACTTGACTTCGTCCGCCAATTGAAGCCGATAAAAACTCAAGGCCTTCAAACAAATCACATCACACTTCTGCTTCATATCGGTTGGCTTCCCTCCATCAAGGGCAATATGCAAGCCCCTTTGAGCCAGTGTGTCATACATATCCACCTTCCAGAGATTGAAGTTGATCTTACCATCAAATTGTTTGATCTTCGTGCTATAATCTGGCATTTTCTCCAAGACACTCAAACAAACCCACGAACATGCGGAAGATTTCTAACTTGATGCTCTGATACCAATTGTTAGGGATTATGCACCGGATCTTGTAAAGTCTTCGACACGATCAATACAAACCATCAAGCAAAAAGTAAATCATATCAAACACACAAAGCACACAATGTTTGTCCCGGTTCGGGCAAGACCTAATCCGGAGAGAAAAACTGAGATATTATTCAACTAGAGAAGATACAAGTGTAACAACTCTCACCATGACCCTCTAAAGTCTAACAGGAAAAACTATTGTTTACAATAGAGAATTCACTCACCTCTCATATGAAATACTCTCTTCTTATATTCGGCACTTAATTGAATCATACTGTTCTTTGAATCGTTACATTGATTATGTAGAGATGTTGAGAAACCCTGATTGGATATTCCTGATACAATAACCATCCGATGTATGCTGAAGAGATAAACATACAATGAGATCCGTATGATCTAACTTGGAGAACAAGTCGGGCTTCAATCAAATCCACAACACCCAAACTTGTTTCTACTGCTACTGCATGTCGGTCGACTAACCCTTTTGCTGATCCCAAACAGAGAGCATGGCAGTCGACGGTCCAAGTGGACAGTCGACTTGCTGGCTGCTGCTTTTCACCTCTCCAATCGCTTCCAATCGCCTCGATTCCTCCTCATCGCAGCATTGTCTTCTCATCGGATTAGTATGCAATACACATAAACCCAACACCATCCACCCGTATGAGATATGACCATCACACTACATGATATTACCATCATTTCAGGACTTGCTATTGATGGGCTGGTCGTGACTGGCAGTATGGGGTTTGAGCCAGTTGATACAATTTTTGTTGGCCAATCCATTAGACACTCCTGGCTAAAAACAATGTTCAACAACTTTTTGAACGAAAATTCATCCCAATTTCATGTTGAGTGCTACATCCGGGCTTAAATAATGACACTGCTTGGAGGTGTTCTCTTTTCGAACTCCTCAGATGGCATTGTTCCGCTGATGTACCTACAGTTGATTGCTGCCATTAGGAAAGTTGGTCGATACAGTTAGGGTAGTGCGACATTAGCATCCTTATATAGGAATTTGTGTGAAAGGAGTAGGGGTGGGCTCGGTATGGTACCGGACTTTTTGACATTGTACCATTACCATACCAAACTAGTTCGGTTTGAAAATATGCAAACCGTTACCAACCAAAAAGTTCGGTATACCGAAACTTCGATTGGTACGGTTCGGTATTGGTGTTATACCAAATATGACCCAACAAATACCTCAGCTTCGATGAGAAATTCATCAACCTGAGTACCTCTTGAAGGAATGACCACTCAATTCTAGGTAGCTTATCTATTTTCTAGATATAGGAACATGGAATAAATACTAGTAGACAGTACACTAGTTGTGTGGTTTATTTATATCAAAGTTTATGAACTTTCAATTCACAGAAACTCATAAAACAGGGCATGGCTCATAAATAAACCATAGTAGAGTAAAAGAAATTTAATTGTTACATTATACTCATCAACCCAACAATTGAGTAAAAAAAAGAAGAATACATTTTATATTTTGATTTGCGAAAATGAAAGAATGATCCAATTTTGAAGTAAAAAATGGAGGACAAAAAAACCCCCACATTCTCATCTTTAATGGATTTCTTTTAGGGTTTTCACCATTTGAATTTCACATTTCACAACATGAAATGTAAAAAGGTAGTATCTTTCTCATAAAAGTAAATCTTGGAATATTAACATTTCTATACCCATTTGGTAAAGTGTGATAAATATCCTACAAGAAATCATGAAAGGAAAAAAAACAAATTATGAGATCAATATATGATCACATACATATACCTGGGACCAAATAGAAACACTGATATGAGTTGGAGTGGGGCACTCTGTCACGGACTTGTTGACCTTCTTCTTGATTTCATTGTCATTTACACCCAACCCTGCACTTGTGTTCTTCCTGTCTTCTGCACATTCCAAAGACGTCACCACTTTGTCCGGTGGCTAAACAAGCATTAAGTGGTTAATATGGTGTGGAATCCTAACAGGTATATCAATCATGTGCATGGTTGGATCTTTTATTCGGTACGGTACGGTAAAATACCAACTGAATCATATTCATACCGAAACCGAACCGGATTTTAGAACTCGGTACGGTTGTACAGTACCGTACTTTTGGTAACCGAATTTTTCGGTACCGAATCGATTGGTTCGGTTGGAAAACCGGTCGGTTGGCTCATTTCGGTATGATCGGCCACCCCTAGGAAGGAGCCTTGAATGCGGTACAGATAACAGAGCCGATGGAAACATTACAAGTGTGGAGCTGCGAGCGTTACATGCTTGTCGACCCCGCATAAATAAGCAATCAAATGGATTGATCAAATACGTTGAGGATGAGGTCATATTGGCTCCCATTGGTGTGTACTGGGTTGCGACACACGTGGAAAGATGACTCACGTGGGGTGCTGACATATTATAGAGATGACCTTGAGCAATTGCGGAAGGAGTTCGTGAAATGGGAGTCTTATATCGAGAGATGGGAAAGACTGACACCTGCTTGTACAGGAAGCAGAGAGCTATGGTTGCAAGCACCACTCATCAACTTTAGTATTATAGAATTTATTTTTTGGACCAAGTACGTCGATAGTTCGGACTCCAACAAAGAATCCCGCTCGCACATCATTTGACACTGACATCCACGGTATTAAAGGGATTGGTCGATTGTCTTATCATGATTGGGTAAAATATCACCAAGTTCATGTTGGCGCATGGAATGAGCAGAGGTTCGAGACGATCATTGCCGAAATTCCTGTGGATCGTTACACGATGCGTACATGTCATGGTATCGGAGAATTACACGGTTGTATATTGCTTCTTCTTCCACTGCACCACCAGTAGTCCAACTACCAGTTCTGAGGAGAGAGACGGAACCTGCTCCCGGGCATTCGTCTTTGCAACCTATGTATCAACCGAAGGCGTCGACATATCGATCCATTGTAAGAAATAATATTTTGTTCATTTCATATATTTATCTTTATTTTTTTCTCAATTTCAATCAAAATCATTATATCGTACTACAATATAGGATACATTCTAATTTGTTGCAAATTGACAAGGCCTGGGTGTGACTGATGCCGTCAAGGATTTTGCACGAGAAATTCTCAAACCGTGCAAGTCAACACTTGAAAAGGTTAATGAGGGTGCCACACTAAATACTATGTTGACAGCTCTGGTTCAATGAACGGGTAGACGTAAGAAGGCCGCTAGGAGGCCCCAATCCCAGGCACAACAAGAGGAGAAACAACAAGAAGAAGAGCCAACACGTGAAGAGGAGCAAGTTGATGACTTGAATATTCACATCTCACAATTAACACAAGTCAGTGTAAGTCTGTCAAAGCCAGTTCGAAAGAGGACGATGACCAGCTTTCATCAACTAACTTTCATCAACTTGTGATTTTTTTTACTTTCCAATTGGACTTTTTCATTCTGATTTCATTTATATGCCTGCGAATGTGTCTGTAGTATAGCATATTGACAATATGTTTGAATGCGTTTGAATATGTTTGACTACATTTCATTTATATGTGTGACCTAGTAGAAAGCACTTAATGTATTTTGATTTCAATTGTTGAGCTCGTTGTCGCTGTTTGGGATTAGTGATATCTGATATATCTGTTTTGAGTTGTAAATAGGGAAAAAGTGATATCTGATATATCATGTACCACTTTTCAACAGAAGCGGCAGTTCCCAACTGCGGCCTCTATCAGGGATTTGACGTATAGTGTAGACCGCGGTTGGGAACTACGGCCACTCTTTACTTTTTCAACTAGAGAGTTCTTGCTCTCTGGTCTAAGTCTTGTCTTTGTGTCTCAAAAATTTGAGACAGTTGCTATTGCCAACTGCGTCCAAAATTTTAACTGTTGCCATAGTTGACAATAGCTGTAAGAAAGAACAAAATTTAGAAGAAGCCACAGTTGGGAAGTGTGGCTTCATCATAGTAAACGCAGTTCCCAACTGCGGCTTAAGCTGACGTGGCACGTTCTAGCCCACCAGTGGAATAAGTTTTGCAAGTATCCTTCCATGGGATATAGTAGCAAAAACAGGCTTATTTTGGAGGGAAAATTCTAGCTAAAGGCCAAAGTAAAGTGTGACAACTTATGAAGGAATCATCATTATATATATAGGGGGGTGATCCCTAAAGGCCCTACCACACCCCACCCCTTATTTTAAGGCATCATATGTTACCCAATTGATACGAACCCCTCATGAAAAATCTAAATTGTTCATCATGTTCTACATCCTTAGATAGCTTAAGGGTATAAAATCAAGTTATTTGAAGTTCACTTGTTTATATTTTACGACGTAACAAATTGTCTAGCTAAAAATTTTATATTTTTCTAACGACATGATGGATGGGCAAATGAATGACAAATAACTCGATTTTAGACCTATTAGTCTATCTTAGGCGTGCACAACAAGATAAACGGTTCAGATTTTTCATCGAAGAATTGTGACATAGAGGGCCTCAAAGTAAGAGGTGAGGTAAGGTCTCACATGGTGTGAGTATATATATATATATATATAAAATTAAAAAAATCTATTATCATGCCATAAAATTGATTTCAGGTATCTAATGTAAGGTGAGTTTAAAAGCTGAATCATTATTTAGAGGCTAAACTTGAAAAAACACCCCTTAACTATTCCACTTTCTCAAAAAATACACCTCAACAACTTGATTCCGAAAAAACACCCATCGACTTTTTTGAGTCGAAAGTACTAAAGAAAATTTGGACAAGAATGAACCAAACTATCCAAAAAGGCTTTGGTGTTTTCTCAAAATCTGATAGTTGATGGGTGTTTATTAAGAAGCGCGGATAATTGCAGGAAGGTTCAATTAGCCTTACTTGGAACATAAGACTTTTGCAATTGAAGAATCTTGTAGAAATATGTGAGTGGAGTTCAATTAGTAGGATTTGGCGCACTTGAAGAGTGTAAGTAAAAAACCGAGTTAAATTTTTGTCTAACACTTGGAAAGAGCAAATGATTAGGCAAGGAGTGCTACTCAAGAGAAATGTTCAAGAGATTAACTTGAGAAGGATTGGATAAATTAAATCATGATATCTTTTTAAATCTGTGGTGGGAAATAATTAATAAGGAGATTTGAAAATTGCAAAGGAGACGGACCTCAATAGAGTTCAGCTGATGAGAAGAATTCAAGTATCAACCACAAAATTTTACGAGAAAGGCTTTGTTGTTGTGGTTGTTATAGTTGTTGTTGAGAAATAGCATACTTTATGACCACTTGCCGCACGAGTATGAAGTCTTCAAAGTGCATGTCGTATTAACTTTGCCT
This sequence comes from Hemerocallis citrina, assembly GCA_017893485.1. Lineage (NCBI taxonomy): Eukaryota > Viridiplantae > Streptophyta > Magnoliopsida > Asparagales > Asphodelaceae > Hemerocallis > Hemerocallis citrina. The sequence goes on along the minus strand of CM030358.1, from coordinate 467,181,430 downwards.
TTTTGGTAGATCTTTTAGAACATTTTGGGCAAAGTGCGACCATCAAATTTAATTGCATATCACAAACTTTGTATACTAATTATGCCTAAGAGTCTAATCGCTACTTGTATGTCTGCATGTACATGCTCTCAAGTTATGCTTACGAGAAACATTTCTCATAAGGGAAAATGATTTTTACGGCCAATCTGATAAAGTAGCTTATTTTCCACCCAGTAACTTTCTAAGATACTAGAGGCCCCAAACTCCCAGAATTAACCTTTTTCAACCCAATTCTTCACAACCATATCTACTTTTGCTATTACCCAATTTCCCATTGCGTTGAGAAATGGTGAATTTAAAAAATTGAATATTAGAAGGAAAAAAAAGAGAGATGAATGAGGGAGTGAGAGAGAGGATGACAGCACTTGCTTTGGTTCTTCCTTCTCCCTTCCTCTCTTCTCCTAAGGCCTGAAACCAAAAGGCTACACCACTAGGCCATAACTACCATCTTCCACTTCGGATCAGTCACCGTCTGCTTCGAATCTGCCATCCACTTTGATTCCATCCAGCATCAAGTTCAGTCATCCTCTTTGGATCCACTACGGTGAGTGTGGATCCATTGCTCTAGATCTAATCATGGATCCGACCCGCTTTCCGGACCTAAATCCAAATCTGAGTGAGATCCAATTACATCATCTTCTTTCTCCACCAACTCAATTGTTTCTTCATGGTTACCTCCCTCCAATTCTAACCATTGACTTCGTCAACTCCCTCATCCCCTTCAACCATCATATTCTGCACCGTGTCAAGTATCTACTTCATTTATATTCTTCACACATTGAATTGGATCAGATTGCCTGATCAATTCAAGTTGAATGGATATAGATAAGCAAAAGATCATATCTCAGTTCACTTATTTTAAAGCAATGTTTGTGTAGGCATCTGCCTTGATCGCCGAGGTAGAGGCAATGGGTAGAATGCTCCTACTATAGGATAGGCACTGAATTTACACTGTAGTATCTTAAGCAACGGCTAGGCAGGTCAAGGCGGTGCGTAGATGGTCAAGGCGGGCGGTTAAATCGGCTGCCTAGTTGGTCAAGGCAGACGGGGGTGATTGAGGAACTCCATAATCTGACCCAATTATGTTGTGCTTTGTTTGGAAGGACTGTGTCTGAATGCAATATACTTTTGGGGTATCAGGGTGAATAATATTTGGGAACTTGTTGGGTTTAAAAGTAATTCAGTTTTTCATTTTGGGTATGGAAATAATTTTCCCTTCTTATAATTATTAAATATTTTTAATAGATTCGCTAGCAGAGAGGAAAAGGTTTTGTCAAAGTGGATTGTTCTATGGTTTCAATTTCATAGTAGCTCACTGGCAATTCTCAACAGTAACATCCCCCCCCCCCCACCACACACACACCCCAACTATCATATCGCCTTCTTCATTTAAGATGGTGTAGCAACAGTCCCACAGATCATGGCTCAAAATCTACGAAATAACAAATCAGACAAGCTTTTGCAACCAAGTGCCCAAATTCTTTGGCCAACTGAAGGTCATGCAATAGACCATGAATGCTATTAGAGTAGAAATAGGAATAGGAGTCTTTATTGGCTAAATTAAGAGAAAAAGAAGTCGGCCTCAACTACATAAATAGTACCCTACTTTTCCATGACTTAGTCATTCATGAGGTTAATGTGATTTTTTTCCAGTTCGACTACTCTTAACACATAACAGGTCGATTAGTGACAAATATCCTACTTTCTTAAGCCATGCGGTTTAAGCTCAAGCAACTAAGGAGCAAACAACCAAATTCCCTCAGAGTAACACAGTAATATGAAATGGCTTGCAAGCAGGAATTACATTTATCTACAAGGCCCAAATAGAAGCAAAGGAAAACCAAATTTGTAAATTTGTAAATATATACCTTCTCTTCAGCTTTCAGATATTCCTCCTCAAGAGTTTTCCGAGATTTAGAGATGCCTGAAACGTCATTTTCTGCATTAGGCATTGCCTCTAGCCTGGAAAAGTACATGACAGAAAAATGCACAGGATTAGAAAAGAAGAAAAGTAAAGAAAAACAAAACAGATAAACACTTCTTTAAGATAGACATGCTAGTAAGATGGTACAACATTACCCTTTCTTCGAACTATTTAGACTATCTACCAATGTCTTCATATGGTTAACTGTAGGTCTGAGCTCTTCCTATTGAAATTAAAAGTCGATATATATCAGAAAACGCTGTCTCTAATTAAAAGATATATGACATCTTCAAAAAAAGAATACCTTGCATGCCAAAAGGTGATGTCTGATCAGATTCAGAAAACAATTTCCATATTTGTGCAACGCATCACTTCATCATTGAAGGAAAAAAAAAACAATAACATAAGTAATGGAAACAATCGTGTGACAAATTTAACGTAGAAGGAAACAATGTTTTAATGTGCATACTTGGTCTGTTTTTCTTCGACTTGAGTGTACGATGATTGTACAGTCCAGGTCTCTTCCAAGAACGTAATCCATGCATTGACAATATCAGCCTCTACTTGAAATGAAGCAATAGCTCGTAAGAGCTCATTCTCCTATAATTTAAAAAGATTCAAATCGATTAACGAGTCTTAGTTTGTCATTGAAAAATCAACCATGCCTCAGAATAAGTGTAAGACTGAGACTGAAAATTTGAACCTTCGATTTCAAGTGCAAAATTATTTGATTGCTTGCTTCATCAAAATGATTCCTCTCTTCTCTGTGTTTGCTAAGGCGTACATGAGTTGACTTTAGAGTCATATTAACCTACAATATACAGTTCTGTCAGAATCTGCAAATATAAATTTTACTCACGCCCTAGTGCTACTCTAAACACTTTACTCATTCAACAGTGATTGAATAGCATTTACAACGAGACGCATGTCACCTCAATTATTTTTAAGAGAAGAAAGAAGAGAACCCAAGAAAAAATGATACCTTCATCAACTCAGCTTCAAGTCTGTCTCTCTGTTTTTCTAACCCAGCAATCTCAGCAGCTAATCCCTAAGAAAAGTCAGATAAAATTTCTTATGATTTTCCTTAAGTACAAACTAGCTTACATGAGAGGGGGGAAAACTTAAGGAAGCAAACTTAATACCTATTCATATATGAATAAATTCTAGGAAAATAAACAAACGGTAAGATAGTACACAAAATATTTGAGGCGGCAGATGTTGATTTTTTATGAATAAATTACAGGAAAGAAACGAAAGAAAAAGAATTATTCGAAGAGTTTTCTTAGGATAAGCATTTATTTATATATACCATGTAGGGAATGAATTATTCGAAAAACTTATTCAATTAATAATGACTCGTGTACAAGGGAATAAGTTATAATGCCAGAGCATCTCTCCAGTGAAACATAAAAGAATTATCATATAAATATTGATATATAACTTTGTAAATTAGTTACAGTTAACTAACAGAGTGAATTTGCCTGTCTCCAACCTTCAAGCTCTTCTTCAAATACTTCACCTTAGATAGTGAACTATCACCGCTATGCACAAAAATGAATTAAGCGATATGTAAGCACTATATTCTATTATTTCTCCCTTCACATAATAAAGGACAAATAACACTATAAAACAATCTTGCCATATTGTAATCTTACACTTATAAGATTCAAGCGGTTGTTCTGTCCCTTATTCCTAAATTACCTAGTGGAAACTGGAGCAGATGATTCTATTCCTATAGTGTGGATAAACCTCTCTCATCCATATGAATTTAAAGTTGGAAGTAATGCTGTGAACATAACAGAAGAAAATCTACACTCTTTTGTGGACCAAGCCATCTCTGACAAGATATTAGAAAATTATCTTTCCTGTATTACTCTTTCATTTTGAATCATTAAATTATCAACTTGTGATAAACTTCTTTTACCTTATTTTAAGTCAAAGTTACATAATAACTACAATTCTATAGAATTTAATCAATCAAGAAAAACATGACAAATTTATAGATGACACCATGTGTAATGTTGACAATCTTAGAATTACATAAATGTGCATTTACTGTTGGTCTTAAGAAGTTATATGCATGTCTAAGTGTTTGCATCTTTATTGAAGATACCTTTTCAGTTTCATTAACTTCATTTGCTTTTGCCACACGGAAGCTGAGAGCCTCTTCTAGCTGATCCCTACATGATAATTTAAAAAGAAAGCATTGATCAAGACACATATGGGTACTGTCTATATCACCCAAACAATTATGATCTTTACCTTTATCATGTTTATGTATCAACAACCGTATGTGGACTAAAAATAGAAGAATTCAAAATCTTAGGCTAATCATCCATTTGTTCTGTAGAAAGTAAAGGAATGGACTGAACATTCTTCGACCACCTCATTTTCCACCAATATAATACTAAGAATTAAAAAGAAACAGAACACTACATGTCATCAAACATTGCTCACTTGGCCATTTCAAAGTTGATATGAGCACAAAATCTCTTGTAGCACAAACACGTTTGTTTGGTAGTGGCGGATATATAGTAATCTTAGCCAGCTGTCAACTACACCTAGTAAATTAAGTAGGTGTACAAAACAGGTATCCAGTTTCTCTATTATAAGATGGAGATAATTAGTATACAATGTAATTTTCCTCTTAATGAAAATACTCGAGACTATCGATCAATTCCAAGACAAAACTGTATTAGGGTTTACTGGTACGTACCAGTTTTTTTATACACCAACTTGAGTTCCCTTATTACAGTTGAATCAATATTCTCTATCTTCCAACACTTGTTAAACCAGAAAAACCTAAACCTGATCTAACTGAACAAACCCAAAATTTGAATTTTGTTGGTTAGTTAGTTAGTTCTTTTGTGTAAGAAAACTAATTTTGATATACCATTTCTCCATTTACATAGAAAAAAGAAATACATCTTCCAAAGGAATATCATAGTTTAATAGTTAATATTGTTTTACTTCTTTTACCAAAAACACGAACATGACGAAAATTATCATATATCATCTCACTATGTCGACCCCGACCCAGTTGAGGGAAAACCCACCCCCAAACCAAAACTGCATGTAAGCTGACAAGCAGGATTTAATCAATTAAAAAACGAGCCCACAGTTTTAGGTTGGGAACAATTTGCTCAAAAGCCCACCCTATCCAGACTGAGCACACTCCTATGCAGAGATGGCTTGCCTAGTACCAAAATAAAATTCCACTCTTAAGACATGCACCTACAAAACTAGCTAGAATTCCTCTGGAATTGTTCCCCGTCAACTAATAGAAACAAGATCATTTACGAAATTTTTTGTGCACCACTTCATCCAAGACTTTCTTTCTGATAAGCATTCCTAATTCTGTTAGTATTATTATTAACCGTATGCATATATACCAACACAGAGACACGCATCTCTAAATTAAAAAAAGAAATGGAATAGGAGATTCACTTTCCCAAATATCAACAGACTCACCAAAGAAAGAGTCTTGCAACAAAGTATAAACTAGCAAGTAGAAAAATTAATTAGCCAAAAGAATGAATCTGGAATATATTCAAGAGATAAACCTGTGATCTGAAATACGCATTTCGGCTTTTGAAGAGGAGTTAGCAAGAGATTCTGCTAATATTTTTAACTTATCAACCTGACATTTGTTTGAAGAAGATAATATCAGTAACAGATTTGGATAGAGCAAATGAGTATACTAATTGCAATATTTTGTTAAATTAGAGTTCCATGTGGGAAACCATTCAGCAAGTAATTCGACAATTAGATCTTTTAGCAAGTAGTAGAAAGGCTTCTATTAAAAGAGATTCAAGAAGAAAACCCTTGGCTAATTAGAAAAAAGGGCTTTTCTGAGGAATACTCTTACATTTACCATAGTGGATCTTTCTAACCAGAGAAAAGCTATCAAATTACAATTTCTTAATAAGAATTTACAGTAAAACAGAAAAGAAAATCAGAAAAACATGCCTTTTCTGAATGAGCCTTGGCCGAGTCTCCATGGCTGACCGATCTCTTCTTTAGTAATAATAATTCTTCGAGTCTAGAGCACAACTGAACATCTTCAAGTGCTGCTTTCATATCCTACATAATCAATTCCAGGGAAAAACTTAGATTGCAAAAATAATTTAGTACTACACGTGAAAATAACAGCAGCAAACAAAGGAGAAGGCAAACTATGACAAGAGAGGCGGGATTGTGGTTGCATAGACATTTTTTGTTTGTATTTCTTCACATGTGTATTGCATGTGCTTTCCATTTCTATTTATATATATACTGAAATTGATGACAATTATTATACATTGAGACTCTTAAAACTTCAAAAATAAAGATGTTATTTCAACGTCATAGGAAGTTTGCTTGGATCTCTTACAAGATTGAGATAATGACAAAAAAGTTTTGGAAACCCTAGGCATTAGATTCTTCATGAAACAATGTTTTGGTATCTCAAAAGCCAGCATCAATATTACCTCCACAGACGATTCCTTAGAACCTTCATTTGAAGAAAAGCACAGTCCTACCATTTCATCAATAGCTTTCCACAAATCTGATGTTTCAGCATCTATTCTGAACCAAAAGAATAAAACAGGACAGCGAATGTTATATCAGTTCTACTACAAGAAACAAAGATGCAGAATAATTGTAATCGTTCCTTTTTGATAGACAAAAACTACTAATAAAGAAATGTAGAAAATAATACTAGTTTATTTCCTAAAATAAGTTTTTTAAAGAAAATTTCAGATTTATATGTATGGTTTTAGAAGTTTTATCCGAGTAAAATAATGGCAAAATAAATCAAGCTGAACAAGTTTGAGTGGATAATATAGCTGAATTATAACAAACCGAAGTTCTTAATAGAGAAGAGTTTGACTGAGCTGGCTTAATACAAGACAGAAAGGAATGAAGATAAGCTAATTATAGTGACATTGTGGCCCTATCCTGCATGTCCTGAAGATATTACGAAGTTCAAGTCAATTTTATTATTGCAAGGGCTTAAACAAGGAGTGATCAGCATGGCCTATTAAGAAAGTCCAGTTGTAGCTCATTCACAAAAGGAGTGGTATGAAACGCTCCCTCTTCAAGTTAAATGAATATAAATTATATCAACTCCTCAGACAAATACACTATACCTGCATTTTAAACTAAACAATTAATCCAACATATCTAGATCAAAATCACAAGCAAAATATTTTAATCACCTTGAGATATCAGTGTTCAATTTCACCCCCGAAATTGCACTTTGAGCGAACTGGAGCAATTCTTCGCGCTTAACCTGAAAAAACACACATAGTATAAATGGCACATCATTCTTTGTACAACCTATAGTTTTGCAAAATTTAATACTGGAAGCCTGTAATGCAATACCCGACCACTAATGATGAATCTAAGAATAAGAAATATAGAGTAAATTACTGAAAAATCCGATGTAATTACCACCTTTACGTTTATACAATCTATTGTTTCTTACGCCATTAATTCCCGTTAAAGAGACAAGTACTGCCGATTATCCTCCCTTCTCTCTCTCTCTCTCTCTCTCTCTCTCTCTCTCTCAGCACAGATGAAACTGGTAATCTTTTCCCCTATGACGGTTTAGCCGCTTTCCCCTATCGAGGAGACCTAGCAAATTTCCCCTAATTTTCAAATGTATTTTGCTTCTTTTCCTTAATTTTTAATTTGGGTTTATAGGAGGAGCAAGATGGATGTGGGTTCTTGCTATTAATGTGTGGGGACCTCCTGTGGAAACTAAGGTAAAGGTCGTCATATTTGGGAGACTGGCAAGGGGAGTTGGTACTAGAGTTCGGAGGAACAAATCAAGACAAACAATTCATCATTTAAGTGTTGGGAAAAGTAAACTTGCCATAGGAGATCACATTTAAACTTACAAGAGAATATTTTGTGGGAAATTTTGACAGAACTGCTACAAGAGGTACCGAAGTAAAAGAACAAGAAACATTAAGGGCTACTCATATAAGATGCAAAATAAAGTGAAATATATAAGTTAAAGGTAGTCAAAGCCAATTTTTTCTCCAATCTATTCAATATAAAATGAGAAACAAACTGACAGAATTTTTTTTTACTAAATGATGTTTATCAAATGCCATTTATTCAATGAAAATCAGGCATCTGATATGGGTAAAAATAGAACCAAATTAGGACCGTTCACACCGGGCACGAATCATAAAGATCTCAGGGGTAAACGGTAAAATTCAGCAGATACAGGTCCGACAAAAGGAGTTAGGCCACTTTCAGGCTCATCGACCCAATCTCGGCTGAAATAAGGGGCTGCCAAAGCAGCTCTAACGCAAAGAAGTCCAGGTTCATCCCAACAAGATAGTTTAAACCTCCTATTTCTAAAGGGTAACTACTTCTATCTCTTCATGCATAAGAGAGTTTCAAAACTCGGTCTCTTTATCAAGAGAATAGTCCTAACTCGATCTCGTTTCATGGGAGAGGGTAACCAACCTTATCGAAACACCGGGAAGTGGAGATGAATCCAATATCCTGAAACATTCCCCTCTCCCCCCCAAGCGACTACATATACCTCTTGACCTCAAACCAGATAATTGCAAATTCTGCTCTCAAAACTCTCATATCTTCTGAGTTTTCTGACTTGGGCGTTGGAGGGTTTATCGTTGGGTCCAACCCCGGTATTTCAGACTATTTTGCACGTTCATGGGAGCGATCACCTATGTAGCACGGACACGGGTACGAGATACGGGTACGATACGACTCGGGTACGCGGATACGTGATTTCTCAAAAATTTAGGATACGGGTACGTTAAGGATACGTTGAATATAAAAATAATTAATTTAATATATATTATGTTAAAAAAATATAAAATTCCAAAAAAGTATAATAACTAGAAAAATGATTGTAATCTAGAATATGTAACATAAAAAATAACAATTAACTATGAACTATCTATCTATTAACAGTAAACTATGAACTATCTATCTACCATGGTAGGCCCAAGGCCCTACCCTTGGGCCCCCGGAGATTTCGCGATTTTAGGGGTCCCAAATTTGAACTTCCCATGTAAATATAGGTACGTATTTTGCGCATAAAAAATATATATATGTTATTAGGGGCCCCCATTTCGGAAGTTCGCCTAGAACCCCCGGGAATTCAGGGCCGGCCCTGCTATCTACTAACAGTAAACTATGAACTATCTATCTATTAACAGTAAACTATGAACTATCTAACAGTAAACTATAAAGTAAGAGAATAACATCGAAGTGATAGCTCAATTTTTAACAGTAAACTAGCTCAATTTCTTCTTCTTCAAGCTTCATCAATCTATTAACAGTAAACTAGCTCAATTTTTAACAGTAAACTAGCTCAATTTCTTCTTCTTCATGCTTCATCAAATCTATTAACAGTAAACTAGCTCAATTTTTTCTTCTTCATGCTTCAACTATCTAGTATCAAGCATCAAATTTTTTCTTCTTCATACTTCTTCTTCATGCATCGACTGGAGGAAGAACAAGTGTGAAGTATCAAGCATCAAATTAACACACAAAAAAGCATCAAAGTGATACCTTAGGGAACAAGGAGACAACAGGATTCAGCGTTAAAGAGGTGACGGCGGTGTTTGAGAGAGGAAGAGGCGACGGCGGCAGCAGAGAGAAGAGAAGAACTGAAGAAGTGAAGATTGAACCTTGGAGGAGGCACGCACTGTGAGATTTGACGCCGACGGTAAACTGTGAGATTTGACGCCGACTGTGAGATTTGATGGCCGAGATCGAGGCAGTGGAGGTCGTCGAGAGGAGGAGCGAGTGTTGTGGAGGTCGAGGTCGAGGCAGTGGAGATTTGACGTCGAGGAGAGACAAGAGGAGAGACAACGAGAGACAACGTCGAGGATGAGGTCGTGGAGCGCGCGACGTCGAGGCGGAGGCGCGAGGAGGCAGAGGCGATCGATTTTGGGGAGAGACCGGGATCGATTTTTGAGAGAGAAAGGAGACTTTTTTGTGGGATTTAGGGTTCGAAGAGAGAGAGAAGAGGGAGCGATCTGTTTTGCGGTTGAAGAGATGGAGAGAGAGAGAGGGACAGATGAAGAGTTTTGTAATAAAAAAAATTCCTTTTAACGGGCGTACCCGAGCGCACCCGAGAGTACCCGAACGCACCCGAGCGTATCCAAACCCGTATCTGTATTTTTTCTTTTTTTTAATTAAAAACACTCGCGATACGTATCGGGTGCGTATCCGGAGCGTACCCGTGCATATCCGCACCCGATACGCACCCGATACTGGTACGGGGGTGTTTTAGAGTACCCGTGCATCACAGGCGATCACATCTGTCCCCGACAACCAGATCTCAGAGTCAACAACAGTTTGTGACGATCAACATTGGCGAAAGTAAAAGGCTGGATATTTATTGTTTTCATTAAAAGAATTTACATATCTGTTTGCTCCCACACATAAATAGCAGCAACATATTGACGTCATCTATGAAAACTTCAAAGATCTATGATTCAACTTCGCTGGACAAAAACTACCTTCTCGGCCATGCCTCAAATAGGGAAAGAGAAGGCGGCGGCTACTAGCCGACGAGTTAGCCCTCTTCCTTCACCTCCCCCACATACGGAGAACCCCTTTTAACCTCCTCAATCGGATCAACATCCTCAACCACAACAGCCCCCTCATCATCCAACTCAGCCACCCTCCAAAGGGGCCGCACCGAGGGGCTCCCGACGAAGTCATCCCAAACAGCAAGATCTCCGCCAGGTCATCATCAGCTGACAGCAGGGGTTTTGATCTCCAAAATCACCTCAATAAAAGGTGAGTCCGTGACGAAGTCCCTTGTCCAGAACGTCACGGAAGCAAGAGGGCCACCTCTCCTAGAAGACAGAGGTAAAGAAGAACACCCTCTCTCAGGATGTAAAGAATATCTCCCTCTCCTAGGGGACGAAGATCTCCCTCTCGGAAGCGAAGAAGCTCGACTACAAGAAGTCGACTAGTTCACAGGAACAATAAAGAATGAAAGAAGCACGTCACCAAGGCAGAATTCCAAAACTTTAAAGATGAGATTCTCCAAGTCCTCTGCGTCGCTCCAAATAGGGGCAGACAAACAAACAGTCATCATCTCACAACCATACAAGAGAATGAGTCCTGCGGGTCGACCAGATCCAACCAAAGAGAAGACCCAGTTCTCCTCCACCTTCGAGAGAATGAGGACCGTCCAAACAGAATCAACCAAGAGAAAGACCGTCAAGCCAGAAGCTTTCGCCTTAGTAGACCTCCCTTCTCCAAGTCAATCATGGAGGCCCACGTCCTTGAAACCTTTAAACCACCACACTTCGAGTCCTACAACAGGGAATCCGACCTGGCTGATCATATCAAGATTTTTAAAACTCTCATGATGATCCACCAGGCCTCGTACGCACTACTCTACAAGGCATCCCCTGCCACACTGAAGGGGTTAGCATGGGAGTAGTACTCCCACATCTCTCCAGGTTCCATCTTCTCCTTCGATCAATTTGAGGAGCTCTTCCTCACCCACTTCGTAAGCAGCCACCGAACCGAAAAAACAAGTGTCTCTTTACTAGACCTAAAGAAAAGGGAAGGGGGAACGACTCAGTGGGCTTTGTCCAGCGTTTCACAGCCGAGATCACGGCTATAACATAGATTATTGTTAGGCTCTCAAGAAAGAAATCGAAGAGCTTATCCAGCGAGGGCACATATCCAAATTCATCCAAAAGGACAGGATCGATCCTCCACTAGCCGAGAGGCCAACAAGTGAGCAGAGAAGGAATCCAAGTCGCAAGACTCGGATCATGTGACTGTCCTCCACTCCATCCACAGAGGGTCTATGGGTGGGAAATCAAACTCCTCCAGAAATGCCTTCATCCGAGAGGTGAATTCGGTGCATAACTCCCCCCCCCCCCCCCGAGCGAAGAGTACGAGAGTTTCAGCAGCATTCTTAGATAAGGACCTAGAGGGGGTTCGAACGCTCCACTGCGCTGCTCTTGTAATCAGTCTCTACAGGACCAACCACGAGGTATGTCGCATCCTAGTGGACAATGGAAGCTCTGTCAACATAATCTTCCTGGAGGCCTTTGAATGTCTCAAGCTCTCTTGGGACCATCTCAAGCCCACCAGATATACTCTCCACCAATTCTCTAGGGTCCCAGTCCAGATTGAAGGAATAATCACCCATGATGTGACTGCAGAAAAGATCCCAGCAACCCGAACCGAGACAATGAACTTCATGGTCATCAACATCAAGGCTGCTTACAATGCCATCTTTGGCCAACCCGACCTAGCAGCACTTAATGTCGTACTCTCAGCTTTCCATATGAAAATGAAATCCCCATGCCAGCTGGGGAGAGGCCAAAGGAAGCTAAGAGACGGCTCGGAGGTGCTACACTACAACAATAGGGAGCTCAGTCATCCCACTTGAAGTATTAGAACTCCCCCAAGGGAACAGTCAAGTCCTTTCTAAGCTAGTTGACGAACTCAAGAAGATCCCCCTCTTTCGTGCAGATCCTGAAGGTAAGAAGATATCAAGGACCTGGGATACTAAGAATCTGATGAAGTACCACAAGGGTGCTTAACACACTCTAGTAGAAGTAGGTTTTCAATTTTCAATAAGGCTGATACTTGCAAAATGGCAAAAGCATGTAATAATGGCTAACCACCATCAAGGCAGCCACTTAGTTTCTTCTTTCAATAAAACTTAAAACATTTTTTTACAAAAAACTTCGTACTACCTTCATAGCTCTCCCCCTGGGTAACATCTACGACTCGTTAAACAGCAAATTCGGAGTCAATCTTGCCCCTAAGGGCTACTTCCACAACTTGTCAGGATCAAATAACGAGTTTGGAGTCCAACACTTAGTTCGACGTCACTTTAGTCGCTTGCACTAAAGTAAGTGAGGAGCAGGGTTTATCATGCAGAATTGCTCCAACAACTCGTTAACCCCCTCAAACAATAAGTTTGAAGTCCAACACTTAGTTCGACGCTGCTTTAATCGCTTGCATGAAAGCTAGTACGAAGCAGGGCTCACCATTCGGAATTGCTCCTACAACTTGTTAAAATTTTCAAAAAGTTTAGCATCCAACACTTGGTTCCACGCCCCTTCAGTCGCTCGTAAACAAGCAGGCGCTGAACAGGACTCACCATTCGGAATTGCTCCTACAACTCACTGAAATTTTCAAATAACAAGTTTGGAGTCAACACTTAACTCAATGCTGCTTTAGCAGATTGCAAGCAAGCATGCTCGGAGCGGGCCTCACCATTCGAAAATGCTCCTGCAGCTCGTTAAAAACCTTGAAAACATGTTCGGAGTTCACAATCATGGCTCGAAATAGCCCCACAACTTGCAAGCATGTGAGTTCGGGGCTCGAAGCGACCATTCATATAATTCCTAAAACTTGTCAACTTTCCAACAAGCCAGCCCGGAGCACAGCCCTCCCCCGGGGCTACTCCCACAACTTACTCCAAATAATGAGTCGTAACACAAAGAAGTTAAAAAAAATACACTTGGAAGACCTTTGTTTCATGTTAATTTCCTACTACGGGGTACGGAGTAAACGATAAGTTCCTTATTCCTGACACAAAACCTAGAAGCAAAATACGTCGGGTTTCTCCATTCTGATCACTCACGACGGCGAAGAAGGGGGACACTTCGGTTCAAAGGCGTATTCCGCTTGAAACCACTGTTTTAAATTTCGGCTGATACGACCGAAATTTCATTTCGGCTAGCTTGCCGATACGAAATCATAGACTTTATACTCCATATCGTTTTGGACCGAAATGTTTAGATTTCGGCTGAAATTGCCGAAATTGCCAAAATATCAGCCGAAATAGACACTAATGTATTGTGAATGGACAACTTTTTTAAAAAAACTTTTTGCATATAAATCTTTGAATATAGGACCTTAAACTAAGATAATGAGAGAATTTTATCTTTCTATTGTTTGTGTATATGCAAAGTCAAGTAAGTCTATTAACTAATACATTTTCTTTTTTAGTTGTTAAATTCTGTAAATATTTACTGTGATTGATTCATGTCGTTAGTTACATTATACAATATTTTATAGGATAAATGACATGTAGAACATGTATCTTGTTTAGTAACGAAAAAATTGCTTATTGTCTGAAATCCCATTCCCCCGAGATCTCCGATATCCGATCCGAGAAGAAACACCCCTTGCTGAAACGAGTCCGAAATTCGAGAATTAAAATCTTGCTTGAAACACTTCACCATTAAAGAGCAACTTCGGCCGCCTGAGCTTCCCAAGAGCGGTTCCAACCCCTCAGATCGAGTCCTCGCCTTACGACCACGAGCGCCCCTCGCCTTATCGCCAGAAGTCGTGCTTAAGGTCCCGATCACGATCTTTGGGCATCCCCAGGGATCCGTTCTCCTGAAGTTCTTTGCCTTGATACATAAGATGCCTCGAACCATCAATACGAGCCTTAATTAGATGGGAGAACTCCAACTCTCTTCCAACCAACACTGCCTTTAGCCATACAAGCTCCAACTCCATCATACGCAACTTGTTGCAAGGCAAAGCATGCTCAGAATCACGAGGGCCTCCCCCGGTATATATGATGATCTTTAAATAAAGAGAGGGATGGATCCACTAAAACGTTAGCAAACACAGAAGACTTTGATTCAATGTTAAGAAGACTCAAAACACCAACTCATCAACTCAAGGTAACGAGTTCGGTGCTCCGCTCCTTGCTCGAGCTCCTCCAACACAGTTCATCGACTCCATACAATGAGTTCAGTGTTTAGCTCGCTGCTCAAGCTACTTTATCAACTCACTTGATCCCTGTAAAGAATTTGAAGTCCAACTCTTCCCCAGAGCGACCCCCAAAGCTCATCAACTCCAAGCAACAAGTTCAGAATCCAGCTCTTCCCTATAACTGGTCCCAAAGTTTGCCAATTTCAAGCCACAAGCTCAAAGTCCAAACCACTCCCTAGAGTTGCTCCCTTAAACTCCCTCACTCAACTCAGTAGGTGGCAACGCAAAGTAGGCGAGTCGAGAGTCAAGACAACAACACTTGGGAAATCCTTGTCAACCTTCCAGTACGGGCGCTTAGCCCACCAGAGAGGGAACTCCTTTTTGTGGCTCCCCCGATGGCGAAACTCCTCTTTGTAACTCCTCTAGTGCGAAGCCCATCTTCGCAGCTCCCCGATGCCGAAGCTCCTCTTCGTAGCTCCCCGGGGGCGGAGCGCTCTTCGCAGCACCCTAGTGCTGAAGCTCCTCTTCGTGGGCGAAGCTTCTCTTCAAAATTCTTCGGTGGCAGAGCTCCTCTTCCTAGCCCATCGGGATCGAAGCTCCTCTTTGTAGCTCATCAGTGACAACACTCTTATTCGCAACACCCCAGCACCGAAGCCGGTCTTCGCAGCTCCCCGGTGCCGAAGCTCCCCTTCGCAGCTCCCTGGGGGGCAGAGCATCTCTACACAGCTCTTCGAGGGCGAAGCTTCTCTTTAAAACACCTCGGTGGCAAAGCTCCTCATCTTAGCCCATCGGGGTCAAAGCTCCTCTTCGTAGCTCCCCAAGGGCGGAGCTCCTCATCATATCTTCCCAGGGGCGAAACTCCTCTTTGTGGTTCCCCCGATGGCAAAACTTCTCTTCGTGGCTCCCCAATCTCGAAGTTTTTCTTCGAAGCTCTCAGAGAGTGAAGCTCCTCTTCATAGCTCCCCGGGGGTGAAGCTCCTCTTCGAAGCTTCTTCTTTGGGAAGTCCTCTACATAGTTCCTCCGTAGCGAAGCTCCTCTTCGGATCTCTCATGGTGGTAAAGCTCATCCTCTAAGCTTCTCGGGAAAAAGCTCTTCAAAGCCCCTTCATAGCCAAGCTCCTCTTCGGACCTCTCCCTATGACAAAGCTTCTTTACGTAGCTCACCGATGCCAAAGCTCCTCTTTGTAACTCCCCTGATGCTCCTCGAGCCGAAGCTCCTCTTCGTAGCTCCCGAGGGGCGAAGCTCCTCTTCATAGGTCAACGGTGGCAAAGCTTCTCTTCACAACTCTTCGGGGATGAAGCATCTTTCCAAAGCTCCCCAGGGGCAAAGCATCTCTCCACGGCCCCTCGGGGGAAAAGCCCCTCTTCACAGCCGCTCAGGGGCGAAGCTCCTCTTCGTAGCTCCCCTCAAGAACGTAGCTCCTCTTCGAAGCTTCATGGGGGAAAGCTCATCTTCTTAGCCCCTCTGGGGGTGAAGCTCCTCTTCAGAGCAGCCCTCGGGAACAAAACTCCTCTTCGAAGCTCCCCAGAGGCTCCGTGACTAAGCTCCTCTTTGTAGCTCCATAGCTCCTCTTCTTAGCCCCCCGGAGACAAAAGGCATTCCTGGCCAATTTTGACTATGAAGATAGACGATTCCTTAATCAGCCTCTGAACCGAACTTGTAGACATTTGAATTCTCTTCGAAACAATGGGTCTTATGGCCCAATCAGACCTCTGTAGCACTGGAATGTCTATTTTACTACAAAGCTCCTTTTCTTAACTCTCCATAGGCAGACATTGTGGGCCAGTTTTGACCTTAAATGGACGATTCTTTAAACAAATACTGCACAAAACTTGTAGAACTGAGTCATCTCCGAAACACGAGGTCATACGCCCCGATCGGACCTCTATAGCACCAAAAAAGTTCATTACACTGTAGCTGCGAGAAAGAGAAAAAATATGAACTCAGCGTTGACCGGTCAATGCTGCTGACATGGCGTTGACTGGTCAATGTTGACCTTGTCTTACTGATAGCGGGCCCTACCGTTAACCTCACCTCGGTTCAAATTTTGTCGCCCGAGGAGGTGAGATGCTTGGGGTGACCACCACCCCCGATCTCCCGAATCGCGACGAGCGCGATCAACTATCTAAATCGCTCCAAATTCCGTGCAGGTAAGATTTATTACTTAAATTATTTTTATTAATTATAAATTTCAGAAAAATAATTAAACATCCGAAAAATCATTAAAAATTCTGGAAAATTATTTTAAATTTTCTAAAATAAAATTATAAATTCGAAAAGTTATTTTAAAATTCCTAAAAATAATTATAATTTTCGAAAAATTAATTTTAAATTCCAAAAACTAATTAAAAATTCGGATTAATTAATTAAAATTCTGAAAAATGATTAAGAAGATGGGGAAAATCCACAAAAAAGTTTAGAAAAATAAAAAAAATCCAGAAAATTCTAACAATCATGATGCGTACTTTACAAAGTCAGAGAAACTTCGTTAAACCCCGAACGAGGTTCCTACGTCCCCAAAAGCTCCGATAAGTTTTGTAAATCATTCTAAACAGGTGAACTACTCCTCAAGGGTTGTGAAACTCAGACTTCGGGATTAAGGGGTTTCTGATATGGGTTAATAAAATAGAACCTCATGACAGTTCAAATCGGGCACGAATCTTAAAGCTCTCAAAGGTAAAACGATAAAATTCAATAGGTACAGGCCCAACGAAGGAGTTGGTCCACTTTCAGGCTCATCGACCTGGTCTGGCCTACAATAAGGGGTTGTCAAAGCAGCTTTAACGCATAGGAGTTCAGGTTCATCCAAAGAAGCTAGTTTAAACCCCCTATCTCTAGAGGGTAATTACTTCTATCTCTCCATGCATAAGAAAGGGTTTAAAAACTATCTCTCTTTATCAAGAGAAGAGTCCTAACTCGATCTCTTACATGGGAGAGGGTAAACAAATTTATCAAAACACAGGAAAGTAGAGATAAATCCAATATCTTGAAATTGCCCTCCCCCCCAGCGACTATATATACCTCTCGACCTCTTCAGAAACCAGGAAATAGAAAATTATGCTCTCAAAACTCTCATATTTTGAGTTTTCTGACTTGGGCGTCGAAATGTCAGTCATCAGGACCAACCCCGGTGTTTCAGACTATTTTGCAGGTCCACGAAGCGATCACATCCGTCCCCAACAATCAGATCTCAGAGTCAGCAGCAATTTGCAACGGTCAACATCGGCGAAAGTAAAAGGTCAGATCTTTATTGTTTTCATTAAAAGAATTTACATATGTGTTCGCTCCCATACAGAAATTAGCGGCAATGTCATCCAAACAGCTGAAGAGCACGACGGCAAGGGTAAGGAAAAACTAGAAAATAACCTCCCCAGCTCCGTGCTAGTTATAGATTATGATGCACGCACTTGCCTTATTTAAATCGTTATTGAAATATCATTCACAGTTTTAAGGTAGTTATTCACGTTTTTAAAAATTTTGAAAAAATAATTGGCATTTGAGCTGAAACTTGCACTAAACAGGAGAGGCTTGGAAATAAGGTCAACAACCAATTGTAAAAATTTTGTCATCTCATTTTGACGGAAAAGGGATAAAAAGATGATAAAAAAGAATAATATATCGATACATAATAAAAGTAAACAGCCATACCAAAACTTCGTCATGGTAATGTGAGAAAGCTTTCGCAAGTTGCTTTATATTACTCATGATTGCACTGTGGACTTCCTTGTCTCCAGTCAAGCAGAGTCTGTAACCAAGAAAGTCTCAGATGCAAATTCAGTAAAGACACCGCAAGCTATAGATTATAGAAGAAAGAATACATCTTTATCCAGGCTGACTTCTTACATCAAATTACAAATTTTGAACCAAATGTCGACTTTTTTTTGTAAAGAACATGAATTAACTATCTGAGTTGTGATCAACATTTGAAAGTTGAAAGATCAAACACAATTTCTCTAGTGTTCGACAGTAGCAGGTTCCAACTGGTAAGGATATTTAGAGTCACTGATTTTCAATCCTATCATGGTAATACCATATACAAGTTTATGACAAGAACGGATGAAAACTATTTGATGATGTAGTTTCAAAATAAATGTGGTTCTCTAATTCCAAAACTAGGGTAGTTTATATGAAAATAGGAAGCATGGATATGACCGCCACCACATGACACCACCAGATCGGGTATGTCAAAAGTAGTTCATGGGTTCACGACCACAAAAATTGGGTTTTTCCCACGCAAGTCTCCCACAAATCATTATTTCCATATTAGTCATGCATCCACTTGAGAAGTGGTCAAGTGATCAAAAGTGAAAGCTTGTGCAGAAAACATCCTACAATAAATATTTGTTGGGAACTTGTGTGGAAACACCCTAATAATTTACAGTAATATATATCACAGTTAAGCATAAATTTGAAACAGATAACATAGAATAACAGGACAATTTTGAGTTACATAATCAAATAAGAGATGTAGTTAGGGCTACAATCGAGCCGAGCCGAGCCGAATACCTTCAGGCTCGAGCTCGGCTCGTTTACGAAACGAGCTCAGTTTTGAGCTCGAACTCGGCTCGAACTCGGTTCGAGCCAAGCTTTGACCGAGCTTTGACCGTATTCGAGCCGAATAGCTCGCGAGCTTAGCCTAAAATATAAAAAAAAAACAAACTCGAGCTCGGCTCGTTTACGAAACGAGCTCAGTTTTGAGCTCGAGCTCGGTTCGAGCCGAGCTTTGACCGAACTCGAGCCGAATAGCTCGCGAATAGCTCGACTCGTTTGCAGCCATAGATGTAGTCCATTAAAAAGTAAAAGTAGTTCCATAATTTATGCAATAATATAAAATACAAGAAGCTCCATAGTCAACAGAAAAGTACTAGAGTTTACTATTATGAAGAACGGTAAATGGTGAAAAACACCCCTGCTCTATGAGGCAAGTCTTTAACCCCCTAAACTATCGGTCAAAGCGATAAACCCCCCAAACTACGAATCGTGGTCAAATCCAGTACGAAAAACCTAAAAGTGGGTGTGAAATGACCAAATAACCCTTATTTTAATACACAAAAAAAAACAAAAAATTTCAGAACTTATCAAATCCAAATCCAACATCCAAAATCCAAAATCCAAATAAGAATCAAAATCAAAATCCCATCAACAGCATAACCCATCAAATCCTGATCGAAATCCCGATCATCACCATCAAAATCCCGATCAAACCCATCACATAACCCATCACCACCATCATCATCTCCTCATCACCACCATCAACCTCCACCATCGTCGGCTCCGACCTCCACTACCGACAGACCCGACCATCATCATCTTCTTATTAAACCCATGAACCATCTTATTAAACCCATCAAGACCATCAATCGGGAAATTAGGGTTTTGATTTAAATTTGGATTTTTATTTTTTATTTTGATTTGAGATGGGGCTAAAGTCGAAGATGATGATGATGGTGGTGGTGATACTCTTGTGCTTGTCAAATGCCTCAGAAAACGAGGAAAGATTACGAGAAGATGCTGATGAGGTCTTTAATGGTGGGTTGAAGACAAGGGTTTCTTCTCCTTCTGTTCATCTTCTTGTTGTTCATCCTCACTCTCATCAGTTGTTCTCCATTTCCTTCTCCTGCTAATGATGGAAAGAACAGGGCTAGGTCTACTACTAAGGTTTGATTAGTTGATTGCATGTGTATCTTCATCAATTTAATTTCTTTTTGTTGGTTGGTTCATCATTTCAGAAATTTTGGGTAAAATGGTTATTTAAATAATTAGAGGGATTATTAAGGGGTTATTTAAATGGGGTAATTTGGTCATTTCTGTTCATTTGACCACGATTCGTAGTTTGGGAGGTTTATTGCTTTGACCGATAGTTTAGGGGGTTAAGGCTCTTGCCTCATAGATCAGGGGTGTTTTTCGCCATTTACCCTATTAAAAAAAGGAAAAAAAGTTTGAAATTGACAATTATGTGTTCACTGAATATTTGAGAAGAGTCTCCCGAAATGTCCACAATATAAGACATGTAACGAAATTTAGGACACATTTCAGAAGTATTTGATGTAAGTTCAAAAAAATGTTCATGAACTGTCGTCTGATATGTGTCCGGCACCCGGCAGGTTTGGTTCAATGATAGATGTGTTTGTGCTACATAAGGATGTCAGTGATGTGTCAGTGTCTGACAGGTGCTTCACACATACAGTTCCATGATAGAAGTTAATGCTACATAGCTGTAGAATGTGATAGGTGTAAGGTCTACCTAAAAAACCATACTGATACATCAATAACTCAACATGAACATTTAGTGAAATCTGAATCCAACCGTTTCCAGCCGAATTCAAATTCAGAGAAGAGTAGGAAAATTTACCAAAACCTCAAGGTGGGAAAGACTCCATGTGCAAGCAGACTCACCCGAATATGTCCAATAGCAAGGAAACTTCTTCCTCATTTGGTGCTTCCATAATCTGAGTCACACAAAAAGTTAACCTGCGGTTAACATCCATTATCAGCAAGAACACTTCCCGGCAAGAAAATGCAATCAACTAACAGAACCATCTTCAAAATAAAAATTACTGACAATTAGTTTTGTTTTTTTCTTTAGCATCATGCATGGCATCAAATAAATTATAGTAGACTCTGAAAGTTAAATACTAGTCGGAAAATTGGACAAGTCAAAGCTATGTCCTTGCCCTGGTGATTCACCTAGAGTACTACTGAGTCTATTTGTTCCATTGCTTGAAATTTTTTGTGCATTTTGTAGATTGAGACTTCATCAACTTATTTCTCAAATGAGATGACAGCTAACATTCTTTCATCTTCCATACTTATCATCAATCAAAAGTTCTTAATAACTTATCACAAATCATATCTCTCAAGGATCTTAACACTACGTTTTGAAAAAATAATGAATACTGCAATGTTTATACTATACAGAACATGAGTCTTCTTGGAGTTCATGGATGACCCAGCTGGGAAGCTAGCTGCATTTTATGGAGCTCTTGGACGATTTGAATTTAGTTTTGGAGTATTAGTTATATGGAATTATCTGAATATTTAAATTCGCAATAATCAAAATTTAATTCAAATTAAAGATGTTCCAAATTTCGGTAATTAGATACAATTTTGAGTTTGATTTAAGTTTATCCTATACTTTTTGTGATGCCTTATCTAAAGGCAGTAGACTGCGGGCATTGAATAAAGTTAGATTTTTTTTATTTTGGAAAAGAAATATTGATTGGTTATGTTATGTGTCTAGGTAGGTCTAATTTGTCCTATTTATTACAGCAAACCCAACTGCAACTTCACATATCTATAGTCTAATAGAAGAATGATGCTTCAAATTTTTCCACTAACATCTAAATTTCCTTTTCTAACATAACCGAGCATCGCTTGAGCAGAGTCTCTGTATTATAGAACAGAACCAATGAGGTAAAAGCAGAGTGATCACGCCTAAAGTTTCTGGCTTACCATGTCCACTACTGTCATTAATGTAGGTGTTGTCATTTTATAAGTGAAAAAAAAAATTTAACAACCATATTACAACAAGACTAGTCTTATATCCAATAAAAATGTTACCCAATAATTTGGGATAAAAGCATTGTTCTTTTTGTTATCTAATAAAATTGTACATGAAAAATTTGGAATCCCCGAGAACTTGTCAAGGAACATAGAGCAGTCGTACATGGTCTTTCCATGCTAAACTATAATTTATTAAGAATAGTAAGCAAGGGTAAAAGGAAAACAAATCTAGCCCTTGAGGGCTGGCCCAGTTGACTCACCATAGAAAGTATTAAGCCTTCAAGTGCTTGACTATGAAGAAACACATCATGGAAGTTCACGGAATCACCTTCAAAATTAAAATCAGGAAATAGTACCTAATCATAGAAACAAAACAATAGATCAGTTGCTATAATGCATAATAATTTTGTGCCCATCAGTATTTAATTAAACCATTAAGATTTACAGCAACACCAGAAAACTTTATCAATATATGTCTATTATCAAACTTACTGATCTGAAAAGAATAGGCTAGAAAAAAGCTAAATTTGAAGAGAAAAAAAAACCTTGAACTATCCCCTTTATGCAGAAAACCTCACTGAACTTTTTTTTGCGCAGAAAACCACACTCAAGTATAGTTGCAAAAAATCCACTCTGAGCTAAAGTTGAGTGAGATTTTTTGAAAATAATGAGAAAGATGCATGATGTTTTCTTAACCAACTTGGAAAGATGAATTTGGTTATCTAATACAAGCAGAAAAGTTAGATGTGGTTTTTTGAAAATATACTTCAAGGGGGTTTTTTGCAACCATACTTAAGTGCGGTTTTCTATGCAAAAAAAAGTTTAGTGAGGTTTTCTGCATGATGGGGATAGTTCAATGAGGTTTTTTCAAATTTAGCCCTAGTAAAAACTAACTATTGGAGTGTCTCCTATCCTCTATAAAAGTAACTGAAGTAATACAATAGAACATGCTTCAGACTCTAATGTGACCATATAGCCACTTGTGCAGGTATGTGCTCTTCACAAGTTATGTATTTGCATAAGTAATTTGAATTTCTAGACATGTCTAATTACGTCAGTGGACGGGTGAAATATAAGAGCAAGGGAATCACAACTTATGAATTGATGCAATCATATAAAAGAGAGAAAGTAATGTGGGTAAAAATAGAACAAAATCGGGACCGTTCAAATTGAGCACAAATCTTAAAGCTCTTAGGGGTAAAATTTGGCAGATACAGGCCCGACATAAGAAGTTGGGCCACTTTTAGGCTCATCAACCCGATCCGTCCTGCAATAAGGGGCTGTTAAAGCAGCCCTAACGCAAAGGAGTCCATGTTCATCCGAATAAGATAGTTTAAACCCCCTATCTCCATAGGGTAACTACTTCTATCTCCCCATGCATAAGAGAGGGTTTGAAAAAACTATCTCTTTATCAAGAGAAGATACCTAACTCGATCTCTTTACATGGGAAAGGGTAACCAACCTTATCAAAATACCAGGAAGTAGAGATAAATCCAATATCTTGAAATCCCCCCCCCCCAACTATATATACCTCTTGACCTATTCAGAAACCAAGTAATTGCAAATTCTGCTCTCAAAACTCTCATACCTTCTAAGTTTCCTGACTTGGGCATCAGTGGATCTGTCGTCGGGGCCAACCCCGATGTTTCAGACTGTTTTGCAGGTCCACGGGAGTGATCACATCCGTTCCCGACAATCAGATCTCAGAGTCAGCAGCAGTTTTTGACGATCAACATCGATGAAAGTAAAAGGTCAGATTTTTATTGTTTTCATTAAAAGAATTCACAAATCTATCTGCTCCCACACAGAAATTAGCAACAAAAGATTGGCGTAGTCTATGGAAAACAGAAAATATCTCCGATCCAACTTCACTAGTAAAAAACTACCTTCTCGGCCATGCTTCCGAAAGGGAACGATGGCTACTAGCTGATGAGTCAACCATCTTCCTTCACCTCCTACTCATACAAAGGACCCCCTTCAACCTCCTCCATCGGATCAACATCCTCAACCAGAACAGCCCCCTCATCAACAAACTCAGTCTCCTTCCAAAGGGATTGCACCGGGGGGCTCCTACCAAGGTCGTCCCGAACAACACCATGTGCATCACGCGATCGAAAACAGAGGTTCTGTCTGTACCTTGACCCCCTCTACAGCACCCTTTGTGGTGCCTCAGCTGCAGCAAGACCTCCATCAAGTCATCGTCAGCCGACAACAGGGGTCTGATCTCCGAGATCGCATAACCAAAAGGCAAGTCCACGACAAAGTCTCGCATCCAGAATGCCAGGGAAGAAAGAGGACCCCCTCTCCTCGAAGACAGATGTCCAGAAGAACCCCCTCTCCCAGGGGGCGAAGAATCTCTCTCTCTCCAAGGGGGCAAAGAAGGTCTCCCTCTCAGGAGCGATGAAGCCAGGCTACAACAAGTCGACTAGTTCACAGCAACAATAGGGAAGAACAATGCCTGTCACCAAGACAGAGTTCCGAAATTTCAAAAAAGATATCCTCCAAGCCCTCAATGTTGCCCCAATCAGGGGCCGACAAACAAATAATCATAGCCTCACAGCCATACATAAGGAAGAGTCCCGCAGGTTGACTAGATCCGACCAAAGAGAATACCTAGTTCTCTGCCCTCTCCAAGAGATGGAAGACCGTCTCAACAAAATCAACCGAGAAGACTGTCAAGCCAGAAATTTCCGCCCTAGCAGACCTCCTTTCTCCAAGTCAATCATGGTGGCCCACGACCCTGAAACCATCCGCCACACTTCGGGTCCTACAACGAAGAATTCGACTCGGCCGATTATATTGAAAGTTTCAAAACCCTCATGATGATCCACCAGGCAATCAGACGCACTCCTCGGCAAGATATTACCTGCCACACTGAAGGGGTCAGCAAGGAAGTGGTACTCCCGCCTATCTCCAGGCTCCATCTTCTCCTTCGATCAATTTGAAGAGCTCTTCCTCACACACTTCGTAAGCAACTGCCGAACGAAAAAGTCAACTACCTATTTATTGGACGACGTGGACATGAATCAAAGGAAAGGAGAACGACTTAGGAACATTGTTTAGCGCTTCACAGCAGTCCCGGTATATTGCCTCCCTTAACCGAGCAGTAGCAACCACCGCATTCAGACACTATAAATAATGTCGACCTCAAGGCGTTCCTTGCCAAGAAGCCTCATCGGGACTCTCGGAACTCCTACTTACGAGCGAGAAGTATCCGAGCTGAAGAGGCTCTCAAAACCCCAAGTCGAGAAGAGCCCTCTGGGAACAAATGAAAGAGTGCAAGCGAAGACCCAAGATGCTCCAAACAGACAGCAATGGTCAGCGATGCCCTCTTCATATCGAGAAGTTCACGCCTCTTAATGACAATATATCAGTAGTCCTAAAGGAGGTGGACAACAAAGTGCTACTTCATCTACCCCCAAGAATGAAAACTCTGGAGAAGAGAAGGAACAGAGATAAGTGGTCATTTTCACGAAAATCACGATCACGACACAGATGATTGTCGGGCTCTCAAGGAAGAAATCGAAGAGCTTGTCTAGCTCGCCCATAGAGCTGCTTGTGTGGCTCGACAACCCTCAACAATGAGTTTGGTGCTCAGCTCCTCTTCTGAGCTACACTAACAACTCACTATCTCTCAAACAGTTGGTGCGAAGTCCAAACTCGTAGCCGAAGCTACTCCAACTTACTAGCAAGCGGGTTCGAAGCTTAACTCGGCACTCGAACTGCTCCTACAACCAGCCAACTACTCAAGCAAGCCCAGAGCACAGCCCTCCCCTTGGACTACTCCCACGACTTGCTCCAAACAATGAGTCACAATACAAAGAAACCAAGAGTCAAGACAAATACACTTGGAAGACCTTTGTTTCATATCAATTTCCTACTACGAGATAGGGAGTATACGACAAGTTCCTTATTCCTAGCACAAACCTAAAAGCAAAACACATCGAGTCTTTCCACTCTGATCACTCACGACGGCGAGGAAGGGGGACACTTCGATTCAGGGATGTGTTCCGCTTGAGACACTTCTTCACCATTGAAGAACCACCTCGGCCGCCCTAGCTACCACGCGGATCGAGTCCTGGCCTCACGACCACGAGCGCCCCAAGCCTTCTTACCAAAAGCCTTGGTTAAGGTCCCGATCTCTCGTTTTGGGCATCCCCAAGGATCCGTTCTCCTAAAGTCCATGGCACCGATACACAAGACGTCTCGAACCATCAAGACGAGCCTTCCTTAGACGAGCAAACTCAAAGTCTTCCAACCAATACTGCCATTACTTAGGCAAGCTCCAACTCTGTCACACGCAACTTGTTGCAAGGCAGAGCATCTAGAAAGTACCGATATGGGACGGCAATACGCGTACGGGAACACGGGTACAGGGGATACGGAAATTTTCAAAAAAGTTGGATACAGGATATGGCGGGGATACAGCTATATATATATATATATATATATATATATATATATATATATATATATATATATATATATATATAACACAAAGAAAGCTATCAAGTGGCTCTCATTCAATAGGGTTGAAATCAATGGTTCAGATCTAACCTCACAAAACATATTTTCCAGCATAAAAGTTTCCCCCAAAACTCAAATTCAAACCTCTCCAAAACAACTCCTTTATTTATTTATTTATCTCTCTCTCTCTCTCTCTCATTCTCTCTTTATTTACTCAGAAATTTATATTTTTAGATTTCAGGTTTGTAAATTTTCAGATTTTTTATGCATTTTTTATTGCTCATGTTACATTGAAAATATCAAATATCTCATCAACAGTTAAATTTCATCATTTTCCATACTCAAAGTTTTAAGAAGTTGGATTTTTACACCCCCATTTATAATTATTTTTCAACATATACTAATAGAAACATAGACTTTTATTAAAACTAATTATTGTTTTACTATTCAAACTTGAGCTACATAATTGTTGTTTTACTGTTTACAAGATTTCATATGATGTATCGTTCCGAAGACATGCCGTAGGCACGTGCCCATGGGAAAATCTAGTATGTATGTGTATATATATATATATATATATATATATATATATATATATATATATATATAGGGTAATGCTCAGTTGAAAACGCAAATGTCTGTGAAAACGTGGAAAACCACTCAGGCCGTTGTTTGAAACAACGGCCTAGGTTATAATGCATTATAACCTAGGCCGTTGTTTCAAACAACGGCCTAGGCTTGTTTTCACGTTTTCACAGACATTTGTGTTTTCAACTGAGCATTACCCATATATATATATAGAGAGAGAGAGAGAGAAAGAGAGAGGGAGACAGAGGGAGACAGAGAGAGCTATCTTCCATTGCAAACGGTACAGTAGCGTTTGCAATGGAAGAAAGCTCATATATATATATATATATATATATATATATATACACACTAAATAATATCTCTTGTTAATAATGAAATGGTAAATATCATTCATTAAACATAAATAAGATAATCCATAAAGACTATATATATATATATATATATATATATATATATATATATACACACTAAATAATATCTCTTGTTAATAATGAAATGGTAAATAACATTCATTAAACATAAATAAGATAATCCATAAAGACTACAATAATTGTTCATAAACATAAGCAATAACATAAGTAAACAAAGCAAGTTCATAAGCAATATAACATAAGCAGACAAATCAAAAAGTGGGACAAGTCTGAAAATATAGTATCTATTTGTAATTGAATTAATCATTGAGTCGTAAATTAATGTAGTTCATAAACAAAGCAACTACATGCGCAAACAACTTAGCATTTATAATTGAATTCATCATTTAATTGAATTGAAACTAAATGATTGTCTTGAATTTTAATTGTCGCATATTTAGTATCTATTTGCTAATAAATTTATGTTTTTGTCTTCATGCAGATAATTGACAATAATCGGTAATGGGAAGATTTGCGCGAGTTTATTTTCTTGCCCCAAAGAAGAAGTGATTCAATATGTTTTTTGTAAAACTACAATGCGAGTTTATTTTGTAAATGTAACTTGTAAGTGTAACCGTGTAATTGTAATTTGTTACAAATTGTAATTGTGTAAGTTATAATTTTTGTACATTCAAGAAAAGCTAATATTTTTTTGTCATTTTTGAGAATATCACAGTGCAATGTTAATATTTGTGCACCAAGTAATCACTAAAAGTACAAAAAAAAGCACTGCTAAAAGTACAGAATAGGGGCCGATCAACAAACTAAAGCACAATCTTAACTCAAATATTAGTACCAAGTATATAGATAGACATCTTAACTCAAATTAATGAAACAAAATCCACAATCAACAACCTAAAGCACTGCTAGTCTTTAAAAAAAAGACATGTTGCCGATCTTAAATAAGGAAGAAAAGCTAATCTTAAAAAGAAAGAATAAATTAAATAAAGAAGAAAAGCTAATCTAAAAAAGAAAGCATAAATTAAATAAAGAAGAAAAAATTATAAAACAATGAAAAAAAACTGATAATAGAGCAATCGACTGTCGAGCCCGATCTGATAATCGATGTCGACCGTCGAGCTTTGTCGGCGTCGAGCTGCGTCGCCGTCGAGCCCAAGCTACACCACCGATCTGCTTCGCTGTCGACCATAGTGCTTCATCGTCGTCGAGCTATGTCGTCGTCGCCACCGAAGAGCTGTTGAGAGGGGGGAAGATGAGATTGAGGAAGAGGACTGGAGATTGAAGAGTTAGGGTTTGAAAATTGGATCGATGGAGGCTGAGATTTGGGAATGAAAAGAACGGGATTTGAGAGAGGTCTTAAATGGGCCGGGTGTGAACTTGCCGTATCCAAACTGTATCCAACCCGTATCCATCCAAAGAAAACTGTAGAATACGCAGTCAGCTGTATCCCGTACGTATCCCGCCATATCCCGTATTAGATACGAACAGGGTATGGGGACGGCACCCTACATGAAGTATTCGTGCTTCAGAGTAGAGCATTCTCAGCATCCCAAGGGCATCCCCCGGTATTTACGACGATCTATCAATAAAGAGAGGGATGGAGCCACTACAACGTTAACAAACATCAAAGACTTCGGTCCAATGTTAAAAAGATTCAAAACACCAACAATTCATCAACTCAAGGTAATGAGTTCGGTGCTTCGCTCCTTGCTCAAACTACTCCAGCAGTTCGACTCCATACAATGAGTTTCGTGCTCGGCTTGTTACTCAATCTTCTCTATCAAATCACTTGATCCCTACAATGAGTTCAAAATCCGGCTCTTCTGTAAAGCTGCTCCCAACGCTCGCCAATTCCAAGCCACAAACTCATAGTTCAAACCACTCCCTAGAGTAGCTCCCTCAAACTCACACTCAACTCAGAAGGTGGTAACGCAAGGAGGTAAGAGTCGAGACAACAACACCTGGAAAATCCTTGTCAACCCTCCAGTACAGGCGCTTATCCCCTCGGGAACGAAGCTCCTCTTCAAAGCTTCTAATTGGAAAGTTCAACTTTGTAGCTCCCCGATGTCGAAGCTCTTCTTCCTAGCTCTTCGGGGGTGAAGCCCCTCTTCGTAGCTCTTCAGGGGCGAAGCTTCTCTTTGAAGCTTCCCAGTAACAGTGCTCCTCTTCTTAGCCCATGGGGGTCGAAACTCCTCTCCGTAGCTCCTCGATGGCAAAAGTCCTCTTTGCGGCTCTTCGGGGACGAAGCTTCTCTTCAAAGTTCTCTGGTCATAGAGCTCCTCTTCGTAGTTGGTCGAGGTTGAAGCTCCTCTTCATAGCTCCTCTTCATAGCTCCTCAGTGGTAACGCTGCTCTTCATAGCTCCTCAGTGGTAACGCTCCTCTTCGCAACTCTTCGGGGGTGAAGCTTCTCTTCAAATCTCTCCGGTGGCAGAGCTCCTCTACGTAGCCGTTCGGGGTCAAAGCTCCTCTTTGTAGCTCCCCCATGGCGAATCTCCTCTTTGTAGCTCCCAGATGTTGAAGCTCCAATTGGTAGCTCCCCGATAGTGAAACTCCTCTTTGTAGCTCCTCGATGGCGAAACCTCCTCTTCGAAGCTCACCGAAGCCGAAGCTTATCTTTGTAACTCCTCGATGACGAAGCTCCTCTTCTTAGCTCCTCGGGCCGAAGCTCCTCTTTGGAGCTCCCCAGGGGCGAAGCTCCTCTACGTAGCTCCCTTCGAGGATGAAGCTCCTCTTTGAAGCTGCTTGGGGGAAAGCTTTTCTTAGCCCCTCGGGGGCAAAAATCCTCTTCGTAGCTTCTTGGGGGAAAGCTCTTCTTAGCCCCTCGGGGGCGAAGCTCCTCTTCGTAGCACCCCACGGAGAAGAAACTCCTCTTCAAAGCTCCCCGAGGGGCAAAGCTGCTCTTCGTCGCGAAACTCCTCTTCTCAGCTCCAAGAAGACAGACATTGTGGGCCTGTTTTGATCCTTGATCCTGAAGACGGATGATTCGTTAATCGATCTCTAAACAGAACTTTTTGACCTTTGAGTCCACTTTGAAACAACGGGTCATGCGCCCTAATCGGACCTCTGTAGCACCAGGAATGTCCATTTTACTGCAAAGCTCCTCTTCTTCACTCTCTGGAGGCAAGGACATTGTGGGCCAATTTTGACCCTAAAAACGAATGAGTTTTTAAACAAATTCTTAACAAAACTTGTAGATCTTCGAGTCATCTTCGAACCAAGTGGTCATACGCTCCGATCGGACCTATGTAGCACCAAGAAAGTTCATTACACTGCAATTGCGCGAAAGAGAGAGAGAAGAAAAATCCGAACCCAGCGTTGACCGGTCAACGCTTCTGATGTGGCGTTGACAAGTCAATGCTGACCTCTGCCCAGTCACTGACAGGCGGAACAACTGTGGCCCCACCTCCTCGGTTCGGATGTTGTCGTATGAAGAGATATGTTGCTTGGGACCCTAACCGCCGTCCATCTCCCCAAAAATCGCAACGCACGATATCGACGCTCCAGATGGCTTCAAAATCCACGCAGGTATTATTTAATAATTGAACTCTTTTTATTAATTATAAATTTCAGAAAAATAAGTAAAAATTTTGGGAAAATATTTTACAAACTCTAAAAATAATTACTAATTCGAAAATTAATTTAAAATTTCAAAAAAAAATGTAATTTTACCAAAATTAGTTTTAAATTCCAAAAAAAATCAGATTAATTAATTAAAATTTGGGAAAATTCAGAAAAATCCCAAAAGATATCCAAAAAATCCAAAAAGTTCTTATAATAATTCTGAATACTTTGCAAAATAGAGCAACTCTGTTAAACCCCGAGAAAGGTTCATACGTCCCTGAAAGCTCTGATAAGTTCTGTAAACCATTCTAAACAGGGGAACTACTCCTCGAAGGCTATGAAACTCAATCTTCATGAGTGGGGGGCTTGTGATGTGGGTAAAAATAGAACAAAATCAGGACCGTTCAACTCAGGCACGAATCTTAAAGCTCTAATGGGTAAAACAGTAAAATTCGACAGATACGAGCTCGACAGAAGGAGTTAGGCCACTTTCAGTCTCATTGATCCGATCCACCATGCAATAAGGGGTTGTCAAAGCAACACGCAAAGGAGTTCAGGTTCATCCGAACAAGCTAGTTTAAACCCCTTATCTCCAAAGGGTAACTACATCTATGTCTCTATGCATAAGAGATGGTTTAAAAATATTATCTCTTTATCAAGAAAGGAGTCCTAACTCGATCTCTTTACATGGGAGAGGGTAACCAACCTTATCAAAACACCTAGAAGTATAGATAAATCCAATATCTTGAAACTACCCCCCCCCCCCCCCCCGCAACAACTATATATACCTCT
This sequence comes from Hemerocallis citrina, assembly GCA_017893485.1. Classification (NCBI taxonomy): domain Eukaryota; kingdom Viridiplantae; phylum Streptophyta; class Magnoliopsida; order Asparagales; family Asphodelaceae; genus Hemerocallis; species Hemerocallis citrina. The sequence goes on along the minus strand of CM030358.1, from coordinate 467,149,493 downwards.
CGACCGCTACAGAAACCAGGTAATTGCAAATTCCGCTCTCAAAACTCTCATACCTTCTAAGTTTTCTGACTTAAGCGTCGACGGGTCTGTCGCCAAGGCCAACCCCAGTGTTTCAGACTATTTTACAGGTCCATGGGAGCGATCACATCCGTTCCCGACAATCAGATCTCAAGGTCAGCAACAATTTATGACAGTCAACATCAATGAAAGTAAAATGTCATATCTTTATTATTTTCATTAAAAAAATTCACAAATCTGTTTGCTCCCATACAGAAATTAGCAGCAATAGAAAGCATGGATATAGAAAACTAAATTGTATCCAATTTAACATACTTTCTGCAGAATATTCATAACCAAGTCCAAGACAAAAATGAGAAACCATAATCAACATAATCATGAGTACATAAAATACAGATAACATAACAATCTTTGGAAATTAGACAAATTTTAATCTGTAGTGAAACTAGCACATTTGGTGTTGAACTTTTAATTGAAGCATTAGAACAGAAAACTTCGAAATAAGAAGTTTCAAATTTAAAACTCGAAGTACCATTTCATAAGAAAATAAAAAGATGAGAAAGATACACAGGGAAATTTCTATATTACCTTTTAAAAAAATATCATTGACATGGTTTGGACAGCGAAGACCAACAAGGTTGCATGTGAGAAAGGTGATAAGCAATTAACTATATTATATGACTCTGTCTCAGCAAAATTCTATAATTTATTAAATATTTTCATTTCCTTTTGAATGATATACTTCTGTGTGGAGTTAAAGATGTTTTTCCACCATTTGACAAGCATGGTCACATATCTACATTGTAATAAGTAAAACAATTCACCTGGACGATTACATGAAATAAATAGTTAAGTTTAGAATACTAACCAAAGGAGCCTTCTTAGGAGTCACACAAGACATTTCAGAATATAGAGTTTGCTCGAGAATGTTTGAATCCTCTGGGCTTCTACTTGTCTTTTGATTTCCCTTCAGCAAAACCAACAATTGCCTCAATAGTTCAACTCGCTCGTTCCCCCTACAAGCGACAACTACTTCTTCCAATTTTTTTACTGTGTATGTGAAGTTTTTGTAGTTCCTATTACCCTGCAATTGCAAATTTTACATAGGTTAACATGGTCTCCAAACCCCAAAAATGTTACTAACCCATAATAGATTTTATGGGCATATTCAATGTACATATCAAATAAAAGGTCACATAATCAAGTGGGTCAGGTAGCCAATATAGATTTACATTTATAACTCACGTAAATATATTTCACTAATGCAGTACTTAACCATGATTAATTACGAGTTAAGACTTAAGACCGACTCAAAACATGTTAACATTGTCTGAATGTGCTACTCTATCAACATCTAGCAATTAGCACGATAGCATCATCTTCATATTTGAATGGTTGTAATTCAAAGTCGTTAAGAAAGGGTAGAACCAAACATAAAAATATGACTGAGTGATCTCAAAGAAAGGAGGCCAACCAAACATAGTCCTCCCCTACATAAGTCCGTAGACTAGTAACAAAAGTTTCACCTTTGTTCGAGCTTAAATATTCGATTCTCACCAAGAATAAAGCAAGTGTGACATAACAGGGTCATTCCATATGCATGTTATCTAAACAACAATATCTTGAATTATAGATTGTCCTGACATATTCACTTGTATCTAAAGTAAAGAACTATTTGATTAACTTTTTGAACTACGTGAACCCCAATAACTTTTATGTTTAAGAAAACTATAGATATCTAAACTCCAATCCAACCAAATTTAATTTTTAAATCAACATAAGGATGTACACCTATGTAACCGATAGTCTGCGTTCCTCTACCTCCACTTACAAGTTACCTCTTTATCCAAAAAGGGCATCAGTGTGCACATACAAATAGGGGTCTCAAGTTCTATTAGTCATCAACTTATTGAATCATGATTTCTTCAAAATTTTGTATAACATTTCTTCGTCAATTCATAGGTAATCAGATTTGTTGATAGTCTAGGGGGCTGAGGTATGCTACAGCCCCCCCCCCCCCCCCCCCCCCCTCCCCCAATTTGACATTTCTCTGTAAAAAAAATTGTTTGAAATATTAGTGTAGAATGTATGTTGAAGCCCCTCCCCAAATATGTTTTAAAGCCCACCCCATATATATTTGAGTCTTCTATAAAAATTTTGGGTCCAAGCCAACTGTATTCTATCTAGAATCTATAACAACTTTACCCCTCTAGTATCTATAACAACTTTATATATATTTTGAATGTTACCTACCTTGTGTAGAAGAAAAAAAATCCAGCCCCCCTTACCTTTCAATCCTGGATCCGCTCCTGTCAGGACATGGAACGGTCTACAAAGTATATTTCTTTGTCAATCCATTGATTAAACTATGATTTCTTTAAAAACTTGCACAACGTTCGTTGTCCTTGATACTATACCTATGTATGTGCCAGTCTCCCTACAATAACTAACTCACAATAATATAATTTAACTAACTACAAACCTTAGTTGCAAGAATTATAGATTGCAAACACGCGCATTGCACGTGCAAAATGCATCCAGCAAGATTCATTCAAATTCCATTTTTTCAACAAAAAAAAAAGAAAGAAACCCTAAAATTGAAGAGAAACCCTAAATGTACGTACGTGGTTGTGGCGATTTTGGAGTGTAGAGGCACGGGCGGCGGCCTGGCCGGCGTAGGTCTTGACGGTGAGGCCGAGCGGGCTCCGGCCGCTCGCCTCCACCGCCCTGTTCACCGCGCTCTTAAACCAAGACATCGAACCAACAGGCAATTCCAGATCAATTCAGAAACTCAAATCAAGAAGATGGTGATGATGATGATGATGAAGAGGGCGCTTTTTTTTCTTTTCTTTTTTTTTTTTTTTTTTTTTTTGGGATTGGGGGAAATGGTCAGAGAAAAGGGAACGGGGGAATCGGGGATTCATCGGGGGGACAGAGAGACTTAATTCTGGCACACAACCAAGAAAAAAGGAGGGGAAATTCAAGAATGCGAAGACGTATGTACGAGGTTAAGACACAAAATAAAACTTTGCCAATTTTCTACAACTTTTTTCTTTACGGCCTTAGCTGGCAGGCACAATACTATTTGAGGTTTCTACCATCTCCTTTATAATCAAATTGCATATGAAGAAAAAACGGCTCTCGGTTTTCATTTCTGCTTGTGATGTGAATAATCGTTTCTTGACTGGTATGGATAAAAATAGAACCAAATCAGCAAATTGGAACCGTTCAAAGCAAGCACGAATTGTAAAGCTCTCGTCGGCAAAATGGTAAAATTCAACATATATAGGCCCGTAAAAGGAAGTTGACCCTCTTTCGGGTCCATCATATAGATTTGGAGTTGGACGTGCAATGCACGAGTTTGTTTAGTAATTAGCACGTGTCCTTAATGGCTTAATTTCTTTAAAAAATAGAGCTAAACGGGCGATACATGTATTTTTTTTAAAAAAATTAAGAAGAAAACTTTAATTTGTACGTGCGATGCACGTGTTGATAAATAGATTTGGAATTGCACGTGTAATGCACGGGTTTGTGGTGTTTGTTGTGTAACAAAAAAATATTTAAAAAATGTTTGTTTGTGACAAACTCCCCCCCGTTAAATAGTAACTAGTATTTTGCACATGTGATGCACGTTTTGATAAGAGTTGGAGGATTGACATGTGCGATTTACGTGTTAAGAAATAGTTTTAGAGTTGGACGTGCATTGCACGTAATTGGTAAAAAAAATTGAAGAAAGAGCTACAATTTGTACGTGCAATGCACGTGTTTATAAGTTGAATTTAAGTTGTACGTGCAACATATGTGTATATTTAGTATTTAAAAAAAATTGTAACACTGTTTTGCACATGCGTTGCACGTTTTAAATAGGTGATTTTTTTTTATTTGTTTATTTTTGTTGTAATTAATGGGAGACGTGCAACATATGTGTATATTTAGTATTTAAAAAAATTTGTAACACTGTTTTGCACGTGCGTTGCACGTTTTAAATAAGTGATTTTTTTATTTGTTTATTTTTGTTGTAATTAATGGGAAAGTTGGAGTTGCACGTGCAATACACGGATTTGTATATCGACAACATTACAACTCCAACTCTCTCATTATAATATTAGAGATTAGAGATTACAGATAGATAAAGTCAACAAACTTTATCTATTTATCAAGAGTCGACTCCATCTCTTCATGAATAAGATTATAACAGACCTTATCAAAACACCAGGAAATAGAGATAAATCAAATATATTGAAGCTCTCCCCTTAGCGACTATAAATACCTCATGACCTCTTCATAAACAATGTAATCACAATTTTCGCTCACAAAACTCTTCATATATTTTTAGTTTTCTAACTTAGGAGCCGGAGAGTTTGTCGCGCGGGCCAACCTTGATGTTGCATATTATTTTGCAGGTCAATTGGAGCGATCGCATCCGTTCAGATCAGAACTAACCGTCCACGACCATCAGTTTTCACAGTCAAGAACATTTTACGGCGATCAACATATATGAAAAAACAAAAGTTAGATCTTTTATTGTTTTCCATAAAAGAACTCACAATATCTATTTGCTTCCACCCAGAAAATAGCAGCAACGCCTGTGTAGAACTTGTTGCTTTGGTTGGTGCACTATAGGGCTGCAATCGAGCCGAGCCGAGCAGAGCCGAATATCTTCAGGCTCGAGCTCGGCTCGTTAAGGAATCGAGCTCAGTTTTGAGCTCGAGCTCGGTTCGAGCCAAGCTTTGACCGAGCTTTGACCGAATTCAAGCCGAATAGCTCGCGAGCTTAGCCTAAAAATTTTTATAAAAAAACAAGCTTGAGCTCAGCTCGCTTTCGAGCTCGAGCCGAGCTTTGACCGAGCTCGAGCCGAATGGCTCGATTCGTTTGCAGCCCTTACTGCACTGTAACACTTAAGCAACCAGGGGTAGGGGTTCATTCGTCTGAGGTTCAATCTATTCCGACTTAGCATTAGGTTTATGACTTGCATACTTGATACAAGCCGAGTTGAAGAGGAAGAGGGGAAGTGAGAAGAAGTCACAATGCGAAAGCGGGGAGGCAAAGGGCACTGGGTTGGCTGCTAGGTGATGCCAGTTGATGTTGTGCTCAACTTGGGCAGTCAACCGACAACAGGCTATCGGACAACAGCAATATGGCCCGGGATTTTCACAGTTTGTTTGAGCCCAAGTTTGCTATCCAAATTATATTGTATGACTTTTATCCCGTAGCAATCTTTTTGACTCATCATGCGATTGAGAATTAAAACTACAATCTAGAGTTTCTAGATCTCTATAAATATCAACTGTGGCCTTGTTGAGAGATGACTACTTCATACCAATTTGTATTCAAATACAAACCAAGCTGCACACACTTTATATGTTGAATAACACAGTGGAATCTGCACGTATTGCAAGGTAAGATGATACACTTTCTCTTGATTACAAAGACTGCAAGGGATACTTTGAGAATTGTTTCCCAAAAGCCCGAGTGTTACAGTAATTGAGCATATGAAACTGACAACTGAATTACTTATCGAATCAAAAGCATGAAGATTACAAAAGAGCCTAGTTCTACAGCTCCAAGTGTGTTACTGGTTTGCGTACGAGTTGCACCAAGTAAAAGGAACCAACAAATGAACAACTGCAATTGGATTTTGGTCTCATCTATTGTCCATTGCAGCATCTCAATATTTCGCAGATTACACTTATACAAAACTGGATGCGTAAAGGAACTGACAAGGGGAGAAACAGGCTTTATTCTACATCTTGCCTACGCCTACACTTTTATGCTGTCTACTCGACGAAAGTTCTGATTTACACCACCTTTGGCCAAAAAAAGACGGGGGGAGAGGAAGCTCTAGTACATGATGGTCGTTGATGATTTACAAACGAAATTGGCTCCTTCAACTAGCGCTCAAAGAATGTCTCTGAAAGCATGTCCGTGTTAACAGAATGGGTTTTACTTGGGAAATAAATGGTACTCACTAATCATTGATATCCAAACCTCTCTTGAATCTTTGTTTTCTTGGTGCAGAATCAACCAATCAATCAATCAATCAGTCAGTCAATGTTTGGAAGCGGCATTTTCCAGTAATTCCATGCGTTGAAATCCTCCTGCAGCGTAATAACACAATGTCCAAATCCATGTTAACAGGAATACCACGAAAAAGGATGTGAGTTTAATTCTCCATCATGCCAATGTCTAAGATGGAACTAATAAAGAGGAAATTATAATCTCATGATCTACAGGAGCTGAGAGAAAACTACCACATTCGCTCTCAACAAGACAGAAATAGGTAAAATCAAGCAAGAGAGAAAATTAAGTCTCACCCATTTATCAATGCATATGTGAAAGTGTTAACATGCAACTAAATTGCCAGTATATTCGTTTTATAAATGTGCAAAGAAAAATCACTTGAGAAAATAGTAGCTGTAATGTCCGCAAAATCAGATATTGTGCAAATGCCTCTTTTCCAGACTAGCATTTGCATTTTCTACAACTTAGGCAAGAAATTGATGAGAGCATCCTTCGTTTTTAGTACATGCAGAACTATAAAATGGGTGTACTGAACTTCACCACCTTTCTTTTAAAATAGCATGTGTGTTTACTCCAAACAACTAAAAAAGGTGCTGATCAACTTTTAGTTCTTCAACTGTTACTACAGCTTCACATCTATGTTCCGAATACAAGGTGATGATCAACTTTCACCTCATACATAGAAAACCTTGATTTGCAGCCACAGATGACAGACATGATTACTTGCTCCAATAAATACACAGGGTATCAAACATGACAATATACTGCCAAAAAAACTACTATATATCTGTGTTTTTTAAATATATGTGTAATTTAATTCAAATGAATATATGTATACGATTATACAGATATCGGAAAGAGGATACAATATTAAAATGATTAGAAGATCAAGCAAAAAAACATATGATATGTACTTGTCCTCACCTTACATAGGAGAAAATATATGATATGTACTTGTCCTCACCTTACATAGGAATATTGAAAATCAATTACTTAGTATTCCTTGGTTTCTTTATCAAGTATATCATAGGTAACTCATCATCAGAAGGGATGCATATGATAGTAAACTGCATGTATAATGAGTACAGAGGTGCAACAAGATACAAACCTGCTCAACTAACGATGTGGGGGGAAACATGTCATTAACCAGGGTATGCAAGGACGTGTACGATTTCACATCAATGCAGTGATTAATTGCCACTTCACCCTGCCAAACCAAAAGAAATGTCATTAACTGCAAATTAGCAGTGAGTCAATTACCAAAACAGGAAGAAAAGAAAGTTACCTTAGGGTTGATTATGAATATTTTCCCCCTTGGAATTCCAATCTTCCTGTAGCTAAGCTCGTCAGTGTCTCGATTACCAAAACCCGCATAAAAAGGGTTATAATCAGAAGGAAAAAGTGCTCTAATATCCTGTCAAATTAGACTAAGAGGTGAGAATTTTTCAGCATTTAATTTCAGAACTCAAAATAAAACAGAAAAAGAAATAAGCCTAGATAGACGGGATGACAGACACAACTTTAGTCTAGGTTTACAAAAAGAAGAGAACAAGTGGATAAATAATGAGGAAACAAAGTGTTCATTTCCCCCGTATGATTAACAATTGCTCATTATAAACAATGGTTGCAATAAAGCCACAAGTAATTTGAAATTTTGTATTACAATTTACAATGATTCCAGGATAACATTATTTCACAAATACCTATATAATAAAACACAAAGAAAGCTATCAAGTGGCTCTCTTTCAATCCCCCCAAAATTAAAGGCCCAGATCTACCATCACAAAACACATTCCCCCCCCCCCCCAAAAAAAAATTTCCCCCCAAAACTCAAATTCAAATCCCCCACCCAAAACAACTCCTTTATTTATTTAATTATTCTCTCTCTCTCTCTCTCTCTCTCTCTCTCTCTCTCTCTCTCTTCTATTCAAAAAATTAAGAAAATAAAAATTTAAAACTTTTTTAAAATTTAAAAACTAAAAAATTTAAAAACTTAGAAAATAATTTTATGAAATTTAAAAACTAAAAAATTTAAAAATTTTAAAACTTAAAAAATAATTCAATAAAATTTTTTAAAAAATCAAAAACTTACAAAAAAAAATTAATAATTTTAAAAAAAATTTAAAATTTTTATTTTTTAAAATTTTAGGAATTTTAGAAAATTTAAAATTTTGGAAATTTAAAAAATTTAAAAAACTTTTTAAAAAATAAAAAAAAAATTTAAAATTTAAAAAATTTTAATTTTGAAATTTTGAAAATCTCAAAGCAAATCCAAATCCAAATCCAATGTTAAACCCCAATCAAGAGGTCGTTGCCGATATCTGATCCGCTGCTAATTCCGTATCGGTGGCTCCCCTCCACCAAATCGAGCGCGAATATCAAGCGACTCCGTATCGGCGACTCCCCTCCACCGAATCGAGAGCCTCTATATGTGAAGCGACGACTCTAATTTCATCTCATTAACCGAATTCTCATTCAAATTTTTAATTTTTTTGTGCAGAGGATTACTTAGTTTTTTGCTGACTCGAATTTTGTGTGTGCACGAGATTTAAGTTCAGAAAGGTATGACTGTTTTATTTTTGGGTTTAAAAAATTTTAATTTAGTGATTTATTTGATGAGTTTTTTATTGGTTTTTATTTAAGGTGTACGCAATTGAGAGATGGATTATTTGGTGGCCTCAATTTGGGTTTCCAAACCATAGCAGGACAAGTAAGCTGACTAGCAACCTAAAATAACTTGGCAAAATATGCAACATTAATTTCTTTACTATAAGAGAAAATATTATCGTGAAGTTCCCTTCACTGGTTATTAAAAACCATGGATAACATAACATATAAGAACTTTTAGTGTATGTTTGGATATATAGGATTGTGATGACTAAAGTTTACCAGTGAATGGTGCAAACTCTCCACTCAAGAAAGACAGCTAAAGTAAATTTGTTAGTTATCCATTTTGATTTTTTTTATAAAGGTGCAATGGGGAGACAAAGTGGAGATAAAAGAAATGATTAGCTTGGATTAGAGTTTTGAGAACTTCATGTATTTAATTTTGGTTGAAATAGTAATAAGAGGTATTTCAATTGCAAACTGAGTCTCAGACAAACAAATGTTTAGATTATTGGTATTGCAGATACCTTCAAACATGCACTTTCGTTACCATTGTATTTAGACATGCTCATAGTAGTTATGGGATTAGAGTAAACTCTATAAAACCTATAAGATAATGTCCTTGCATAACTATTACAAGCATTTAAAAGTGATGCTGAAGTTAAAAAAACTCTATGCAGTATTTCTAAAAAACTATAAGCATTCCAGGTAAATTCAAACTAATGATCAAGAAGGCAATGGTTGAGCTTAAAGGTAGATATACTGCTTTCTCATATAATATGTTTGCTACTTAATTAATTTGCTGGACATCCAAAACTATTTTATATAATCAAACCAGGTGCACCGTTCCGAAGACGTGCTGTAGGCACGTGTCAACGAGCAAACCTAGTAAATATATAATAAAGCTTTAAAAGGGAAAACGAAAAAAAACAACAAAACGATAAATAATTTTTTTTTAAAAATGGACTACTTAGTCTTCACATCAATAACTAGACAATGACTTCATTTCATAAGTATTTTATAGAACCATATTGAAAACCATGAGGAGGTGATAGCGTGCATGCTCTGCATGCAAGAGAACTCTCTATGGGAGTTCATGATGTTCATTTCATTAACTACGGATCTTTCTTGGTTGACTTTCATTATGGCTCTTTTCTATATTATTAATAATTGAGATAGTTGGTTGTGTAGTTTTCTTGAATGTCAACTCTCCTATATTAAGATGGAGTTCCAGAAGCATTGAATCATAAACTAAAACGCATTGGAAGGTGTGAATGGATAACCACCAAATCTTATTTAAAATACATGACTGCCATGGGACACGATTACTAGTATCTAGTATCCACTGCATCCTACATATTTCTTTTCGGTAATCTTAAGGCTGCTATTGTGAAGCACTGACAACGATAATACCAGAATGCTAATCATATATTAGAGTCATATATAATCAGTTGATTCCTATACAATGATCATATCAGTAATACATGTTTGTTTGATTGAAATCAAGCAGAAAGTTTACATGTCCACAGAAATTACCTCCAAGCATGCAATTTTGAACTCGTGAGGTGCTCTTCGTATAACTGTACTAAAAAATTACACGAGTCAGAAGCTGAGAGCATAATCATTAAAATCAAGGAATTAGTTAACCCCTAGCATCAGAACTTTCCATCAAAGTCTATAGCAGGAATAAGAAGCTTGAAATATTGAATTAAGTGATCCAATTAATCAGAAGACAAGAAGGTATGAAATAGGGCAAAACATAACACAGTTTCATTGCACATCATGGCACTAAAATTCCAAAATAGTATAGAAGGTATCCATATTAGCTAGACAAGAAGTTATGGTAGTAGTTCATAGTCCATACTGATATCCAATAATTAACTTTGATACTTCTCATTATTCTGTGATGTTGATTAAGGTATTGAAGAGGATGTTGTCATATAATATCACATTACTGCAGGAGAGAATGAGGAAAAAACTACTGGGGCATTAAGTAACCATACCATATCCACAAACATGAAGGGAAAGATTTATAAGATGGCCACATATCAAAAGCCAAGCTTTCTCAGTGAGAATGTGTAGCAATTCCAAAACAATAACTAACAAATAAAAATAAAACAGAAAAAGGAAAGGAAAGGAGAAGAAACAAGTGCTGCTGTAAAAGGAATGTTGAGATAAGAAACCAGCTATATTGATATACAGGGATGAAATTAGTCAAAATGTATGACAATAGTGATAGCCTAAATTAGGGAAAGAGGAAAGGTAATTGTAAGATATGCTTTGTGTTGAGTGTATGTCTTGCATACTTGGGTTTGATATGAAGAGAAGATGATGAAGCGAAGGAGGTCGAAGTGTCGATAGAAAGAAGAAGAAGTAACAACAATAGCAGGCAAAAGCAATTGACGATAGACTGCGCAATGGCAGTCGACCGTCCCAGCTCTCTGTTTGGAATGAGCTAATTGCGGTCGACAGTCTCCTTTGCGCAGTCAACCGCCATGCGCGGTTGGAATTGGTTATTTGTGAATCTTCTAGGCCCAACTTCTCCTCCAAGTCAGATTGTACGCTCCTATCGTGTCTCTTTATTCAACATATATCGGACGATTATTGTATCAAGATAAACTTTGGGTTTATCTAAATCTCTATATATTGTAATAGCCTCCATTGAAAGAGAAACTACTTCATTGAGAATTCTCCATTGCAATCAACAAATTATCTTCTAGTGAGGCTCGAGAGATAGATATGTTCTTGGTGAGAGTATTTGTAACTCTTGTAATCTTCTCTAGTTGAATAATCTCCCTTAATTTCCCGCGGACTAGATTCGCCTGAATCGGGACAAATCTTTGTGTGCTTGGTGTGCTTTGATCTACTTGTTTGAGTGTTCATCAAATCAGTTATCGCTTCACGCTACTAAAGCTCCAACTCCGTTGCGCCAAATTCCTAACAACTGGTATCAAAGCTTCGGTTGATGAATCCCTTGGTGAAGATAATAAGTCAGAGCTACGTGAAGATCAATCAGTTCAACGGTAAGATCAACTTTAAACTCTGGACGGTAACATGTAAGACGTACTGGTTCAAGAACGTTTGCAACTAGCCTTAAAGGGAGATGAAGGTAAGCCATCGGACATGAAGGAGTGGGATATGATTTGTCTAAGAGCCCTAAGTTTAATCCGATTGTCATTGGTAGGCGATGTCAAGTGCAACTTCCTTGAGGAGAAAATTGCTACGAGTCTGTAGGCAAGACTCAAAACTAATTACTCGGGATCGTCGTTGTTGGATAGGATGTACTGGAAGACAATTGTTACGTTTCTCAATGAAGGTACCGCTCTTCAAGATCATATTACGGAGTTCAATCAGGTGCTATATGAACTGAGGCCGATAAACGCAAATAATCTAAGTGAAGAGAATAAAGCTTTCAACTTGATATATTCACTGTGAGATTAGCTGAGGTGATCAAGGGCTTGAAGGATGATTGACTTAGGAAGGAGTCTCAGAAATCAATGTCTACTTCCTCAAATTGCTTAGCGGTGGATGACCCTTCAATTGGAAGGGAAAGTGCACATAAATGTGTGATCAGTTGTCGATATTGCAAGAATGTTGTGCATTATAAGAAGGATTGTCACAAGTTGCTGAATCAGAATAGCTCCAATGAAAATTTCGAATGTTTTCTCATTTCAAATTCTTTAGATGTGGGTTCTGGTTAGTTTCTTGATTCGGGCAGTTCTACTCACATTTGCTCTGCGAAGGAGAAGTGGGTCGTGTGAGAACAAATACTGGTGAGGTTTGTGAAATAGTTGGTGAAGGAACAGTTGAGTTGGAGATGCCAGAAGAAAACAAGTACACTCTAAGAGAAGTCAAGCATATTTCTCTGCTGAAACGGAATCTAATATCCTTGAAAACTCTGAAATCATGCAGCTGCAGGTACACAACTCGAGGTGGAGTTCTGTTTGTTTGAGTTCATCATAAGATGATGTTGGGAAAGTGGGGTGTTGGACCAAGTCAACACAACCTCTATAAGCTTTGTGGAAATCGAAAATCTTACGCAAGTGTTTCTATGCCCGTCATTCCTAAAGCGTCATCTACTCTGCCGCCCTAGAATCATCGAGGCGAGACCAAGACGTTCGAATATCGTCGAGAAGTAAAAAGTGCATCGGGGTAGGTGGAGTTCGTACGGAGGGTGGCACCTCCGTGTTAACACCTACTGGGGTGTGTCCTTGAGGGGGCATACCGATTGGTGAAATAAGATGGAAGATTGATTCAACTAACTGAAGACGCCACTGAACCTAGTTCGTTTTCATGTGGAGAACAAAAGAGTCTAGAGCTGATTAATCATACAGTGTTCAATAGCATGTGTATGCAATCCAAAGTAGAGATTGTTGAGTGTATGTCTTGCATGCTTGGGTTTGATATGAAGAGAAGATGAAGCGAAGGAGGTCGAAGCTTCGATAGAGAGACACAACAACAGCAACATGCAAAAGCAATTGACGGTCGACTGCACACTGCACAACATGGCAGTCGACCGTCCCAGCTCTCGGTTTGGGATGAGCTAATTGTGGTCGACGGTCCCCTTTGCGCATTCGACCGCCACGCGGAAACATAATGGGCTGATTATTTGTGAATTTTTCGAGCCCAACTTCTCCTCTAAGTCAGATCATACGGCTCCTATCGTCTCTTTATTCAGCATATATCAGATGGTTATTGTATCAAAGACTAAACTTAAGGTTTCTCTAAATCTCTATATATTGTAATAACCTCCAGAGAAAGTACTTCATTGAGAATTCTCCATTGTAATCAACAAATTATCTTCGAGTGAGGATCAATAGATAGATAGGTTATTGGTGAGCGTATTTGCAACTCTTGTAATCTTCTATAGTTGAATAATATCTCCCTTATTCCCCCCCGGGATTAGGTTTGCCCGAACCGGGACAAATCTGTGTGCTTTCATCTACTTGTTTGGTTGTTCATCTGATCAGTTATCGCTTATCGCTATTAAAGCTCCAACTCCGTTGCGCCAAATTTCTAACACTTTGGACATGAGTGATTGTAGTAACAAGACTATCCCAGCTATAAGTAACCTGATGGCAGATGAAACCAAACATGGCTTGAGAAGGCAAAATGGGATAGAAGCTGCTAGTGTAATAGATGACATGTCCCTTAATGGTGCAACCCCAAAGATCAGGGGTGGGGAGTAACAGATATACCTTAACCCTAACTAAATGATGGTAATGTCACTTCCTTCCTCAATAATTCTATTATCTCCACCCTTGATTCATCACCCTCACTACCACCAAACTACACCTTCCCAATGCTATCTCTCCCTTTTACTAGTCTCGACTGTTAGCAGTCTCCAGCAGTCTCCCTGTGTTCCCACACTTGGGACGATTGACACTTTTTCTCATTGACCGCCCTCCCCACCCCAAAAACACAACTCCTCTAACCACCTCCCTGAGCTCCCTCCTCATGCAATAGTTATTGCTGAAGTTTATTTTTCTCCTGAAAAGTACTGGTTTTCTCGTATAAGCATACCAAAAATCATATTTTTACTTGAAGATATCAACAGAAAAGATTATGATTTTCTTAGCACGAAAAAGAGTAATCTGGGTCGGGTCAGATAATCATATCTGCTATCCAGGAAATAATTCAGATTTGCTTAGCACCAAAAACAATTAACCTGTCGGGTCAGATAATTAAATCTGCTATCCATGTAATCTAGATTTAAATCCAGAAGAATGCGTACACCCATCAGACACTGGATGGAGTAAAATGTAGCATACTTACCAGACCTACAGACGCTAAATAAACCATAAATGTCAAGTCATCTAAAAGAAAAACAGATCTCTGAGAATGAGTATGCAAATAATAATAGTGACCATGTGCCATAGTCTACCAAATGCTAGCGCCAAATAGCTTATTGACGGCACCATATGATAATAAACAATTTCAGAAATCAAGTTTAATAAACTGTTTCGTAATATCTACAAGTGTCAGGAAATGAATAACATACTGATGTAAAACTAACCCTAAAAATAGAGAATTTCCAAGATTCTTAATGGATTAATTTTACCAACACGAAGTGCGGATCAAAGTTAGAATTTTTAAACAATTAATCGGTTTGATGGATTTTCAAGAACTGAATCATGTTTAACAATCCCAATTAATAATTCAATTCTACAATCAATAATTAAATCCCTAAGTGTTCTTAGCAAGTAAAAGATTCAGTATTGATTCGTACTCTAATCAAGCAAGTGGAACACTCAATCTCAATTGTTTTTGTGGACGACAGGCAAGTCAGATAATATAATAGAGACGATATGGCAGTATAACACAAATATTGAAAAGTGGGAAGAGTATACCGAGGGTGCGAAGAACTCTGCGTAGATCTCGGGTTGACAGCAGCGAAGAGCCGAGCAATCAGCAACACAGAAAGAGATAGACAGCAGCAACCAAATCAGCAATGGCAACAGCACGGACGACGGCGGCGGCGGCACTGGTTGAGGCCGGCGATAGGATCGTCACGGCGAGGGGGGGTGGTCGACGGCAGCATCGACGGAGAACTGGGTCGGGATGAGGGTGCTCTGGTTGATGGCAGTGGAGGAAGAAGAAGGGTTTCAATGGGTTGGTTGTATGGTGGTCGGTGTTGCTTGGAGGGGAGTCAGGGTGTGTGTGCGGTGGTGGAGGCAGGGAGAGGATTAGCGGGGAGCGAGAGATATGGGGAGGTCACGAGAGCAGAGGGTTTGGGTTTAGGGCTTCGACGAAGGAGAGAGGAATCGACGTAGGCGTCGAGGTGGGGCGATTGGGGGCAAGTCGACGGAGGAGGGAGGGGGTTGTCGAGGTCGCGAAGTGGGGCTAGGGTTTCGGTCGGGGTCGGGATTAGGAGGAAGAGGAAGAAGGTGAGAGAGAGAGGGGGAGGTAGGTGACGGTGAAGTAGGGTTAGGGTGATTTTGTAATTTGGAAAAATTAGGGTTTGAGTAATTTTATTTGGGGAATTTTTAATTTGGGATAGATTTTAGAGTTTATCACAAACCCTAAAATTGTATTAGGATTTATCACAAACCCTAATCAGTTGGATCTCAATTGTATCACACAAGGGAGAGAAGAGCAGCAAAACTCAACACAATAATTTTTTAACTAACAATGGCATATCTTTCTCATTAATCTCAAGGCCTATATATAGGCTCAAAACAAATCAAGATACAAATATCAGAATATTCTCAAAATCTCAAAAATATTCTAATGCATAAAAAAAGATTACATATGGCTATAATTGCCAAAAACAAATATGGTACTAAAATAAAATCCTAAACTAAATAAAATTGATGTCCTCATCATTCTCTCCGGGAGGGAAAGAGCTAGACCTAGTCGAGCCAAAACAAGTGATCCTGTCACGGTGCTCCAAAATATCTGGATCCAGTTGCGGGAGCTCCTCACAATCACTGCAAGTGTCATCCAACTTTGGCTTGTTCTTGCACCTCACCAAATACTTGTGCATACCACCATCTCTTGTAAAGATTATCGGATCATCTAAAATATTATTCAATTCTTCAATCGGTGGGTAAATAGTACCAGGTAGAGGGGTAAATGTGGAAATCTCACCATTAAGCTACAGGGTGGGCTCATCTATAAGAAAATTTCTATGGTTGAATTTTGAGCCTACATAGAGTACTAGATCCTCAATATTGAAAGTCTTACTTATGCCAAAGCCTCCAGGAAGGTCAACGACATAGGTATTATCATTGATTGTCTGTAGAATCTTAAATGGGCACGCAGCACGTATATTCAAGTTCTTAACGGGTCCAACAAGAAACCGTTCCAAATGAATCCGAACCATCACCTCGTCACCAATATCAAAAGTTATAAATTTCCTTCTAGTATCTGCTATTAACTTGTAGTTAAAATTATTCTCATTAAATTCCTTGGAAATTTCTCTATGCAAGTCATGAATGTGATATGCAAATATGGGTGCAGACTCTGTGACTCTAGGATGTTCTAACACATGGATAAAATCTATAGGCTGTCAAGTGACTTGGGATGGGATGGGTGACTCAGGTACACTCAATGGAGGTGACTAGACAGACTGAATATAATTGAGAGACTGGTCATCATCTTTTTCATCAAAGTCATCACTTACATTAGGTTCATAGGTAAACTCAGTGTCTGGCTCATCAGCGATGACTACGGTACCCTCTACTATATTGATCCTACTTGGGCTGGGGCAGTTGCCAGCAACATGACCGTATCCCTTACATTTATAGCACTTAGTGAGAGGATCAATCTTAGAATAGTCTCTTTCAGTGTTCTTATCTGTGTTGTCATTTCTAAGTGGATAGGAATTTGAAGTATGTTTGTTTGGGTAAGACTTGTTAGGGTACTGAGGAGAGGAGTGCTCAGGTCTAGAGGGATCAGGAGAATTCATTCTGGAGGAATGATCCATCGAATCGCTGGACTTGTAATGGAAACTTGCTTTAAAGGAATCCATATCGAGGACAAGATCATAAGCTGTCGCTAATGAGTCCACATTTCTATGAATTAGCTCGTTCCTCAGATCGGCTCGTAATCCAGTCCTAAACCTAGAGATAATTTGTTCTTCACTCTCTTAATCTAAAGCATTGCACCGAATAAGTCATCAAATTTATCAACATATTCTTGTGTGGATTTACTTCCTTGATACAGTTGGTTCCACGAATCTAACAATCGGGAGTGGAACGATAACGGTACATATCTCTCAGTGAGCTTCTCTTTCATGGCTTTCCAAGTGGCTATAGGTGTCAGGCCTCGACCTCTGCGGGCATGTTCAAGATTGGTCCAGTGTTGTTGAGCTTTACCCGTCAATTTCATAATGGCAAATTTAACTTTCAGGCCTTCGCTCATGTCAAACCACACAAAGTAGTGGTCCATCGCACGGATCCAATCAAGGTAAGCTTGGGTTCCATGAGGCCTTCAAAATAGGGAACGTCAGCCTTAACGTTCTTCTTATATTGTTCGTCAAGATCACGTTCTTGACGTCGATCGTCACGAACATTCTCTTGAGGGAGCTGACGATCAGTATGAAGTTCAGGGACAACAGTTTGATTTAATTCCACTTTCTCAAGTCTCTGATTGATATTGGCAAGAGTTGCTTGAATGGCAGCTAGGGTAGCGGAGATATTATAGTTGTCCTTTTCTGGTCGGGAAGGTCTAAGGTTCCTAATTGGGTGATTTGGGAGGGATAAAAAAAGCTCGTCAGGTCTGTGATGGTGCTGCGAAGACGCATTCACCAAAAGGGAAAAACTAGACATCGTGTGTGTATATATATATATATTTTTAATTTTATAAATAAATCTGAAATGACCTAAAATAAAGAAAGAAAATAAAAGTGTAACCCCTGTTTCCCGAAGAACATTTGTTCTGAATATTTTTCGTATTTTTAATTATTTATAAGTTCGTTATTATTAATTAAACTCGAATTGAACCTTCCATTTAAAATCTTTTCGAGTCGGAAGTTGTATTTTCTTCGAATGGTAGTATATTATAACCTTAATGATTATTTGCGAAGTGATCGACTTTGTATTTTATTTTATTACAAATTAAATTTTAATAAACTTATTTATCTCAATACTCATTTTAATGTGTGTATCAAAATTATTATTATTTTTCTTTTGTTATTAATATTGTTATCTTGATCATTGATTTAAAAACCTATTTCCATTGATTTTTATAATTGTAACGACTTCAAATAATTTTTCATATGGTAATACAATGCATATGCCGTGCTATATAATCTTACAATTTATTTATTATTTAATTTTTCCCTATTAGATTAAGCCTATTAATTGATTTACAATCCAAAACCCAATACCCACTCTCTAATTGGATCATCTACCCATTTAAACCCAATACCCTATTATATAAATACCCTTCTAATAATCTATCTTAACCCAAAAACTTATATTACTGTGTATACCCAGCCGTCACTGTTTTACCCCAAAAAAAAAAATACCCCAACTGCTTTCCTCCATCCTCCCGTTCATCTCTAACTCTCCTCTCCGACTCTTCAATTCCCATGGCCGCCTCCGCTTTTACCCATCAGCCGCCAGTCACCCCCGATGCTCCTCGCCGTCCGTCTCGCCGCCGCCCGTCGTCGCAGTGGCAGTCCCGCACTGCGCCACCACAGTGCACCTCGACGCCCTCTCTCCGCCGCACTGCTGCCATGGCCGCCACCTCCTTGCCAGCAACGCCGCGATCCCACCTCGGCAACGGCCTCCCGCAGCGCAGCACCTCAGTTGCGACCCTGGCCGTCGTCACCATGGCCGCCTCCTGCGCCGCTCCTCTGGCCTGTGCTTCCGACGCCGGAGCTGTCGCCTGAGCCGCCAGCTAGCCATCGCAGAACACTTCCTCTCCTGGCTCTGTGGGTTTGATCAAGTGTAGGGTGATCCGTCCGATCCTCCATTTGATCATCATTAAGTGCTAGGTCAAACCATAGCCGTCGATCGTCCATGATCCTGATCCCTCGATCTTGGCCGTCGGATCTCATCATCATCATCATCTAGATCTTAATCTCGATCGTCGGATCTCTTTTGATCATCGCGATCGTGATTATCATCTTGATCTTGATCTTGATCTTCGATCTCGGCCGTCGATTGGTTGATCAACTTGATCTCGGTCTTTGATCGCCTCGTTCGTCCCTTGCTTGGTGAGTAAACATATGATCTACTTTTGTATTCATTCATCAATTATCAATCATGGTATGTTTTGGTACTATTTTATTAATTCTTATATGTTTATGTATGTTCGATCTCGGCCGTTGGGTTCGCTTGATCTTCAACTTGGTCATCATCTTGGTCATTATCGAGAGCCATGCCCGATCGTGATTATCGTGGTCGTTTGCTCGTCGTCGGGATTTCGATCCCGTTATTCTCAATATACCGGATCTAACGTCGTCCTAAAGGCAAGTCACTTCTATCGAATGTATTTTTTGTATCATATTCGGTAAATATTGTTGAAATTCCGCAAGTGGATCTTATTTAAAAATCGTAAAATATCATTGTATCAATCGTCGAGATGCCACGGATTTACACGAGCGAATCCAAGTGGTAGTCTCGACATCGTGCCATCTTTTTGCCTCTAAAGTATAGAGATGTTCATACACCATATAGTTATAGGTATTGATTATAAAAATAGGGAATTGTAGACACATTTCATATCATGAAATTGAATGACAAATAGCTATGGTAGATTGTAGAAATTGTTGATCGTTAATGTGATTGTTATTGCTAAATTGTTGAATTGTAATTATTAAAATGTTAGACATCACCTATATTAATACCATGGTCACCTAAGGTTGATTCGCTGCGATTAAGATTAATTAAACCCCAATTTACTATTATTAAATCTTATTTTTACCATTTTTACTTAAAATGAACATATAGACTATTCAGAAAATTACGCTAATCTGAACCTTAACATGCTGTTTAGACTTAGAACACTTCATTAAAATCAGAAACTCCCTGAAAGTAAATCGTAACCCTATCTGTCTAGATGTCGATAGACACCAAAACTTTCGAATTCGGAGTTATACTGCTCCAGTTATGAACCTTTTACCACAGCTGCGCTGAAATTACAGATTCACGTACATAACAACTTAGGCTAATGAATTAAGTGAACTATTAATCACACATGGCCAAGATAAATTCCAGATTTGTAAATAACATGTTTAGGGTGTTAAAAAGTATTTTTACTGATTTTTATAATATTTATTTACTGCCTTTATAATTAAAATTAGACAACATCTACACCCAGCCAGAAACTTAAACCTATAAAGATTATTGAATTTCACCTAGCTACCGTTGTCGGAATGTTGCTTTTAAGTATGCGTTGGAACCGGGCGGGAGTCTAGTTTCTAGACCACCTGACGGATCCACAATTGCTGCCCTGTAGCAACGGGAATACTGATTTTGGTACAGCAACCTACTGCTGTCCAGAATTGGGATTCTATATTTTATAATGTACAATTGTGTTTGTAATGTTATATTTAGTGTATTTAATTGTATATAGTATATTGCATGATCTTAGGATGGTTTTGACACCTTCTCTAGCGTCCTTTATTAATTGCATTATTGTATGATAATTGAGTAAAGAAAGTAAAGCAAGCCGGGGTAAGGATTGATTAGGGTAGTTGACAATATAGTAAGTGTACTCGGATGATGGCCAGTGTTTTATCGTTATCGGCATCGTGTAAGAAATTACACATGTCCCGTGTTTTATCGTTATCGGCATCGTGTAAGAAATTACACATGTCCCGTGTTTTATCGTTATCGGCATCGTGTAAGAAATTACACATGTCCTGTGTTTATCGCTATCGTCATCATTCCTAGTACAAGAACTATAGAATCTACCACCTTAATCTAAACGAAATTGATTGTATGCATCGAACCTGTGGTACGGCACACATGGGACACAGCAGTACGTGCATTAGCTAGGATTAAAAATGAATAATAGACTTAAGGCTCTCCTCACATCATCATTGCATATTGTTATCTTAATGAACAGTGTTCTCATTATTATTGCCCTTATTGGTATTGTTTATCGTTATCGTGGTAAATCGTATATAATGCATATTATATTGTTATCTGCTTTACACTGTTCAATGCTATCGACCTCATTGTTTATTTGAATTCATTGCTATACCACTATTTCTATTGTTTCACTGTTTCTCCACTTGCATGTCCACGACTTGCTCTAAGGACAAATTATTCTTTCTTTTTTTAGATGAACAAGTACAGGTGAACAAAGAGAATTTTCAGAAAGCATTGGTGAGCAGTTCCTCTACAATGGGAGCAGGAATCTCTCGAGTTTCTGGTAAGTTCTTGTATTTCAGATTTGGTTATGGAATTTCATTATCGTTTATGTGATTATGTTTTTCTGCGTGGTTGTGATTTATTTTTCTTATATTGTTGAGTTAAGACTGGTACAGCTTATGAATGATATGAGTTGGCGTACTTATATCATTCGCTGGGCCTCAGTTGCGTGCCTGTGTTCCCGTATTTCGGGAAGCGGGGCGTGACAAAAAGACTACACGATCCTAAATGAATGCAAAAATTGATGCCTAAATAATGCAAGAACAAGAGTTTTAAGAACCTTTGCTCTGATACCAAAATGATGTAAAACTAACCCTAAAAATAGAAAATTTCCAAGATTCTTAATGGATTAATTTTACCAACACGAAGTGCGGATCAAAGTTAGAATTTTTAAACAATTAATCGGTTTGATGGATTTTCAAGAACTGAATCACGTTTAACAATCCCAATTAATAATTCAATTCTACAATCAATAATTAAATCCCTAAGTGTTTTTAGCAAGTAAAAGATTCAATATTGATTCGTACTCTAATCAAGCAAGTAGAACACTCAATCTCAATTGTTTTTGTGGACGACAGGCAAGTCAGATAATATAATAGAGACGATACGGCAGTATAACACAAATATTGAAAAGTGGAAAGAGTATACCAAGAGTGCGAAGAACTCTGCGTAGATTTCGTTTTGACAGTAGCGAAGAGCACAACAATCAGCAACACAGAAAGAGATAGACAGCAGCAACCAAATCAGCAATAGCAACAGCACGGACGACGGCGGCGGCGTCGCTGGTTGAGGCCGACGACGGGATCGTCACGACGAGGGGGGGTGGTCGACGGCAGCGTCGACGGAGAAATGGGTCGGGATGAGGGTGCTCTGGTTGATGGCAGTGGGGGAAGAAGTAGGGCTTCAATGGGTTGGTTGTATGGTGGTCGGTGTTGCTTGGAGGGGAGTCGGGGTGTGTGTGCGATGGTGGAGGCAGGGAGAGGATTAGCGGGTAGCGGGAGATATGGGGAGGTCACAAGAGCAGAGGGTTTGGGTTTAGGGCTTCGACGAAGGAGAAGGGAGTCGACGTAGGCATCGAGGTAGGGCAGATTGGGGGCGAGTTGACGGAGGGAGGGGGTTGTCGAGGTCGCGAAGTGGGGCTAGGGTTTCGGTTGGGGTCGGGATTAGGAGGAAGAGGAAGAAGGTGCGAGAGAGGGGAGGAGGTAGGTGACGATGAAGTAGGGTTGGGGTGATTTTGTAATTTGGGGAAATTAGGGTTTGAGTAATTTTATTTGAGGAATTTTTAATTTGGGGTAAATTTTAGAGTTTATCACAAACCCTAAAATTATATTAGGATTTATCACAAACCCTAATCAGTTGGATCTTAATTGTATCACTCAATAATTTTTTAATCAACAATGGCATATCTTTCTCATTAATCTCAAGACCTATATATAGGCTCAAAACAAATCAAGATACAAATCTCAGAATATTCTCAAAATCTCAAAAATATTCTAATGCATAAAAAAAATTACATATAGCTATAATTGCCAAAAATAAATATGGTACTGAAATAAAATCCTAAACTAAATAAAATTGATGTCCTCATCACATACCTTCTCTGAAAAGCGACGGAAATAATCCATCAGGGGAAATAACAATGGGGCCACTAGGCAGTGCTTTTCCGTCCTGCGAGAGAAAATATTTAGTGGCTCTATATGGATGACTCATAAAAATTCAAGACTTCCTGAGCTTAAACATAAACAATATTAGGGCAGCCAGAGTAACTAAGGATCACCAACAGATTAAATTTTACCATCAAGGAAGATAGTCTCAAATTAGAATCACCATCATCATTAACAAATCTTCCCAACAAAGTAAGAATTATATGTCCGGCTACAGCCAACAACAACAACAACAACAAAGCCTTTTTCCCAACTAGTTGGGGTCAGCTACATGAATCCTGGTTTTCCATTCTACTCGGTTTAGATAATATCTAATGTAAGACCACAAGCTATCATATCTTTTCTCACCGTTTCCACCCAAGTAAGTTTAGGTTTTCTTCTACCCCTAACTCTACCCTCAATACTTATCAAATCACTCTTTCTAACGGAAACACCACTAGGTCTACGTGTAACATGTCAAAATCACCAGAGGTGATTCTCTCTTAATTTACCTTGGATAAGAGCTACCTTTACCATATCTATATGTCCAGCTACAGCCAAATGTCAACAAAAAAAAAGTAAGAATTATATTTGGCACACAAAAAGTAAGAATTGTATGGCGCACAATTAGGAATGAAGAAGGAACTGAGGATAGATAAATAAATTTTATAATCATACGTCTGCCAAACATCAAACCGCATGATAGTGCAGTAAAACAAATTAGAACATAACCAATTAAAATTCAAATTAAACGAAGGGAATCCTGATAATATGTGATATAGGGAATTAGCACCAACCTCTAAGATATGAGATTAGAGAAATATAAGTGAAGAACCAAAACACATCCGAAGACAATATCAGCAAAAACAACAAACTTACAGTTATATCACATTGGTAACTAGAACCCCTACGCAAATGTTTGACTCCTCCGTCAACATAGTTAATACTAAAAATCAGAGAAGAAACCAGATGAAGGAATATTCTACCTGTTTCAGATTCAGGAGAAAACTTCTAGTAAGATATGCTTGGACAATAGCTCGGGCGCTCAAGAACAATAACTGATAACCATTTTCCTGATAAAAAATATATAGATTAAAGATCACGTAACTGAAATTAGGAAAACAAGAGGCTTCAAAACTTCTGGGAACAAATATCTTGTTAAACAACAAAGAGAAAAGACCACCTAAGAAATTGTCCTGTCGAACATTGTGTCTCAAGATTGACATTCAATAAGGTAAAATGATATAATACGCAATTCAAATGAACAATAAAATTTCTTTGACCTTCTCCCTGAGAAGTTTCGTCATGATTTTTTCCTGGATATGCCAAAATCAAACAGGTACAAGTACTACTAACATATTCGACTTTTTGGGCTAGAGGCAACCAAAACTAGGCAGCTTTGGAGTATCCAACTGCTACCTTTTCTGCTTATAGAATATCCCAGCTGCTGAGAAACTTCTAGTTGTCGAAAAAGGACTTCAAAGAGAGAGACTGAAGGATAACCTTAAAACTGCAAGAGTCTGTTCAAAGTACAGAACTGAATTGTACTAATTATCATCACCTTTATGGACAATTCATACTCATGACTCATACTTCACTCGTAAAAAAGGGTAGGTTTTAGAAAATCTAAATGGGCTAAACGGGACTTAAAATGATATTAGCAAACTACAAAGGGGGACCATATGTGTCAAAACAACAAAATAATAATGAGAATAAAGTAATAATATAATTGTTATAGTTATTATTACTATCTAATATTAGTAGGATACCTTTATTGCCGTAAAAAGTCCTGCTACTCCTGATTGAGTCCAATCTTTTCCGACGAGAGGCATGACTTGGCCTAGGACATCAGACCTAAGATAAACAAATTGGGAATATGCATTAATACACTTTAATCCAGAATCAATGGCCTACCAATCCACCCTAAAATGCAAAGAACATCGTGTGCCATTAGTCACAATATCTTGAATACAGATAAAACTTACAGAGAACACATCATGCACAGAAAAGGATCCACCAAAACAGAACAAATACTTCACTTATGTTCACTCTTTGTAACATGGTATATTCTATAGATCAACAGATAGCCTGGATCCAACATTTCATGTGCATTTCACACAGATACGTTATATATATATATACTAGATTTGCCCGTGGGCACGTGCCTACGGCACGTCTTTAGAACGATACAGTATATGAAAAGCCTTGTAAATAGTAAATCAACAATTATGTAGCTCAAGTTTGAATAGTATGACAATAATTAGTTGTAAATAAAAGTCCATGTTTCCATAAGTATATATCTATATAATAAAACACAACGAAAGCTATCAAGTGGCTCTCCTTCAATCCCCCAAAAATCAAAGGTCCAGATCTAACCTCACAAAACACATTTTTCCCTCCAAAAGTTTTCCCCCAAAACTCAAATTCAAATCCCCCAAAACAACTCGTTTATTTATTTAATTCTCTTTTTCTCTCTCTCCCTCTCTCTCTCTCTATATATATATACACTTATGGAAACATTGACTTCATACCCCAATTTATAATTATTTTTCAACATATACTAATAAAAATATGGACTTCTGTTTATAACTAATTATTGTCATACTCAAACTTAAGCTATATAATTGTTGATTTACTGTTTACAAAACTTTTTATATGTTGTATCGTTCTCAAGACGTGCCGTAGGCACGTGCCCACGGGCAAATCTAGTATATATATATATATATATATATATATATATATATATATATATATATATATATAGAGAGAGAGAGAGAGAGAGAGAGAGAGAGAGAGAGAGAGAGAGATAATTAAATAAATAAAGTTGTTGTTTTGGGAGGGGATTTGAATTTGAGTTTTGAGGGAAAACTTTTGGGGAGAAAATGTGTTTTGTGATGTTAGATCTAGGCCTTTGATTTTTGGGGGGATTAAAGGAGAGCCACTTGATAGCTTTCTTTGTGTTTTATTATATATACTAGATTTGCCCGTGGGCACGTGTTTACGGCACGTCTTCGGAACGATACAAAACACGAAAAGCCCTGTAAACAGTAAAACAACAATTATGCAACTCAAGTTTGAATAATATGACAATAATTAGTTGTAAATAAAAGTCCATGTTTCCATTAGTATATGTTGAAAAATAATTATAAATTGGGGTGTAAAATCTAACTTTTTAGAACTTTAAGTGTGGAAAATGATGAAATTTAACTCTTGAAGAGATATTTGCTATTTTCAATATAATATGTGCAATAAAAAAAACATAAAAATTCTGAAAATTTACAAACCTGAAATCTTAAAATCTAAATTTCTAAGTAAATAAAGAAAAAATGGAGAGAGAGATAGCGAGAGAGAGAGAAAGAGAGAAATATGAAAAAGTAAAGAGAGAATAGAGAGATAGTAATAAAGTAATGAATTTTTTAGTTTTTTTTTTTTGGGGTGGGGGGGGGATTTGGTTTTGGGGTTTGAAATTTTGGGAGGAACAATGTGTTTAGTGAGGTTAGATCTGGGCCTTTGATTTTGGGGGCGTTGAAGGTGAGCCACTTGATAGTTTTCATTGTGTTTTATTATATATATATATATATATATATATATATATATATATATATATATATATATATGGGGGAGTGATCCCCTAATAACTGATCTTATAGCTTAGTTTGAGATCCTCTTCCCGCAGAGATCTGCATGTCGTCTAATTTAACCGGCATGTGTTGGGAGGTAGGAAAAAAACAAACCCAAAAAATAACTCAAAAAAAAAAAAAAAAAAAACCGGTTCAAGCTCAAACCAAATCACTACTTAAGTCTTATGGTGGGTGCAAATTGTGGAGTGATCAGAGCGCAAATTATGGGGAGATCGGACGGCTAGAGAGTTCTAACCCCACCTTCACTTAGGTTTTATGATGAACACGAATCGCAGAGCGTTCAGATGGCACATTTTGGAAAGATCGGACAGCTGCAGAGTTCTGACCCTACCTTTACTTCAGTTTTATAATGGGCGCGAATCGTGGAGTGATCAGAGTGCACATTTTGGGGAGATCGGACGACTGCACAAGAAGCGGTTTGGTTTTCTTGTGAGTGAACCGGATAGTGGGTCATTTCTGGTTATTTTTTCCACTTTTAAATTAAGTGAAGAATTTTGTGCCTTTTGATCCGGCTCATAACGGCTGGCGAGTATTGGATCCTAAATTAAGCTATAAGATCATTTCTTAGGGAATCACACACACACACACACACACACACACACACACACACACATATATATATATCAAGAGAAAGAGAAAGCTGGATTAAAAACTTTCCATTTAATTTTGGATATATCAAGAGAAAGAGAGAGCTGGATTAAAAACTTTCCATTTAATTTTGGATAGTACACTTTTTATCCATTAAATTAGCTTTGAGAAGAATTCTTGTCTCTTTCTAAGTGCATTAATTTTGTCGTTTTCCAAGTGCATTAGATGCACCAAAAAGTAAAAGTAAACTCCATTTTCAATGCATATCCTATGGCTAAAAATGTGCTAAAGATGCTTTTAAAATTAAATGGGAAGTTTGTAGTCCAACTCTTTGCACCAACTTAAATTATCAGATTCTTTTAAAAACTCACGTGCATCTCACATGCTTCATAACTAGCAGGGTCGGCCCTGAGGTAGAGGGCTGGAGAGGCAGCCGCCTCGGGACCCCCTTTATTGCGCATTTTTAAGGGCCCCTAATTTGTTATCTTCCTTATACCTATATATACGTATTTTGCGGATGAAGTCAAATTACAATTTGTACATTTTTTACGGGCCCCAAATTTAATTTTTGTGGGAATTCGCCTTGGGCCCCCAGGGCCGGCACTGATTAAACTAGTATACATATACACATATATAGAGAGGGCAAGCATGTCACCCTAGCATACTTAGCTAGGGAGACAATTCAAATTTCGTGTCTCGGCAATCTAAAATGAAAAGCCACACCATTAGATGCAATCTACATCTCAAAAAGTATGTATGTGCACAAAATTTCAAAAAAAATAAACTAGTCTTCACGATTATCATGCGCCCGAAAAATTGGCATTCTAGAATTACTCCATATTTAGTTCACCTGAAGAGGTTAAAACTCGTTCAATTCATTTGAAATTTTGTACACGCATAGTTTTTGTGAGGTAGATCGTATCCAACAGTGTGCCTTTCCATTTTTGCGGCTAGACATATGAGTTTTGAGTTGTCTCACTAGCTAAGTTGGCTAAGGTGACATAATATATATGGGGCCACGATCTGGTGAGAACTCCTTTGGTTTGAGCCACGCGAGAACTTTTTTGGGGGACATTAGTTGAAAATTCCAAACCATTAATTTTTATCTACATGGATGGGAGATCAAGTCATTTGAGATTTGTTTGCCCTGCATTGAAGTGTTACAAATTGTATGGCTATATACCTCTATCTGTTATAATGACATGATGTATGGACAAATGAATTTCAAATGACAAACTCGTACATTTCTAGGCTAATTTAGTCATGTTAATCAATGTAAACATATTTTATCATCCATGCACGAAGCTTATCAGGAGAACAGAGAACGGTTCTCGCCGGATTGCTATATATATATATATATATATATATATATCTTTCAGTTTGTTTTCGGTCTTCTAGAATAACCAATATACTATGTGATATGCAATTCATGCATAACTTCTTAACTTTTACTCTTCAAGGAGAAAATTTTAATTGAGAGATAAGAAGGATCTGATAGAGCTGATAACCCTTAACACAAGGGTATGATAATTTCCAACAGACCTGAATATGAGAAAACGATTTCATGTGTGGCTGTCTGGCTGATCCCATAGGTTATGGATAAAGGCTTTGTATATTTTATTTAGTATTAGGAAGACATATTCATAGAGAAGTGTACGTATCCAAAAATGTCAAATAACAAAATCCTCAATTACACATGGAGTCATGGGACCAAACTGAACATCAATAATAAAACCAAACAGTATATCACTTTATTTGTTAAGTAGCATTACATGAACATCAGAAACTTACTTGGTAATTGTGCCATCAACATCAGATATAACAATTCGAGCATTCCACTTCCACAAGTATATATGTGCATCAACCTGTGAACGATATTGATTAATGACTAAATCTTACCAAATTGTTAAACCAAGAGACAGTCGTAGAAATACCAGCAGACCTCTTGCTTCCCTAGAACTCTGGTGGAAAAACTGAAGGCTATCATATTCTGACCATCCTTAAGATTCAAAGATGCAATTTGTTCAGTAGTTGGAATATATGTCCGCATTAACTGTTTGCGAGGAGACTGCTTGCGAGGAGACTGCTTGCGCGGAGATTTATTATTATTAACATTTGAACTCTGCAGCGCAAATGGATTCTGCATAGCTGACTCAGAATCGACAAAGAACTCTTCACTTGAAGTAGTACTGTTACTAAGCTCAAGAGAAACAGCCCTCCTAAATGGAATTGGCCACAATCTCCATCCCCGACTTGAAGGTGAAGTTTCAAATGCATCACCCTTAGCCTTAGGTGTTCCAACATATTCAATAGGGATTGAATCATGTGTTTCATACGAAAAGTTTGAACCAAAGGCAGCCTTCCCCAGAACTATATAAGCAGCTTTATCCCAACGCAAATAACCACCCTTGTATCGGACTATAAGATTCCGATTCTTAATGATGGATGGTCCAGATGCTTTGAACTGCTCCTCAGAAATACGATGTACTTCAAAGGCTTCCCCAGCAGAGGTTCGTCCCATACCAGGGCGTATTAAATTGCCACAAAGAGAGAGTTCAAAACCTGTTTAGAATTGGAAAAGGTTAAAATACGAAAAAAAATATAATATTCTTGAGCAATAAAGCTAAAAAGTTAAATTTATTGATCTACTCCTACATTAGATGCACCTACCCAACTCGGAGATAATCCTGTGTGTTCCTTGATGACCACATTCACCTTCAAGATCAGACATCCCAGATATACTACCCATAATTTCTGTATTATTAGTTACAGAAACAACAGAATCTGAATGTCCAGTGTCTTCATTAATCAAGACTTTCTCAGAGGATTCAATCACTTTGTCTTTAGGTGGTGAATTCTCTGAACAGGTTAAATTGTTGTCTTCCTCTTTGGAATCATCAACAGAAGCATTGGCTTCCAAAGCTTTTGCCTGTGTACCAACCCGTTGCAATGCACCAGTTTTGCTATTCGCAGTATCCTTCTCTGCATCTTCCTTTGTTATAATTACACTGGAAGAAACACTTTCCTGTGAATGGGTAAGTTCACCTTCTGGATTAGAAGTGGTTTCCTGTAAGTCAACATCTTGGAGATGTGATTGTAAATCCAAACAACTCTTGAACATGTCATCATTCATTGTCTGTAAACCTTGATCACCATGACTAGTTTTGCAGACATCTTCACCTGCACTACCCTCACCAATACCCGTATCATATTGATTAATTTTGCGGACCTCTTCATTATTGATAGAATCCAAATTTTCATCTTTAAGACAATCCACCTGCTGCCCAAAAGTATTTGATTCCTTAAAAGTAGAAGCATCTAAATCGTTAAACATAGAAGAGTAATCTTCACTACAGCCTTCACCGGGTCCCAGGTGGAACTGTGGATTCGTCGACTGCACGTAGTTCGAGCTGTCTTCTTCATTCACAGAGACGCGTGCAGTGAGCACATGTCCATCCACGCTGATCAACAACATCTCCGAATTTGAGTCATTTGAAGATTTCACCATCTCTTCCACCTCCTCTAAATTCCCGTAACTGTAAGGACTAAATGCACCAGATACAGGAGAAGAGTGCCCTGTGGAAGAGTGATCATCTCCATAGCCATCATCATTCTCCTCTTCCTCCCTTTGATCCTCATAAATAGATTCATTAGGTTCAGAGTTATTAGCACCACCATCATCTTGATTTGATTTGTGAGGGCTGCTCACAATTGAATCATGTCCACTAGAATGTGTATCACTGCCTCCCACTTCTCTCATGAAATAGGCCTTGCCTGAGTGGTCAAGGTACATGTGGAAATTGGCTTCAACACCATTAACGCTAATGCTTATAACTTTCTCCTGACCTTTAATGACACCTTGGAACTTCCCAAAGCGCACATACCATGGTGTACTCCGGTAGGTCCCATCTTCTTGCTCGACAACTATAATGTCAACAGCACCTCCAAAGGGGTGGAAAGGTGTAGCAACTGAGTAAACACCTTGAGAAATCAGGCTCCCCACTCTGCTTACCACATTCATCTTGATCAAGATCAAGAATAACCAATAACTTGACTAGATCAAAATGCATAGCCAACAGATGATCAAGCAGTAAATTTCACAACTGGTTTGATAAGATTTCTCCGAGATTTCTGCAAGTAGAAGGAACAGAATTCAAAGAAATATCAGATACAAAAGCCTAGTCCGTGTATTTATTACGCTAAACCAAAATTTGTAACATAAAGAAATCATCTTCAGGTGTGGCGAATGACAAATATTACCAATCAAACAAAGAAATTGTTGTGAAACAAGCAAGGTTACATACTCAGGCAGGCAGAAAGGCATCTCCTAGAGCGAAAGTTTTAGAGGGATTTGAGATCTCATGCTACAATAGTCATAAATTTCTAAGGATCGTGTTCTGACCCTCAAATGGTACTACAGCTAAAAAAATATGTACACAATCAGTCTGATTTTTAAAATAAGATTACAATTAAGAGAGAAATAAGAATGTTGTTGGGACTGTAGATAACATTCCTCATGTTCCCTTATATTCTACCAACCTCTCCCATTTTGTTCCATCCCCGCCTTACCCTAAGTACAAACTTCTCTTCAGCTCCTCCCCAATGGCTCAATACAGACATGCACACTTTCACACCATTGTGAAGGAGGACTCCACGCTTGAGCAGAGCATGCACTACTATCCAGTCAATTGGTTAAGAATGGAACCAACCTAAGTAAGACATTATTAAATACTCCAATTTAATTTGGGTTTCTTCATTGGTATGAATTGGGTGTCAACTAAACTATATCAGGGTGATCACACATGATAATTAGGGCTAAAGAAACCTATATAGAGATGGGGACACCCTATAACGTAATCATAGGGTGAATAGCCAAGTAGCTCTACATTTACCTTCCGTAACCCTAAATCTAGGAGGTATGGACACTGGTTGGGAAACGAGACATTAAATTTGCATAAGAATAGGACAATGGGACATGACTACAGTATTATATACTATAACATAATTTATCAATATTGAGAAGAAATTGAAGTAAAATGACATCAAAACATGTAAGTTTGAGCTTCATCATCAAATAGATGATTTATAGGCCATATAAAAATAGTAATACCTTGTAGTCAATTATAAAATTAAAGAATACTAAGTGTACATGCAAGTAATAGGAGTCAACTAGTATAGGAGCCTGGAGAAATTTTCTGAAACTCTTAATTATGTGTTCAAAGAAGTCTGAAGATCTATGTAGTGTCCAGCACAAAAGATATATTATGAAAATTAGGACACGCACATGAAGTGTCCAACATGTGTCCGAATCCATGAACTTTTGGTTCTGACATGGGTACAGCTTAATGCTAGAAGGGTCTGTGTTACAATGTCCAAGATCCCCTTTGCTTATGTGATTATCGTCAACTTTAAACCTCTATCTGGGAGAAGATTTTCGTAAAACTTGCCAAACCCTTGTAATTCACAGTTTGAAGCATGTTCCACATTGTGGCATGTTAGTAACTGTGACTTATCTTGCATTTATATTGATCATGTAACCAATCGCATTGAAAGAACACATTTTGTGACTTATCAGTTTACATTTAGTAAATAGCAACAATGATAGACTTTATGCAAACAAACTGCATATAAATGTGTGCATATAGCATATGTATCATGACATTACAACTAGTTTGCAACCGTACAAATATCACTTCATACGAATTTTTCTGATTCAGTTAAGTGACCCAAAGAAGCATACCCCTACTGTACCACATTTTCAAATGGGTTATGTTCTGTGTGGTTATTTTAGTATTTATTTTAGTTCTACTTATAAAAACAACCCTCATTTACAGCAACCTCTGCTCATATGATCCACAAATTCAAAGAGGAATTTGATCTCACACTCCAACATTCTAATGCTTTTGGCGTATGGTTAATCTATCAACAACACGCCCATTTCAGGTGATCAACTGTGCACATAAAAGCGGTGAGAGTCATCGAGGGTGAAGCAAGGAGACGAGAACGAGGACTCAATCTTGACATGGAGTTGTCAGATTGGTGGTGTGCCTGCGGTGTCTCTAATATGGTGCTTATACTTGTCGTTTGGGTCACTGCTGGGGACGACGAAGGAGAGCGTACGATAGTTTGAGAGGATAAACTCCAACTATGGTGCATATACTTGTCGTTTGGGTCGCTTGTACAAGAGAGGCGTACAAGCGAGGGACTGAGTAAGAGAGTGAGCCCAAATTGGCACGAGAAATTTGCTCTGGCGGGGGCGGCCGATCAGTAGAACTAGATTTCATTGTATTTTTTGTTTGTTGGCTGGGGTGTACGAGTTCCAGAACCCAGTCTGTTGAGATCTGAACTTCATAAGCCTTATTTTTTGTTGTATGTTTTGTTAAATTCTCTTTAATGAAAAGCGTGGGTTTTACCCACCGTTTAACGATCAAAAAAAAATGTGCACATAAAAGCCAAAATAACAAATCACTACCACACAAGCAATGCAGTAAAACGTGTTTTTTCTATCTAATTCTTGCATAATGTCATACAAAATGAGGCTCCTAATGTCTCATTTTGTACAAAACACCAAACTGCCATTACAAACCTCATCTACCTCTCAATAGATAACAATCTCCACCACCTCAATCATTGCATGCAATTACCAACAACATATCACCAAACTAACAGCGTGCATTGCACGTGCTTAAATAATCCTATCAAACTCCTCACTTCTTCCATGAAATATCAATTGCCCAAAAAGAACCCATCTTTCTAATATAAAAAAAAATCACAAAAATTCCCCCAACAATGACCCAGAAAAAACCCATCAACCAAATCGTCCGAATCATCCCCAAATCCTTTAAAATTCCATCTTGGAAACACCCAGATCATCCAATCAAGCTACAATCTCAAGAACCAATATGGGTATGAAAACCCTAGAAAAATTTCAAGAAAATGCAGCAAAGGTGGCATTTTCCCCCCCAAATTGCACGAAAAGATATTGAATTGAAATGATGAGCGAGAAAGGAATTGAGAAACGTACCAATCAGCTGAGATGGAGAGAGAGAGAGAGAGAGAGAGAGAGAGAGATTCGTCGACGTCAACAATGAGAGGTTTGAAAAGAGCAGGGGAGATTGTGGGATAATGACACACTGCGTTTTTATAGCTTCTCCAACAATTCCCATGTATGTCCAAATATATAATTATTACAGCTTAAAAAATATATTTTTTTGCACCGTGCAATGCATGTTATTGGGTACGAGTTTGTTGCGAAGTGAGAGAGGCTCGGACCCACCCGGGATGAAGGCTCACTTGGGCCGGTTTGGATCGGGTCGGTGGGTTAACTGAGCCGGGTTCAAAATTGGACCCGATCGACCCGCGAACCCATTAGGGTCGAATCCGGATCGGTCGGGCCAGATCGCGGGTTGGCCCGGTTGTATTTTCTTTTTTTTTTGTGGGTGACAACTACATTTTTTTTAAATATATATATAATCTCTAGTCTCTAATCTCTAATATTATAATGGGAGAAGGCCTTAGTGTCATTTGTCATTTTGTCATTCTACCAACATGTGCAATACACATACATAACTAATATAAATGAGGTTTCCGGTTCAAATCCTCCCAGCGTCAGAGTTTTTATTTTTATTTTTTGAAATTAATAAAACGTGCATCGTACGTGTAAATTACTAGTAAGTATAACTGTATAAAAGTGAAAAAATGCATATATTATTAATTATTCATTTCTTTGTTGCTTGCTTCTTTGTTGAAAAAACTTGATTTAATTAAGATTGAATTGAGTAGTAGTAGACTAGTAGTAGAGAGAGTAAGAGGGTAAGGTGTGAAAATTTTTAGATTGAATTAAGGGGGGGTATTTATAGGGGAAAATACAAAAAAAATACAAAAAATTATAAAAAAGACAACAAAAAAAAACACGGGTCAATCCGCGGGTTGACGGACGGGTTTGACTTGGTCAACGGGTTGAGCGGGTTGAGTTCACGATTTTTCCAACCCGGGTCAACCTGCGGGTTTGACCCGGACCCGAACCGGGTTATAGCGAGTCGGGTTCGTGTGGGCGGGTCACGAGCGAGTCGCGGGTTAGCCCGGACCGGTTGCCATCCCTAGGAGTACGTAATGCATAGCATCGATGGCGTGTATTTGGAAGAAAGTGCGATGAAGACGCTTTCCGAAAAATGGGGAGGAACATCGACGGAAGAACTAGCAATAGGGCGAGAGGTGTGAGAGAAGATGCGGTTGTTTCTTTTTTTCCAGATAATCCAGATGAGCGCCATCATGGAAAGATCCCAAGAGTTATGAAACTCCATCTTAACAAAAAGGCTCCTCCAACTTGTCCAGCAAGACGGGATCGTGGTTGGGAAAGAGGGAACTTGCCACGCATCCAAACAAATCGACCATAAAGGGCGAATAAAAACACAATGTAAAAAAAGATGATCTCCATCGTCATGGAAAGTAAGACACAATGAACACAATTGACCAATGGCGAAATTCATCTTGTTTAGAACCTCAACAGTTGATAATTTGTTGTTAATGGAAAGCCAAGTTAGAATTTTAACTTTCAAAGGAGCACAACTACTCCAAATAACCTTAGCAAAAGGTCAATTCACACCTCCGTGGTTTAGAAAATTATAAAAGGATTTAACAGAATAAGAGCCTGTGCTAGTCCAACACCGAATGACATCCTCTTTAGGATGCCAGGAATAGTTGATTAAGCAAGATAGAAGTTGAATGTAATTAGGAACAAGAGGAGGGAGACCAGTAATGAAAGGGATATGTCATTCCCTATGGTCGTTGTGGACACTGAGATATTCTGCCACAGTGGCACGAGGGTTGAGAGCAAGCTGGAAGAGGTCCGGAAAGAAAGAAACAATCTTATAATTACCAATCCAAAGGTCGGTCCAGAACTTGGTCTTCGAACCGTTAGCACACACATTGAAAATGCCACACTAAAAAGGAGAAACCACTTTCCACACGCCCTTCCAGAAAGGGGAAGCCGCAGGAGAAAGAGAAGGGAGTAATTCCCAAACCCTGTAACGAGTATGACATTTCTGAGTAATCAGGCGAGCCCAGGGCAAATTATCATCTTTCAGCATTCTCCATAACCATTTACCCAAGGAAGCTAAATTTTGGTTCATCAGATCTAGGACACCCAATCCCCCAGCCGACTTGGAAGAACAAACGATCTTCCAGTTATAGAGATGTTCCTGCTCTATAAATATCAGAGCCCGACCAGAAGAAGTTCCTTCTAATCTGCTCAATCCTCTTGATAACCAAGGAGGGGACATAGAAAAAGGACATCATATATAAAGGAATTGAAGATAGAACATAGTTAACCAAGATCAATCTACCTCCACGAGATAGTTCCCTACCAGACCAAACGTTGAGTCTGGATTATACTTTATCAATCATAGGAAACCAATCAGATTTATGCAACTTGCCCCATCTCATAGGAATGCCAACATACAGAACATGTAATGAAGAGGAAGCACAGTTGAAGAATTGAGCAATCTCGTATTGACGATTGTTAGACCCGCCAAGCCAAAGGACAAAAGTTTTATGGAAATTAATCGATAAACCGGAAGCAATTTTGAAAATATAGAAGAGGAGTGTTCCGCAGGGTACAACCATTGGTTTTAGCGAAGATAATAGTGTCATCAGCATATTGTAAATTAAGAACACCACGGAAGTTCTGGGATCCACCTAATCCTACGATAACATTAGCATCCCAAGCGTTATGAAGTAGTTTGCTAAAAACATCCGCTACAAGAGCGAATAGGAGAGAAGAGATCGGATCACCTTAACGGAGACTACACTTGCAATTGAATTTGTTATCTTCCGTACCATTAATGAGAATAGAGGAAGTGCCAGCAAAAAGACTGGACTTTAACCAGGCGATCCACTTTTGACCGAAACCTTGGTGGAGGATGATATCAAAACGAAAATCCCAACTCACTTTATCGTAAGTTTTTTCAAAATCTAATTTTAAAAGAATGCCCTCAGAATTGGATCTATGGCATTAACAATCCTTAATAAAACCCGACCGAGCGGGATCAATAAGAGGAGAGATGACTAAACTGAGACAGGTGGAAAGAACTTTCATTATGATCTTAAAAGTGGTGTTCAGGAAACTAATAGGGCGAAATGCAGAAACCGAATTAGCACCCATGATTTTGGGGATGAGAATAATATGCGCATAATTAATTCGATCAAATGAAAATAGACCTTGATGAAGATCAACAAACATCTCGAGAAGGTCTTCTTTCAGGTAATCCCAAAATTTTGGAAGAAAAAGGATGGGAAGCCGTCCGGGCCCGGAACAGAATCACTCTTTAAAGAAAAAATAGCAGATTTAATCTCCTCCACGGTGAATGGAGCCTCAAGGCTAGACAGATCATGAGAGTTGTTACCATAGAGCTGAGCCCAGTCAAGGTGGATGGAGCGGGGTTAAGGAGACCCCAAAAGGTTTTTGTAAAAGTTAAGGAAGGTTGCATGAAAATGAGAATTGGAGCTAAGCTCAATGACATTGTCTACAATGGAAGAAATAGGATTGCATCGTTGACGATGCGAAGCAAAATTATGGAAAAAAGAGGTGTTGCCATCACCCTCCTTGAGCCAACGGATCTTAGCCCTCTGTGCCCATTTGATGTAATCGTTGTTGTAACACCCCGCAAAATTGAAAATTACAATTTTGCCCTCGTGTGTTACGCACGTGTATTTTGTAACGTGTTTTTACTACATATCTTGATTTCCGACTCTTTATGCAGTTCCCATATTGATTTTTATCTTATTTGTGTCAACTCAAATGCAATATTTCAATACCTATATTTTTACGTGTTTTTATATGTTTTTGATGCACATATCAACTACGTATTTTTCCATCGCTACGTGTAATATTTTTATGAGTATTGATTATTTATTTTTCTTGTTCGAACTCATTTTGTAAACGGAAGTTCATTTTTCTCCATTTTGATTGAAATAATTTTTATACGTATAATGCACGTGTTTTCTACGTACGTAGTAATTACGTCATGGAATATATGAAAATTAATAAATATATTGTCTTATATTGTATTTTATCATGCTTAACATTTTTCCGTTGGTAAAATCAATTTTTGTATTTCGGTATTTTACGTGCGACGCACGTGTTCGGTGCGCGTATTTGAGCGTATCCATTTTCAAAATAAATTATGGAGTGTGTATATTTATATTATTTGTGCATGATGCATTTTTGATTTTTAAGTAAACTATTTTTTACTTACATATAGTATATATATAGACAGATTGTATAAACAGATTGTATATATGCAAATATATGGAATTAAATAAGATGGAAGAGGGGTGTGCTTCACGTGCATAGGTGGGGGGGGGTCCCACCCGAGAAGTGAGACAGCAGCAAGTAACTGATGCCTCTGTCCGCTGACGTGGCACAGTGGGCCCTCCTTGGGAGTTGGTCGTTGTGTATGCACGGGGAGAGGAGAATGGCCAGTTTTGAATGTGAAAGGGTTGGGAGCTAGGGAATTAGAGAGGTGGAGTCGTGAAAGGTTTGGGGTTTTGGGAGTTAAGAAAATGAAGAGTTTGAGAGTTAATTATGTAACACCCCGAATTCCAAATAAGAATGAATTCGAGATTCCATAGGATCTTTACTTCACTTCGTACAATTTTACAAGGAATTTAAAACTTTTTCCGACAACAATACATCAGAGTTACAGTACACTTTGTTTACACAGCGAAAAATAAAAGATTACAACATTGAAATAAAATACAACTTGTATAACTTTAACATCATTTGCATCACAACATCTTTACTCCTTCATGAATAGTCCATTACCTGCATGTCAATCTATGGGCACGTCAGTTACTTACAACTGACGAAATGTTATACTCGGCTATCCTCTCTACGCAGGGAATAATATAACGATCTCAATACTTTAATAAAAATACAACAGTCGAATGAATAAATAAGTGTTAACTGTGTCTACGCTAAACATGTAAGTGTATGTCATGCCTTAATGCCTAATGCACACAATTCTATACTAGGATGACACTAATGCACACTTTTTCGAAATCTATGCATCCCATACTACATAGGTCCGAGGGCAAGCGCCTACGTACTCCACCATAAAGGGCTCGATCCCTCACCATGATGACTACTCGGTAATAAAATAAGGTTCAGATCATTCCACGAATTTGAATCCCAACCCCGGAGTTCATCGCTGACTGCTATAACAGATTCCACATCGTGCGAATCATCCCGTAAGTGACCCTCTATCCCGGTATACGTATATACAATGGAGACGACAAACAAAACTATCCATCCGACTACTCAAGATCCCAGAGTCCACCGCTGACCCATCCTCATAGTCCCGGATTTAAAATATAAACGCTCGTCTCCCATGGAGCAACCTCAGTCCACCAACTGGGTCTATAGCCTCGGAGTCCACTGCCAACTATATAGAGCACCCCACTTACGTTTGCCTAGGTTTACTACATCTTCACTTAAGTGCCTACTTATTTAGTTCAAGACATGAATGTATTATTATTCCTAGAATCAGTTTTACCTCCTACCAGTCTTGTTCACAAAAATACAAGATCGCCCGATGGCAATATCTTGAAATCAAATCTCAAAATCTTTCTTTCAATATTGTCGGTAACCGAGGTCTTACTAATTTTTAATCATAAACTTTAATGTACAAGAAGCATGGGTATTCACACCCTTCATCAAACATATCTTAAACTTAGATATTCTTATCTTCACAAATGATCAATGTCTCATTTAATACTACTCATGAATTCTTAATTCACAATAAATCTTTTTTCATGAACAAATTTTCATCCATCATCAATTTCTTTAATAACTTAAGCACAAATAACAAATTCATATTTCAACATATACCAAATACTCTTAATTCGCATAAGTGAATAATCACATCAAGAGAAATTCATTCACATGAATAATTTATTCTCATTCTACCGATAAATCTCATTTAAATCAATAAAACCCAAAAATTTAAAACGTGCAGTTACTGGGACATTCCAAATTGCACAGTGGACATGGTCCACACCCTCTGAAACTATCTATAAAAGGGTTGTATGGTTTTCATATGTTTTTGTGATTGACGAAGTTGTTTAAAAGAAACTAGTAAGCTATTTCTTTTGTTCCAAGTTCATTAAAAGGAGAAAACTACATATTAAGTCATCCTGTACTTGGTCAGGGTAATGCAAGTACTACAGAAGATCTCCAATAGAGTGCAATGACAATTAGAAATGTTGTTCATGTAATCCTGATCTTCACATAGTTATCAACTACTAAAGTCTACTATAAGTATGTAGCAATTAATTATGTGATAGATAGGTGGAACAACAAAAACCCAAGTGCCCAAGGACTATAGCGCCGACCAGCGAGTCCAAATGGACATGGTGTCTAAACCCCACGCCGAAACCTACTTATATCCATTCTCAGTTTTTGTGTTCATTTTAAATTAAAACAAAAATATGTTTTGGGCAATACTAGGATTCAAATCCAGGTAGATGAGAAACCAGCACAACACTTAGACCACTAGGCCAAGTGCACTTACCGACGTGTAGTCTCTTCATATATCTTTTCTAACTTTTAGTGATTTTATTTTATTTATAAAAACTCGATTCCTCAATCCTTCTAATCTTTTGTCAGGCCGAATTAGGTTCATATAAATTGAGTTACTCTCTAACAGTAATCCATAGATTTCTAAACCACATTTCAGACAAATAATCTTATTTTCAAAATGTCTTTTCATTGAGAAACATAGGGTTGTACCTATGCAAATTAATCAAAGGATACATATTGTATCTTTCATAATCAAAACAAGTTTATGGTATTCAATTAACCTTACAAAATATTTTGCAAAAGAATGTATTCCCAACATTTTTCATACAATCAATTATATCTTCATTCATG
Source organism: Hemerocallis citrina (assembly GCA_017893485.1). NCBI lineage: Eukaryota > Viridiplantae > Streptophyta > Magnoliopsida > Asparagales > Asphodelaceae > Hemerocallis > Hemerocallis citrina. The sequence goes on along the minus strand of CM030358.1, from coordinate 467,108,215 downwards.
CATACTAATTTATGACAAAACAAATCAACATTTCTTTTCTCATTACTAACTAGCATAAGTTGGATTTGTTTACTCAATAAAGCAATATTTCATTACATTCAATGCATGGATTTATTCTACTTTACCAAATCAAATTCTATACTACTCATTCATTTCTATTAACATGCACATTCTCTATATTTAGAAAGTAAGAGAACACCCACCTTATGTGAAGCTTGAACAATTGAAAGAAGGTGAACATCACTCCTAGCTCCAAGACTCCTAGTTCCTCTTCTCCTAGCAAGAGCCTCCAAGCACAAGAACTCTATTCTCTCTTTCTTTTCTTTCTTTCTTTCTTTTTCTCTTTTTCTTATTTTGTTATTGTTTTTGGTGTGAGAAGAGAAGAGAAGAGAAATTGTGGACTATCTATAGGTGTAGGCTAGGGTCTAATGTGCAATATTACACACCTAATAAATCACCCAATTAAATTCCTACAACTCTTCACCTCCTAAACTCCTAAAACCTACACCCTTTCATCTTTCCAACTCTTCATATTTGCAACTCCCATAACCTGCAACCTTTCCCCTCCTCTCATTTACTCTATCTCCCACCATGCCAAAACCGGCCCACTTACCTCTTATCCACGCCAGCCAAAAGATTTTGACCGAAGTCAACAACTTCAAAGTGCTGTGCTTTCATTTTTCTCGTGGGCCCATTTCTATCATTTCAACATATAATATTTCTATACCATTTCAACATGAGTAATGCTACATCCACCACCAATTTCACTATGTTTCTCTTCACTACCTTAGGTGGCACACTCCAATAGGTAGGGGAAGATAGAGTAGGTGGGGAAACTCTCCTATTGGAGTGTGCCACCTAAGATAGTAAAGAAAATGGTAGTGAAATTGGTAGTGGCTAAAGCATTACTCTTTCAACATTTCAATTCCATTTCAATTTAATCATATGCCAACCATTCATATAAACCATACAACATATTACTTCTTTAACATATATATTATACACTTAATTTGAAAACTACGGGGTGTTACACACACTCCGAAATTTATTTTTGAAAACAAATACGCTTAACTACGTTTACCGAAAACACGTGCATCGCACATAAAATGCCGAAATACGAAAAACCAATTTTATCAATGGAAAATATTAAAACAATAAAATACAATATAAGAATTTTTTTTATTAATTTTCATATAGTCTATGACGTAATCGTCGCGTACGTGGAAAAACACGTGCGTTTCACATACAAAATCATTTTGATCAAAATAGGGAAAATGAATTTCAGTCTTATAAAAATGGATTTGAATACATAAATAAATAATTGAAACCCAAAAATATCTCCCGTAGCGGTGAAAAATATGTAATTGATACGTGCATCGAAAACACGTAAAAAGCACGTAAAACCCAGAGATTGAAATTCAATGTTTTAGTTAACCCAAATAGAATAAAATATATGGGAAATGTATAAATAAACGGTAATCAAAATACGTGGTGAAATCACGTTATAAAATGCACGTGCGTAACACACGAGGGCAAAATTGTAATTTCCAATTTTACGGGATGTTACAAATTAAGTAATTTATTAGGTGGATAATTTTGCACTCTGGCCCTTTATCTTGTCCTATAAATACCGTAGTGATCTCTTCTCTTTTCACACCAAAAAGTAAACCAAACAAAAGAGAGAAAAAGAAAGAGAGTAGAGTGTTCTTGTGCTTTGGAAGAGTTCTTGCTAGGAGAAGGAATTGCTAAGAGCTAGAAGTTGTGCTTTCACTTTTTGTTCAATTTTCATAAGAGGTGGGTGTTATCATGCTTTCTAAGTATAGAACAATGCATGCTAATAATAATGAATGGGTAGTATAGAAAGTTTGATGTGAAAAAGTAATCTATACTATTGTTTGTTGTAGTATTGAATTATGTTATGTTTAGTAAATTAAAATTTCATCATGTAGTTGTTAATGAGAAAAGAATTAATTTTGCCATACACTAGCATACATAAGTGAAGAAATAGTTGAATGTATGAGCAATTGTTGGGAATTCTTCTTTTGTTAAGCAAACAAATTTTTGTAAAATAAAATTGATGCTATTGAACTCATTATTTGTTTATAAAAGATATAATGAGCTACTTTTGATTTAATTGAATAAATGCAAATTCATGTTAATGAGAATGAATAATTTGAAAGTGATGTAAAACTAACCCTAAATAGAGAATTTCCAAGATTCTTAATGGATTAATTTTACCAACACGTAGTGCGGATTAAAGTTAGAAATTTTCAACGGTTAATTGGTTTGATAGATTTTTAAGAACTGAATCACGTTTAATAATCCTAATTAATAATTCAATTATAGCAATCAATAATTAAATCCCTAAGTGTTCTTAGCAAACAAAAGATTCAATATTGATTCGTACTCTAATCAAGCAAGTGGAACACTCAATCTTAATTGTTTTTGTGGCCGACAGACAAATCAGATAATATAATAGAGATGATAATTGATAAAGCAGTATAATACAAATATTTGCAAATTGGAAAGAGTATACTAAGAGTTCGAAGAAATCAGCGTAGATCTCAGATGGCAGCAGTGACGAGCATAGCAGTCAGCAACACAGAAAGAGCGAATCTGACTTTGTTCGACGATGGGTGGATGGCAGCACACAGCGGGACCAGCGAGGAGGGGTGTGCCAGTCAGTCGATGAGTGACTGGCTGGCGGCATCGACAGCGGTCCTGAAGTCATCGGGAGACAACGACAAGGTGGTTGACGATGGGGGTGTGCGGGTCGTCGGAGGTAGGAGGTCGACGATGGGGTAAGGAGAAGATGACGATGGTGTGGCGCGACGCGATCAGGGGGTAGCGGTGAAGGGAATGGTCGACAGGAGTGGGGCGTCGACAGAGGTGACGACGTCGAGGCTAGGGTTTTGGGATGGGGTCGGGATTTTAGGGGAAGAAGGAGGAGGAGGCGGCTAATGGGTTTAGGTTGGGGTCGGGGTAGGAGGAAGAGGCCAACGGGAGAGAGAAGGGTTTTTTATTTGGGGATTAGGGTTTGGGTAATTTTATTTGGGGTTTTTTTTTAATTTAGGGTAGATTTTAGAGTTAATCACTAACCCAAAAATTATATTTGGATTTATCACAAACCATAATAATTGAATCTCAATTGTATCACACAAAAAGAGACGGGATAAGCAAAACTCAACACAATAATTTTAAATCAAGAGTGGCATATCTTTCTCATTAATCTCCGGGTCTATAAATAGGCTCAAAACAAATCTTGATACAAATCTTAAAAGATTATAAAAATCTCAAAAATATTCTAATGTAAAAAGAAAGATTACATATGGCTATAATTGACAAAACACAAATATGATACTGAAATAAAATACTAAATTAAATAGAACTGATGAGGTTAACGAAAATCTGGTCCTGCAACCAGAATTTTTCAAAGCAGAATTTAAACGGTTTAGAAAAGTTATAGTTAGAGTGGAGTGCAATAGGCACATGGTCCGAAGAGGGGTTAGGCAGAGCACTAACGGAAGAATTGTGAAAAAAGTGAAGAAAATAATTTTGGAAAAAATAATTCTTATTCTTCTTGTTATTATATTCTTTACTGTATAAATCTATATATAAGGATTACATTCTTGGAGAAGAAGAAAAAGATTGAGAGAAGATTGGGAAGATGAGAGATTTGGGGAATCTGTTTCCTATATTAGGAAACAGAATATACAATTACTATATTTCAACACTCCCCCTCAAGTTGGTGCATAGATATCGAGCATGCCCAACTTGTCAACAAATTTCAAGAAGAGCCGAGTCGAAACGGCCTTGGTTAGGATATCTGCGAGTTAATCTTCTGACTTCACTTTGGATATCTCAATAACTTTCTCATCTAATTTTTCTTTGATGAAGAATCTGTCCACCTCTACATGTTTCGTCCTATCATGCTGAACTGGATTAGCCGTAATAACACACGCCGCTTGACTGTCACAATACACCTTCATAGGTTCCTTTGGACCATAGCCTAAGTCCTGCAACAGGAGTTTTAGCCATAAAGCTTCAGTTATACTTAACGCTACTCCGCGATACTCAGCCTCTGCACTCGTGCAACAACATTTTGCTTCTTGCTCCTCCATGTAACTAAATTTACTCCAACAAAGGTGAAATATCCTGAAGTGGAGCGCCTATCGATTGTAGATCCTGCCCAATCAGCATCAGTATATGCCTCAACCTTCAAGTGACCATGTTTCGCAAATAAGATTCCTTTTCTTGGGGCTGACTTAATGTATCTCATAATTCTCATTACCGTGTCCATATGTTGTTCTCGAGGTGCATGCATAAACTGACTTACCACACTTAAAGCATATGAAAAATCTGGCCGTGTATGTGCAAGATACATTAGTCGTCCAACCAATCTCTGATATCTTTCCTTATCACAAGGCACTTGATCAGCTTCGTTGCATAGTTTCAGTCCTTCTTCCAATGGTGTACTAATCGGTTGACAAGCGGACATTCCAGTTTCCTTCAATAAATCCAGAGCATATTTTCTTTGAGAAAGAAATATTCCCTTTCTTGAGCGAGAAACTTCAATACCAAGGAAGTATCTCAAAGGACCAAGATCTTTCATTTCGAACTCTTGTGACAAGTAGTTCTTTAATGCCTTCATCTCCTCAGGATCATCTCTAGTTACTATCATATCATCAACATAAATAATGAGAGCAGTAATTCTACCTTCTTTCCTTTTCAGGAATAGAGTATGATCAGAATTACTCTGATCGTATCCGAATGTCCTCATTGATTTTGTAAATCTCCCAAACCAGGCTCTTGGCGACTGCTTCAGTCCATACAATGCTTTCTTCAGACGACATACTTGGTTGCTGTGTTGGACTGGTCTGTTCGACCCTGGTGGAAGATCCATATAGACTTCTTCTGTCAATTCCCCATGCAAAAATGCATTCTTCACATCAAATTGCTCCAACGGCCAGTCAAGATTTGCAGTAAGTGACAGTAGAACTCGAATAGTGTTGAACTTTGCCACAGGTGCAAATGTTTTGTCATAATCAATTCCATAAGTTTTAGTGTACCCTTTGGCAACCAGTCTTGCTTTGTACCGCTCGATCAAACCATTTGATTTATATTTCACTGTATAAATCCATCTGCATCCTACTGGCTTCTTTCCTGCTGGCAGCTCGACTATCTCCCAAGTCTCATTCTTCTTCAAGGACTTCATCTCCTCATCCATAGCTGCTTTCCACCTTGGATCGGCTAAGGCTTCCTGCACACTGTTAGGAATAGATACAGCAGATAATTGATTCACAAATGACTTATTTGATTCAGACAATCGGTGAGCGGACACATAATGACTCATGGGATACTTGACTTTACTAGTGGGATGAGGCTCGTAAGTGGGTTTTGGGATACCTCTAGTAGTACGGTTTGGGAGTTCTCTTCTTGGAGCTTCGAACAGCGATGACGATTGGTTTTAGGGTTCTGCTGGGAGTAGAGATAAATCTGATGGTACTGGTGGTGGAGATGGTTCAAATGGTGCTGGTGGTGGAGATGGTTCAGATGGTGCTGGTGGTGGAGATGGCTCATCTTCATGGAGGTTCGGCACTGACTGCAGGTCTTCGTGGAAATTTTCTTCCTCAACCAAATCTTCATTCGAGTGATCGTCATTACTTACATCCTGATTTTCTCCCCTTATATCTGATTGTTCAGTTTGAACAGTAACCACTTCATCATAGGCAAGAGTTTGAACTTCACTTCGGTACTCCCCCTGAAGTTCAACCTCAGAGGAAAAATACATCTCATCTTCATGGAACACAACATCCATAGTGACAAACATCTTTTGAGTTGGTGGGTGATAGCACCGATACCCTTTCTTATTCTGTGCATATCCCACGAAAACACAGCGGACAGCTCGAGAAGTTAACTTATTATGTTCATGTTGATGAAGATGAACAAATGCAACACACCCAAACACACGAGGTGACAAGTTGACGACTTTTGGTGCATTCACAGATTCAGTTAATGCTTGAAATGGTGTGAGAAAGTTTAGCATATTAGAGGGAACGTGGTTGATTAAGTATGCAGCAGAAGCAAGGGCTTCTCCCCAATAAATGAGTGGCATATTTCCATGGATGAGAGACGCACGGACCACTTCGAGTAAGTGTCTATTTTTTCTTTCTGCAACCCCATTCTGTTGAGGTGTATACGAGCATGTAGTCTGATGAACAATTCCGTGTTCCACCAAATATTGTTGTAGATTTGAACTCAGGTATTCTCCGCCATTATCACTCCTAAGAACTTGAATCTGTGATTTATACTGAATCATAACATGCTTGTGAAATTTCTGAAACAAACCACTAACTTCACTTTTCGACTTCATCAAACAAATCCAGGTCATATGGGTACAGTCATCAATAAAGGTCACAAACCATTTGGCTCCTTCAAATGTAGTGGTTTTGGATGGACCCCAAACATCAGAATGAATAATTATAAAAGGTAGGGAGCTTTTACTTGGACTTGGAGGAAAGGAGACACGATGACCTTTTGCGAGTTCACACACATCACACCGAAAGGCAGATATATCCAACTTCAAAAATAAACTTGGAAATAATTTCTTCAAATAACCAAAAGAAGCATGCCCAAGACGTCGATGCCATAGCCAAATATCTGATTTCTTCTTTTCATCTTCGGATCCTTCCACACTTAGAGCTTGAGTCAACTTGCTCGAACATTCAGATTCTAAATTCAGGTAATAGAGCTTCCCGTGCCTAACCTCATAACCAATCGTCTTGCGAGTCCGAATATCCTTAAAAACGCAATGAGAAGGCCAAAAGATTACAATACAATGTAAGGCAGTAGTTATTTGAGCAACAGATAATATGTTGAAATTCAAGGATGGCACAACTAGGGCTGTATCTAAGGTTAGGTTGTTTGTGAGATGTATGGTACCCTCGCCAGTAACAGTGGCAGGATTACCATTGGCAGTGGACACAGTCGATTTAGTGGATGGTTGAAAATTTTGAATTTGTCTAGAATCAAAAGTCATATGGTCGGTAGCACCCGAATCAATTATCCATGCACTATTCATAACAGAAGCAGAAATATTAAATACCTTACCATCATTACCTGTAGCTGTGACTAATGTAGAAGCGAGTCCAAAACTCTTCTCAACTCTATCAGTTTGTCCCATGGTAGTGGCACAAGGGAAAAACAATGGATCTGATCTCCACCACCAATAGCAAGCTCCAAGTCTTCAACAACCAGCAAAACAACAACAATCCAACACCTAAACAGCAACTCCACTGCAGATCAGAACACCAAACACCGAGATCCAAATGCCAAACACAAGATCAATATCCCTCCTTCACAAAACACCAAAAACACATACCTAAACAGCAAACTTTCCAACAAAACACCAATACAATCAGATCAAGAATCACCAAACAGCAACAACCCAACAACCCCCAGCAAACTCTCCAACAAACCACCAGCAACAATCACACACAACAACCCAATAATCTAATCCCTGATCCAAATCACCAAACAGCAACAGACCCAACCCTGTTCCACTTCACCTTCTTCAATGACGGCAGCAGCAACGGCCGAGAGGCGGCGACGTCAACGCTGGTGACCGAAGGTGACGGCGTCGGCAGCGAGGTCGAGCGGCGATAGGTGAGGAGATGGAGGGCAGAGCGGTGTGGGTCAAGGGCTGGCGACTGGGAAGAGGGCAGAGCGGTGCAGTTGATGGCTCGACAGCAATGGCGAAGATAGGCGATGGGTTCGAGCAGTGTAGTCGATGGGTTGGTGAGGAGGGCAGCAACGGTGATCGGGTTCTCAGGGGACGCCGGAGATGAGGATGATGGAGATGATCGGGTTATCAAGGGGAATTGATGACGAAGGCGAGAGGTTGAACTTCAGATCTGACGGGATCTGACAGGAATTGATGAAGAGGCTAATGGTCGGTGACGGGATCTGACGGAATCAACAACGGGATCAGATCAAGATGGAGGTGATCAGCCTCCTCTTCTTCTTCAGTTGGCCTAGATCTGATTAGGCTCTGATACCATGAAGAAAATAATTTTGGGGAAACTAATTCTTATTCTTCTTGTTATTATATTCTTTACTGTATACATCTATATATAAGGATTACATTCTTGGAGAAGAAGAAAAAAATTGAGAGAAGATTGGAAAGATGAGAGATTTAGGGAATCTGTTTCCTATATTAGGAAACAGAATATACAATTACTATATTTCAACAAAAAGGAAATCCAATCTTGAGAAACAAGGAACCGATCCAACTTGGCCATCGATGGAGTGAGGCACATATTGGACCAAGTGAATGATCTACCATTTAGTGGTAGATCGATAAGGTTGAGCGAACGAATGCAATCATTGAAGCGAAGTGAGTTTGTGCTATTAGAGGAATTCCCCGTCCTTTCGATGGAAAATTTAGTGACATTAAAATCACCACAAACTATCCAATAGCCGTTAATACTATCACGAAATGAATAACATCACTCCAAAACAAGTTGCGACGGAACCGAGACAACAGTGAGACAACAATTGAATTCAGTCCAATGCAGGCAAAAACAATGAGGAAAAAGGTAAGACGGCGAACCGAAATTAGAGAGAAGCAGGAATCTTTAAAACCGAATAGGATCCCACCACGAGTGCCAATAGCGTCGAGTGAAATTCATTTAGAAATAAGCGAACCACCAATAGAACGTAGGAGTGCAGTGGAAATATAATCCAGTTTAAATTCCTGAATAGAGATCATATCACAACGAGAAGATGCGATAAGATGGAACAAGGCATTCTTTACTTTGTTATACTCCAAACTTCTTTCAAGCGATCGTCCATCACGTGTGTGAAGCAGAGCTACAAGTTATAATTGTTCATTCAATTTATTTTTTTATGTTTAACTAGCTCATTTGATTATGCATAGGAAATTTAAGATGGAGTCGTAGAACCCATAATAATATTTTCATTTCAAGAAAAACTGAACCAATCTTAAAATGTGTTTCTCAACAAATATACAAAGTCAACCATCCATGCATATTGATTGTACATGCATCATGTATCTAAAAAAAGCTAGTAATAAATTTAAATTATGTCGACATTATAAATACAGTCCATCAATGTATATATATTTGATTGGAACATCAATGTATATTGACTATTGAGTATACACTTCATCGCAAACTTAATTGTGTGCAGACTCCAAATTGGCATGAAATACATGTTACTACTGCCAATAACATTAGAGAAGTTTGGAGAAATATTTTTAAATTTTTTTTAAAAGCAGGGCTAGATTCTCTCTTATTTTCTTGGAAAATATACCGTGAATAACAACAGTTATGCAGGAATTTCAAAAAGAAGACACATAAATTGCACAACATTCAACACGCGATCAATCCATTAGCTTTGATAAGCGCAGAGCTAAGCTTTGCTTGGTTGCAGGGGAGAGACCAATTTTGCCAATAAGTAATTGTAAAATTGTATTCGACAAGGCTTCACTCTTGATAACTGCGATGTTGTTCTTGGGTAGGGTGCCATCCTTTGAAAATCCAATCTGTCGAACAAAGAGAGATAGATATATGCTAGACCTCAAACGCATTATTTGTCGAATACTCAAAGATTAAAGAAATTAATGAATTGCTTACTTTGAGAGTTCCACAAGCAGAGTGGGTGTAAAAAATGGAAGACTTCGGAGGAAACTTTTTTGTTTTAAAGACTTCCTTGAACTTTTTTATGGCTTCAGCGTCTGCTTTGTTGTATTTACCAGTGGCTTCCCACAATGCGACACATTTTACTGCAACATTATCTGAGTAATTTTTACCATTCACTGAATTAACGAAGGTCACTCTTGTAATCTTCTCAAACCGACCTGTTTTAATTTAATAAATTTATTATATTTTACCAAATATTGCAGTAGTGTGGTTGTAACTTAATCAGATATATATGTGAAAAACTCAATACCATTGTAAATGTCACGGTAGAATCCGACAGCATCAACTAGGTCTTCTGACGGCATCCCTCCCCAATTCAGGGAAAGCGAATTCACTGCACTTCCATCCAAATAAACACCGTCGACTGTATGAGTCACGTACTCCCCACCAACTATCTCCCCTCTCTTTCCTGTTAAAGTTAAGTCTCTTAGCTAGTGAGCAAAACATAACAGGGAATAAATCAAGAAGGAATCATGAGAATGTGAACAGAGGACGGCATTTTGCTAACCTGCGCCAGCAAGGAACAATGTGTGTTCGGACTTATCATCACCGGAATATTTGATGGTTAAGGGGAATAGAATGCCGGCTATGACTAGTTTGGTTAACTTTGCCCAAATCAATGCCATCTCTTTTTTTTCTTTCTATTATTTTTGCTCTGTGTTGTTTTGGGTTAGATATGTTGGAATTTATAGATAATGGCAAGATTTGTAGTGCTGCATTTAATTCAGTGGTTTCTTTACTCATTAAGCTAAAATTTAATATACGTTAGAAAGTTTAATGTGACAATTTAAGTGAAGTAACAGACTGTAGCTACACATTTGAATTTCTAACCTTCACGTTCAAGCACACCTTAAATCAAAACAAGGTACAGATCAGTTGCCATTGTCTATATATAAATGGTCTCCTATCTAACCCAAAAATTCATAGAAAAATACAAGGAGAGAGAGAGAGAGATGGCTTTAATTTGGGCAGGGTTAACCCAAGTAGTCATAGTTGGCGTCCTCTTTCCCTTAACCATCAAGTTCCCCTTCACCGCTTATGGACCCAACAACACATTCTTCCTTGCTGGTGCAGGTTAGCCAACACCCCCTCCTTATGTTAACACTGTTCTAGCTTAGCTTAGTTGCTTGAGGCTGATGCTCGTGGTGTAATAACAAGTACACATCAATAAAGTTTTTGCGACCATGACTTTAAAAAAAAGAAGCCTATCAGTAAACTTTGGTGCACTCACATTTTCTAACTTGCACTTGCTTACTTCACAGGAAAGAGGGGGGAGATAATTGGTGGGGAGTACGTGACGCATAGCATCGACGGCGTGTATTTGGAAGAAAGTGCGATGAAGACACTTTCCGAAAAATGGGGAGGAACATCGTCGGAGGAACTAGATGATACTGTTGGATTCTACCGTGATATTTACAATGGTATTACGTTTTGACTCATCATGTATAGATATATATCTCTTTTTTCTACTTACTATGTTCATATATTTGTAGTTTTCACTTTCATAAAAACAGTATATTCAAAATGACAATACATATATGAGCATTTCAAAGCAAACCTTCACATTGTTTTTTTTAAAAAAATTATGTAGGGATACATATATATATATCAACACACTTTGATATACACGCATATTCTTCTTCGGAGGGAAAAAGGGTCCTAACTCTGTATTATCATTCATACTACACATTTGACTCGTACAATTTATTATCGGATTTTAAATCACCTTTATTTTTTTTATTTTTTTTATTTTTTTGAGAATAAAGATGACTATAGTCATCGTTTCATTAATGATGAGTTAACGAAACATAGAAGTACTGATACATAACAAAACAATAATACAGCTAGCTTCACAACCTTTTGAAGCGTATTAAGTCTAAATACATATTCGTAATGCTAACCAAAAGAAGATCCACCACTTGTAGCACCCAACCATTGCCTCCCTCCGTGTGATCGATCACTCCCTCTCCATGCGCAGCTTCTTCCTAGCACCAATGTGATCTGCCCAGAATCACCTTTAATTCACAATAATATTACTCGCAATATTTTTTATATTATTATAAATTTATTAATTGATACAGGCGATTTTCAGAAGATTATAAGGGTGACCTTCCTCAATCATGTGAATGGTCAAAACTACTCAGATACAGTTGCAAAAAAATGTATCGCACTATGGAAAGCGAATGGGAAATACAACAAAAAAAGTGCTGAAGAAATAAAGAAGTTCAAGGAGTTTTTCGAAACAAAAAATTTCCCTCCAAAGTCTTCGATCTTTTACATTCAGTCCCCTTCCAAAGAAGGTCTCCGGGTATGCAATTCATTAATTTCTCGAATCTTTAGAATTTAATTTGCAAAATGGCTAAGTCGCAACCTTCTGAATACTAGTCTCTTGTAAAACTTACTTCCGATTATTCACATTGCAAAAGTAATACACATGCCATAAGCTTAATTTGCATCCTAAATTTTCTTATATGTTCTTGTGAACAGATCTTGTTGTCGAAGGATGGAACTCTATCCAGCAATTTTGGAAATATGGTACTTAGGAGGAGCAAACCTTTGTCAAATACAATTTTGGAATTACTTATCGGCAAAAATGGTCTCTCTCCTGCAACCAAGAAAAGCTTAGCAGTGCGGTTATCCAAGCTAATGTATTGAACCATTATTAAGTATTGGACGATATAGATGTGCCGCTTTTTTCTAACTCAGTGCAATATTGCAAATATCGAATGTATGTTTAGCAAGGGAATAAGAGAGAACCTAGCCTTGTTTTTTTTTTTTTTTTTTTTGATAAGAAGATGACCCAGTCATCGCTTCATTAATGCGAAATTAAAGAAACATAGTAGTGCTATATACAAGTCGGCCAACGACTGCCATCTAAAATCCAAAAAACAAAATACAAAATACATCTCATAAGCTAGACTATGAAAGCATAAGAAGATACAAAGGTAGTTATCTGACTACCCCTAATGATCCACTGCACCGCTTCTGTCTCTAAGACCTTCTGCATTTGGAATAAAGGTCCATCTCCCATTCTGCAGCTTCCTGATCCATCTATTCATCCTCTTCCATCCTTTGCCTTTTCATTGCCCCCTGTTTCCTGTCCAATCATGAGACAAAGCTATAATTTTATGCATGATAGAAGAAAGTGAGCAGCTAATTTTTTGAAAGCATAAATCATTTCTATTTAACCACAAGCACCACATTGTGGCTGTAGCCATCACCCCCCACGCCTCTCTATCTTCCTTTCTAACTAATTCTACCCACCACCGACCCCATAACTGTGCACTAGACTCCGGCAATTCTACAATCCCAAAACCAAGACTGACTACCTCCCACGCTAGTTTTGCCTTACTACAAGAGAATAATATATGATTCGTATCTTCGTCTTATATATACTTACTCTAGCTACTCCTGTAATACTATTTTTTTTTCTTAGGAAAACTTCTTTGATATTGTTTGTGGAAGTAACATGTCTTTCGTATCAAATTGATGTCAACATGCACGTTAAAATAACGTCTACTAATCAACCTTTTTGCTAGTAAGCAAGATGTCGAGTATTCCAATTTTATCTTTTATAAAAAAAATAATTTGGTGTGGCTTATGGACTGTGTTTGAAAATTAAAATACACGTGCTGTGCACGTGTGGGAAAATTGGGGGGAATGAAAAGGGCAAAAAAAAAAATTGCCTGCACGTGCGCTGCACGGGTTGGGTTATGGACAAAGGCCTTCTCCCATTATAGTAGTAGAGATTATAATATAGACTTTGGGGTAATATAGACTTTTTAAGTGATAGAAGTCTTATAAGAATTTGAAAGAGGCTACTAGAAGTCTTTTAGGCTCATAAGATATTTTGAGAAAAATGTCTTATAAGAGGTAAAAAAAAGAACACTAAAAAAACTCTTGTAAGAGGGGGACCACCTCTTACAAGAGGTAAATCTCTTATAAGAGGAGAAAAAGAACACTACCTTACTCTAGCTACTCCTGTAATACTATTTTTTTTCTTAAGAAAACTTCTTTGATATTGTTTGTGGAAGTAACATGTCTTTCGTGTCAAATTGATGTCAACATGCACGTTAAAATAACGTCTACTAATCAACCTTTTTGCTAGTAAGCAAGATGTCGAGTATTCCAATTTTATCTTTTATAAAAAAAATAATTGAGTGTGGTTTATGGGCTGTGTTTGAAAATTAAAATACACGTATTGTGCACATGTGGGAAAATTGGGGGGAATGAAAAGGGCAAAAAAAAAAAATTTACCTGCACGTGCGCTGCACAGGTTGGGTTATGGACAAAGGCCTTCTCCCATTATATAGTAGTAGAGATATAAGGGTTTTTGCGAGGTCCCTCACAAATTTCATATTTGTTAAAAAGTCTCCCATAAATCTATATTTGCATAAAAGTCCTAAAAAATTGGTCTCCTTTGCAGATTAGTCCATCTAAGTTTTTGATGGTTTAGTATGATTACCATTGATTAGGTGCTGGCCATGATTAACAAATTTAAAAAACGCTCTCAGTTTACACCTTAGATAACTCAGGTTCCTAACATTCTCTTCAAATTCTCATATGACTTAAAGCCCTAAACTCTCATTGGATTCTATTCTTGTTCTACAATATCGCCAATGCTTTATGAAATCAGGGGAGAATATTACATCAGATGAGAGCTCTGAGAGATATTTAGGATGTAGGAGAATTACGAGAAATTTTATGTCATATGATACTATAGAATCACATCCCGTATTATGGTTTTGATGTTTAACTACTTCAAGTATCTAAGAGCATCCACAATGATATTTGCTATTTTCTATTATATGGCAGTTACAGTAATAGCAAATGGAGGACGATCGTGCAGCGGTCGTTTGTTATTTTTTTCTCATATGTGTGCGTGGCAAAAATTTAAGGGAGACATTATTCCCCGTCCCACAAAAAATAATAATAATAATAATAATAATAATAATAATAAAATTAAGTTGGGAGATATTAAAACCACATGCAAGTGAGGCCCGGGGTATCATATTTAAAAAAACCACATGCAAGTTGACAGGGTATCATATTTAAAAAGATATTAAAACCACATGCAAGTTGACATATTTAAAAAAAAAAAAATTTAAGTTGGGAGAGACGGGGTATGTTTCCCCGTCTGAGGACATATTAAAAAAAAAAATTTTAAGTGGAGAGACGGGGTATCATATCCCGGACGGGGTATGTTTTCCCGTCCGACCATTTTTAAAAAAAAAAATAAATAAAAATTATTCAGACGGTATATCTTTTCCCGTCTCACTCGATTAAAAAATCATAAAATCGGAGCGACGGGATATGATATTCCGTCATTTATAATTTGAGAATTGGTATTTCGTTTCTCATATATGAGAAACCAGAATAGAAAGTTTGCTATAAAATGACAAAATGAAAAATCATTGCAGCGATCCGTTTCTCATAAAATGACAATTTGCCATTAATAAAAAACCATTGTGGATGCTCTCATGAGTTTATTAAGTGTGCAAGTGATATTGCAAAGTAGAGGTGATTTTGTTGGAGATCGGATGAAATTGTGCTATAAACGTCAAATCTAAAGGAGGATGGATGGAACTCAAGTCTCGTCGCTCACAAACTCAACATAATGCATCAAATGGACTTGGTAAAGCTTCGAATAAAAAATTACAACTCAAGTGAAGATTCAATCTATACGTGGATATTCAAGCCAAAATGAAGCCATGACTATCCTATAGGACGCAGAAGTATGAAACTTAACAATTATTTTACTGGCCGCAGAAAAGTTATTAAAATGAAAAAATTAAATTTCATCTCCGATGCCAAATTATTTTTGAAAAATAAATTTAACAACTTCATCCTGGTATATATTCCTACCAAATCTTGCTGGAAAAGTTAGGTTTTTGCATTGGATTTTTTTATTTTTTTTTTGATAAAAGATGACCCACGTCATCGCTTCATTAACGATTAATTAACGGAACACAGTATATCCAACTACATATTACAAAATTCAGTAATCAAAATCTACGCAAATGTCAACAAACACTAAATAACAGAAGAGAACAACATAATTAGAAGATACATAAACGTCCGACCACTATCGAACCCCGAAAAGCAGCATCAAACTACTCTTCCTCTCCCATGCGCGGCCTCTTCTGTCCACCTGTGAGGGCATTCCAATCGTAAGAAAGGGAACAAATTTTATGCATCAAAAATGGAATTCTATGATTAATCTTATGGAAGCAAAATTCATTACGATCAAGCCACAACCCCCACATAGTAGCAGCTACTCTAATATCCCGCAAAAATCTATCATCTTTCTTAATTCTATCTATTCTGATAGGACCCCAAACCTCGGAACTCGACCTAGGACACACGGGAATCCCACAACCTAAAATCACAATCTCCCATATGCTTCTAGCTCTAGCTCTAGGGCAAAGGAAAAGCAAGTGATTTGTGTCTTCTTCATCCAGTTCACACCTATCGCAAATACTGTTACCGATGATGTTTCTTTTCTTCAGATTGGCCTTGCTTAGGATTGCGTCGTTCTTTACCAACCACAGAAAAAGTCTGACCTTTAGGGGAGCACCTATTGCCCAGATGATGTCGGTCTCATTATTTCGCATGCCCCCATCATTCAACCACTTGTACATAGACTTGACTGAGAAGATCGAACTTGAGTCAAGATTCCACACCCTTTCATTACTTGTTTATAAAAGATATAATGAGCTACTTTTGATTTAATTGAATAAATGCAAATTCATGTTAATGAGAAGGAATAATTTATAAGTGATGTAAGACTAACCCTAAATAGAGAATTTCCAAGATTCTTAATGGATTAATTTTACCAACACGTAGTGCGGATTAAAGTTAGAAATTTTAAACGGTTAATTGGTTTGATAGATTTTTAAGAACTGAATCACGTTTAATAATCCCAATTAATAATTCAATTATAGCAATCAATAATTAAATCCCTAAGTGTTCTTAGCAAGTAAAAGATTCAATATTGATTCGTACTCTAATCAAGCAAGTGGAACACTCAATCTTAATTGTTTTTGTGGCCGATAGACAAATCAGATAATATAATAGAGATGATAATTGATAAAGCAGTATAACACAAATATTTGCAAATTGGAAAGAGTATACTGAGAGTTCGAAGAAATCAGCGTAGATCTCAGATGGCAGCAGCGACGAGCATAGCAGTCAGCAACACAGAAAGAGCGAATATGACTTTGTTCGACGATGGGTGGACGGCAGCACACGGCGGGACCAGCGAGGAGGGGTGTGCCAGTCAGTCGATGAGCGACTGGCTGGCGGCGTTGACAGCGGTCCTGAAGTCGTCGGGAGACAACGACAAGGTGGTTGACGATGGGGGTGTGTGGGTCGTTGGAGGTAGGAGGTCGACGATGGGGTAAGGAGAAGATGACGATGGTGTGGCGCGACGCGATCAGGGGGTAGCGGTGAAGGGAATGGTCGACAGGAGTGGGGCGTTGACAGAGGTGACGACGTCAAGGCTAGGGTTTTGGGATGGGGTCGGGATTTTAGGGGAAGAAGAAGGAGGCGGCGGCTAATGGGTTTAGGTTGGGGTCGGGGTAGGAGGAAGAGGCCAACGGGAGAGAGAAGGGTTTTTGATTTGGGGATTAGGGTTTGGGTAATTTTATTTGGGGTTTTTTTTAATTTATGGTAGATTTTAGAGTTAATCACTAACCCAAAAATTGTATTTAGATTTATCACAAACCATAATAATTGAATCTCAATTGTATCACACAAAAAGAGACGGGATAAGCAAAACTCAACACAATAATTTTAAATCAAGAGTGGCATATCTTTCTCATTAATCTCAGGGTCTATAAATAGGCTCAAAACAAATCTTGATACAAATCTTAAAAGATTCTAAAAATCTCAAAAATATTCTAATGCAAAAAGAAAGATTACATATGGCTATAATTGACAAAAAAGAAATATGCGACTGAAATAAAATACTAAATTAAATAGAACTGATGAGGTTAACGAAAATCTGGTCCTGCAACCAAAATTTTTCAAAGCAGAATTTGAACGGTTTAGAGAAGTTATAGTTAGAGTGGAGTGCAATAGGCACATGGTCCGAAGAGGGGTTAGGCAGAGCACTAACGAAAGAATTGTGAAAAAAAGAAATCCAATCTTGAGAAACAAGGAACTGATCCAGCTTGGCCATCGATGGAGTGAGGCGCATATTGGACCAAGTGAATGATCTACCATTTAGTGGTAAATCGATAAGGTTGAGTGAACGAATGCAATCATCGAAGTGAAGTGAGTCTGTGCTATTAGAGGAATTCCCCGTTCTTTCGATGGAAAATCTAGTGACATTAAAATCACCACAAACTATCCAATAGTCGTTAATACTATCACGAAATGAATAAAATTCACTCCAAAACAAGTTGCGACGGTCTACGGTGGAAGGACTGTAAACCGAGACAACAGTGAGACAACAATTGAATTCAGTCCAATGCAGGCAAAAACAACGAGGAAAAAGGTAAGACGGCGAACCGAAATTAGAGAGAAGCTCTTTAAAACCGAATAGGATCCCACCACGAGTGCCAATAGCGTCGAGTGAAATCTATTTAGAAATAAGAGAGCCACCAATAGAACGTAGGAGTGCAGTGGAAATAGAATCCAGTTTAGATTCCTGAATAGAGATCATATCACAACGAGAAGATGCGATAAGATGGAACAGGGCATTCTTTACTTTGTTATATTCCAAACTTCTTTCAAGCGATCGTCCATCACGTGTGTGAAGCAGAGCTACAAGTTATAATTGTTCATTCAATTTAATTTTTTTTTGTTTAACTAGCTCATTTGATTATGCATAGGAAATTTAAGATGGAGTCGCAGAACACATAATATTTTCATTTCAAGAAAAACTGAACCAATCTTAAAATGTGTTTCTCAACAAATATACAAAGTCACCATCCATGCATATTGATTGTACATGCATCATATATCTAAAAAACATGTTACTACTATTAGATGCTAGCAATAATTGTGTGCAGACTCCAAATTGGCATGAAAAACATGTCACTACTGCCAATAACATTAGAGAAGTTTGTTATTGTACTACTTAGTTCGTTAATGTTTTATTAATGAAGCGGTGACGAGGTCACTTTTTTTCTCAAAAAAAACATTAGAGAAGTTTGGAGAAATATTTAAATTTTTAAAAAAAAAGCAGGGCTAGATTCTCTCTTATTTCCTTGGAAAATATACAGTGAATAACAACAGTTATGCAAGAATTTCAAAAAGAAGACACATAAATTGCATAACATTCAGCAAGTGATCAATCCATTAGCTTTGATAAGCGCAGAGCTAAGCTTTGCTTGGTTGCAGGGGAGAGACCAATTTTGCCAATAAGTAATTGTAAAATTGTATTCGACAAGGCTTCACTCTTGATAACTGCGATGTTGTTCTTGGGTAGGGTGCCATCCTTTGAAAATCCAATCTGTCGAACAAAGAGAGATAGATATATGCTAGACCTCAAATGCATTATTTGTCGAATACTCAAAGATTAAAGAAATTAATGAATTGCTTACCTTGAGAGTTCCACAAGCAGAGTGGGTGTAAAAAATGGAAGACTTGGGAGGAAACTTTTTTGTTCTAAAGACTTGCTTGAACTTTTTTATGGCTTCACCGTCTGCTTTGTTGTATTTACCAGTGGCTTCCCACAATGCGACACATTTTACTGCCACATTATCTGAGTAATTTTTACCATTCACTGAATTGACGAAGGTCACCCTTGTAATCTTCTCAAACCGACCTGTTTTAATTTAATAAATATATTATTTTTTACCAAATATTGCAGTAGTGTAGTTGTAACTTAATCAGATATGTATGTGAAAAACTCAATACCATTGTAAATGTCACGGTAGAATCCGACAGCATCAACTAGGTCTTCTGACGGCATCCCTCCCCAATTCAGGGAAAGCGAATTCACTGCATTTCCATCCAAATAAACACCGTCGACTGTATGAGTCACGTACTCCCCACCAACTATCTCCCCCCTCTTTCCTGTTAAAGTTAAGTCTCTTAGCTAATGAGAAAAACATATCAGGGAATACATCAAGAAGGAATCCTGAGAATGTGAACAGAGGATGGCATTTTGCTAACCTGCGCCAGCAAGGAACAATGTGTGTTCGGACTTATCATCACCGGAATATTTGATGGTTAAGGGGAATAGAATGCTGGCTATGACTAGTTTGGTTAACTTTGCCCAAATCAATGCCATCTCTTTTTTTTCTTTCTATTATTTTTGGTCTGTGTTGTTTAGATATGTTGGAATTTATAGATAATGGCAAGATTTGTAGTGGTGCATTCAATTCAGTGGTTTCTTTACTCATTAAGCTAAAATTTAATATACGTTAGAAGTTTAATGTGACAATTTAATGAAGTAACAGACTATAGCTACACATTTGAATTTCTAACCTTCACATTCAAGCACACCTTAAATGCAAACAAGGTACAGATCAATTGCGATGCAATGTGTCATGAATGGCCCGGTGAGTTGAGGGACGGTACATGGGGCAGCTGCGTGACATGTTAGGAATTTAGTGTTAGGATTTGCGGAAGTTTTGATACCGATTGTTAGGAATGTTGTGCTAACTTTATGCGACACGATTGCTAAAAACCATTCAGCAAAATAATAGACATAATTGTCCAAGATTTTTACAAGGGGGAAGCGGAGTTAGAAAGGCTAAATTATGCGAATATTGTGCTGATCCCCAAGAAGCATGAGGTTAAGGAAGTCGGAGACCTAAGACCCATCAGTCTACTCAACGGTTACTTCAAGATCATTACCAAAGTGTTGGCTAAAAGATTGGGTCCACAATTGAAGGATATCATTGGGGAATCACAGAGCGGCTTTATTAAAGGAAGAGACATCATGGATAGTGTCGCCTCGGCTCATGAGATTGTTTTCAAAGGGTGCAAGGAAAAAATGGATGGCTTCCTTTTTAAAGTGGATTTTCAAAAGGCATATGACTCGGTCGAGTGGGACTCGGTAGATGAGGCGCTGCTACTTAAAGGTTTCGGGGAAAGGTGGAGGAAATGGATCTATCAGTGCATTAGAGGAGGGAAATCGTTCATCATCGTTAACGGAGCACAAGGGAAGGAAATCAAATGCAAAAGGGGTCTTAGACAGGGGGACCCCCTGTCGTCGCTGTTATTCGCAATCGTAGCAGATGGGCTTGCAGAGATGATAACCAACGGCAAAAATGACAGAGCTAGCTTCGGCATTAAAGTCAAAGGGTGCTCAGAGCCTATTTCAATTCTTCAGTATGTTGATGATACGTTACTGTTTGGTTCGGCAGCGGAAGAGGAGATCATAGCTATGGGAACGGTTTTGAAGTGCTTCGAGGCATGGTCTGGTTTGAAGGTCAACATCAATAAGAGTTGTGTAATTCAGCTGAGCGACAACTGTTCAACCCCAATCTCTGTGATTCAGCAGATGCTTGGATGCAATAAGGGGGAGTTCCCGCTGATATACCTAGGGATCCCGATCAGGCCTGGAAAGCTAGCTAGGGAGGATTGGCAACCACTTATAGATAGGATCGAAAAAAGGTTAGCTGGCTGGAAAGGAAAATTGTTAACTCTGGGGGGCAGGATCACCTTACTGAATTCTGTAATCAACAGCATTCCGATCTATCTTATGTCCATTTATGAACTACCAGTTTGGGTTATTCACAAGATAGATAAATGCAGAAGAAGATTTCTTTGGAAAGGAGTGAGTGAAGGAGGTAAAGGGATCCACCTTATTAGTTGGGGAAGGGTTTGCAAAAGGAAAGAGTTTGGTGGATTGGGGATCATTGACCTTAGAGATATGAACAGAGCTCTGCTCAGTAAGTGGTGGTGGAAGTTGGCTAACCGACAGAACAATTGGTGGTGTAAGTCCCTCACTAATTATCGGACAAGGAAGAAATTCAGATTTGGGGGGAAAGGAGTAAACAGTAGGGAGTCCTTCTTTTGGAAAGGAGTGTGCAGGACAGACGATGTTTATCATAGCAACACTCTCTGGACGGACGATGTTTATCATAGCAACACTCTCTGTAAGGTAAAGAATGGCAAGAATACAAGATTTTGGAAAGACAAATGATGCAGTAATAACTCACTGATGGGACTGTTCCCCTCTGCAACAGAGGCTGTCTTAAACAAAGACACTCTTGTGAGCGACATATGGAGGAACAATATATTGAGACTAGATGTCAATGGTTCTATTGATCAAGATTCAATCTGTCAACTACAACTGGTTAAAATTTCATTCGCTCAGAAGGAAATTACACTGATTAGTCGGAAGATGAGAGAGGGTGGTCATTGGAGGCGAATTGTAAGTTTACGGTTTCCTTATACATATGGCTGAATGATGGAGAAATTAGAAACGAGATAGCGGATATCATTTGGCGTGCTAGCGTTCCCTCCAAAGTTAAAGCTTTTTTATGGTTGGTGGATAAGGATGCGATCCTTTCGAAGGTGAATTTGAGGAAGCGGGGATTGTTGGATAATGCTATATGTAATAGATGCCCTCAGCACGATGAAGACACGAATCACATCTTTTTTCATTGCCATAGAGCTAAATGGGTTTGGGAGAGGGTAGGTCACGACTTCGGGGTCTTACAATGTCCAGGGTCTATGTATGAGGTTTGGGGGGACATTAGATCTAGCAGGATTAGAAAGGAAGATAGATTAGAGTGGGATCTCGTTGTTGCTTCAATTATGTGGAACCTATGGCTAGATCGTAACGATGCTTGCTTCAATAACATTAATCATAGACTATCTTTCCTGATACACAAAATTCACTTCTGCTGTTATGAATGGACAGGGCTCCTCAAATCCAGGAAGAAGATGCGCATGGGCGAGGAGGAGGATTAGTTCTCAGTTGGCGGAATCGATTACTCTTTTGACGAAGATCACACAGCTTAGGGTTCAGTAGATGCTTTTGTATTTTGATGCTTTTTGAGTGATCTTGTACTTTGTTTCATGCTTATTGTGGAGGTCAAGATTAGAGATCTTTTATGCTTTGGGCCTGCGGGCTAGGGCTGTATCTTTATTTCTGTTTCTGTTTCGTTAATTTCTCTTTAATGAAGCGATGACGCAGTCATCTTTAATCAAAAAAAAAAAAAAAAGACATAATCAAACACACCAAAAGCACGTACACAATTTTGTTCTTGTTTGGGCTAGCCCCAATCCGGGGAAAAATAATCGAATTGACAAATCTTTCCCTTTTCTGCACTACTTGATGTTGTACCAGTGGATAGAACCTTCTTGTTGGTTAACATTTTAACTTTTTAGTTCTTTGTTTCGGTCGTGGGACTTCCAATCAAGGGGTCATCTTGCTTTGTAGTTATTTTTTACTTAATTTTTTGTCTAGCAAAAAAATTTAAAATAAAAATTCTGGGTTTTTTTCCGTAGAGACCACCCACAATTTTGTTAATTCCAAATAAGCCACCCACAATTCTCTATTTCCATAAACACCACTGACAAGGTGGATCACACGCAATAAAGGATCACACTCAATAAATTGAATTAAACACAAAATTATGGATGATTGCAATATGCTCTTATTAGTGGTGTTTAAATAAATTCGAATTATTAAGTAAATCACCTTCAATTAAGCTTTAAAAAACTCACATTGGTGGTTTTAAAGTAAAACCAATATTGTCGGTGGTGTTAAGTTTATGTCTTGCATACTATGTTAAATACGAAGACGATGAGACGATGGAGGGATTGAGATGATTGGAGACGGAACGGAAGCAAGGAGAAACAGCAACAGCAGTAGCAACAGGAGCAGTTGCAGTCGACCGGCTTGTGGAACGGTCGACTGCCCGACTATACAGGTTTTGCCGAGAGGGGGACAGTCGACCGAGTGCGACTAATGTAGATTTCGGGTGCGGGTCTGGGTGATTTCGCTGAAGCTCGAACTTGCTCTTCAGGTTGGATCGTGTGGAACTCATCGTACGGTTATCTCTTCTGTAATATCCAATGACTATTAATTGTATCAAGATATCAAACTAGGATTTCTCTAGATCTCTATATATTGTTGATATTGGCCTCCATTGAGAACCGAGAGAGAGTACTTCATTGAAAGCGGAGTTTGATAGGTTCTCCAATTGTAAACAACTTGTACTTGCTGGTAAGGCTTGAGAGGGTCTTGGTGAGAATTGTAACATTCTTGTTTCTTATCTTGTTGAATAACATCTCGGGTTTCTTCTCCCCCGGATCAAGGTGAAAGCCTCAACCGAGATAAACTTGTGTGTGCTTTGGTGTGTTTGGTATGATCTAATATGTGCTTGGTAGTTTGTGTTGATTGCATCGTAAAACTCAACAAGATTTTTGAAAGTGAAAAGTTCCGCTAATTTTCAAACAAGTGGTGTCATTGTACCGCTTGTTTCCATAACCGGTGGTGCTTATAGAAATAGAGATTTGTGAGTTGCTTATTTGGAATTGTCAAAATTATAAGTGGCCTCTATGGAAACAACCCTTTAATTTTTTTATTTTTATCAAAGTCTATTGCAGTTACTAAAAATGAATATCACATCAATTTTCAAGTATAAATTGAATTCTAACTTAATTAATAAAGAAACCACTGTATTAAATGCACCACTACCAAATCCTGTCATTGTCTATATATAAATGGTCTCCTATCTAACCCAAAAATACGTAGAAAAATACAAGAAGAGAGAGAGAGATGGCTTTAATTTGGGCAGGGTTAACCCAAGTAGTCATAGCTGGCATCCTCTTTCCCTTAACCATCAAGTTCCCCTTCACCGCTTATGGACCCAACAACACTTTCTTCCTTGCTGGTGCAGGTTAGCCAACACCCCCTCCTTATGTTAACACTGTTCTAGCATAGCTTAGTTGCTTGAGGCTGATGCTCGTGGGGTAATAACAAGTACACATCAATAAAGTTTTTGCGACCTTGACTTAAAAAAAAGAAGCCTATCAGTAAACTTTGGTGCACTCACATTTTCTAACTTGCACTTCACAGGAAAGAGGGGGGAGATAATTGGTGGGGAGTACGTGACGCATAGCATCGACGGCGTGTATTTGGAAGAAAGTGCGATGAAGACGCTTTCCGAAAAATGGGGAGGAACATCGTCGGAGGAACTAGATGATACTGTTGGATTCTACCGCGATATTTACAATGGTATTACGTTTTGACTCATCATATATAGATATAGATGTCCTTTTTCTACTTACTATGTTCATATATATATTTGTAGTTTTCACTTTCATAAAAACAGTATATTCAAAATGACAATACATATATGAGCATTTCAAAGCAAACCTTCACATTGTTTTTTTAAAAAAAAATTATGTAGGGATACATATATATATAAATCAACACACTTTGATATACACGCATATTCTTCTTCGGAGGGAAAAAGGGTCCTAACTCTGTATTATCATTCATACTACACATTTGACTCGTACAATTTATTATCAGATTTTAAATCACCTTTATTTTTTTTAATTTTTTTTTAATTTTTTGAGAATAAAGATGACTATAGTCATTGTTTCATTAATGATGAGTTAACGAAACATAGAAGTACAGATACATAACAAAATAACAATACAGCTAGTTTCACAACCTTTTGAAGCCTATTAAGTCTAAATACATATTCGTAATGCTAACCAAAAGAAGATCCACCACTTGCAGCACCCAACCATTGCCTCCCTCCGTGTGATCGATCACTCCCTCTCCATGCGCAGCTTCTTCCTAGCACCAATGTGATCTGCCCAGAATCACCTTTAATTTACAATAATATTACTCGCAATATTTCTTATATTATTATAAATTTATTAATTGATACAGGCGATTTTCAGAAGATTATAAGGGTGACCTTCCTCAATCATGTGAATGGTCAAAACTACTCAGATACAGTTGCAAAAAAATGTATCGCACTATGGAAAGCGAATGGGAAATACAACAAAAAAAGTGCTGAAGAAATAAAGAAGTTCATGGAATTTTTTGAAACAAAAAATTTCCCTCCAAAGTCTTCGATCTTTTACATTCAGTCCCCTTCCAAAGAAGGTCTCCGGGTATGCAATTCATTAATTTCTCGAATCTTTAGAATTTAATTTGCAAAATGGCTTAGTCGCAACCTTCTAAATACTAGTCTCTCGTAAAACTTACTTCCGATTATTCACATTGCAAGAGTAATACACATGCCATAAGCTTAATTTGCACCCTAAATTTTCTTATATGTTCTTGTGAACAGATCTTGTTGTCGAAGGATGGAACTCTATCCAGCAATTTTGGAAATATGGTACTTAGGAGGAGCAAACCTTTGTCAAATACAATTTTGGAATTACTTATCGGCAAAAATGGTCTCTCTCCAGCAACCAAGAAAAGCTTAGCTGTGCGGTTATCCAAGCTAATGGATTGAACCATTATTAAGTATTGGACGATATAGATGTGCCTCTTTTTTTCTAACTCCGTGCAATATTGCAAATATCAAATGTATGTTTAGCAAGGGAATAAGGGAGAACTTATATATACTTCTCTACTACTTCTGTAGGACTGTTTTTTTTTCTTAGGAAAACTTCTTTGATATTGTTCGTGGAAGTAACATGTCTTTCGTTACAAATTGATGTCAGCATGCACGTTTTTTTTTTTTTTTTTTTGATAAAAAGATGGCAAGAGAATTGCCATCGAATCTCATAAATAACTGAATCCATTACATAACTGATACATGCTAAAAAGTTCACACCAACTCCCAAAATACATAATCTCAAAATATATCATATCACTAAAACAGAAGAAAATCAACAAACACCGAAGTCATGGCAAACTAGACGGAACGTCTATATCAGAAGTTGCCGAACCCCGGGCCCGCCTCCTCTGACGGGAAAACGATCCTCGTCTTGACTTTCTTCCTCACACTTGGGATAGACAACCAAAATGGAGTAAGAGACATGATTTTATAAACTAACTGAGTGAAGTTACAAAAACGATCTCTAAAACAAGAATCATTTCTATTGAGCCAAATGACCCATAAAGTAGCTGCAACTAAACAGTCCCACTCTCTCACTTGCTCTCGACCAATCTCCGCTACCCGGAACTCCCCCCATAATTGAACAACATTAGAGGGGAATCTGCTGATTCCAAAACCCATAAGGAGGAATTCCCATAGTCGCCTACTAAAAATGCATCCCAGGAACAGATGGTCAATATTTTCCTCTCCATTCCCGCACCTGGCGCAGGATACCATTGTAATCAAACCCCTCTTAGCAAGATTGGCTCTCGTCAGAATTGCATCCTTAGAGACCAACCATAGGAAGGCGAGAACCTTGTGCGGGGCGCTCGTCCTCCAAATGACTCTACTGAGGTCACATCTAACCCCTCCGTCGGGAAGGGCTGAATACATGGAGCTGACCGAGAATTGGTTGCCCGGATTCAACCACCACCCTCTCTGGTCAGTCGAAAGCTCCGACACTCTAGGTGAGTCACCTAAAAAAGTGACGATAGGGGCGCTGAAGGCGTGAATGCTGACAGATTCAGGGGGCGTTACTCTGGGACGCCATGAGGATCTGACCCAGTAATCTGCCACAAGGGCATCCTTATCAAGAGCATGCTCAAAAATATCCAGAAACAAGGAAGCGAGTGAGTTTGGGCCGGCCCAGGCATCCAGCCAAAAGCTGGTACTCTTCCCATTCCCCACAGAACTTGGACAATGGCTGTAGAAGAGCTGCCGAGCTTGTCAATACCCCTCCACATTGGGGACACGTTTCGACGATGCTGACCCCCCCCCCCCCCCCCCCCCAATTTGAAACGTCTACACCTCCTATATCGGACCCAACAGTGGTCCGAAGGAAGGCACGAATGGATCTTTCACCACCATTTACAGAGAAGGGCTCTATTCATGTCTCGGAGGTTTAAGATTCCCAGCCCTCCAAACTCTTTTCTCCTACACACCTGGCTCCATTTAACAAGAGGCAGGCCTTTGCCATCCTCTCGACCCCCCTTCCACAAGAAATCCCTACGAATCTTATCAATCTTGTTGATAATCCAGATGGGAAATTCATAGATGGACATCCAATAAATAGGGAGATTGGAGAGGACTGAATTAATGAGTGTGATTCTGCCTCCTAGCGAGAGGTGCTTCCTCTTCCACCCCAGGAGACGCTTCTCAATTCTCTCAATAAGGGTAACCCAATCACTACGTTTGAGTCGACCCGGCCGCAGCGGAACTCCTAAGTATTTGATTGGGAACCTCCCCACTTTGCAGTCAAGGACGTTAGCCAACAGGGCGGGGGACACCTCGTCACACCTGCCCAGCCCAATAAGATTGCTCTTAGCAAAATTAACTCTAAGCCTGTACCACGCCTTATAGAATACCAAGATGCCCTTGTATATGAGAACCTTATCCATCTCATTCTGCCCGAATAGAAGAGTATCATCTGCATACTGAAGAATGAGACTATTACGGACACCGTCCATCCCCCCAATGCCACGGAGAAGTTGGTGGTTGGCACAATGCAGGGTCATTTCTGATAAAACATCAGCGACCAGGGTGAAGAGGAGAGGGGAAAGGGGATCCCCTTGTCGGAGCCCTCTTTTGCAAGCAATAAGGTTGGTCGAAAGTCCGTTGACCAAGATCGATGATTTGCCACCGCTAATGCACTTGCTAATCCAATCAGTCCACTTCGCTCCAAAACCTCTAGACTGAAGGACCTCGACCACGCTCTCCCATTCCACCGTATCATAGGCTTTCTCAAAGTCAAGCTTGAGCATAAAGCCTTCTTCTCTATTCCTATCACATTGGAAGATGGTTTCGTGGGCAATAGCAATACTGTCAAGAATGTCCCTCCCTTGAATGAACCCGCTTTGGGCAGGATGGATCATCGCATTGAGACATGGTTTCAACCTATTCGCGAGGACCTTCGTGATGATTTTGAAGGAGCCGTTGAGAAGGTTAATAGGTCTTAAATGCCCACCTCTTTGGTATCATCAGATTTGGGGATAAGAACGATGGACGCATAGTTGAGACTGTCAATCTGGACGGACCCCAAGCAAAGTGCTTCAAAAATGGCAAAGAGGTCCGTCTTGACAATATCCCAGAAACTCGAGTAGAAGAGGATGGGAAACCCATCGGGCCCCGGAGCTTTATCTTGCCCCAACTCTTTAATCGCCTTGAGAATCTCACCTATCTCGAAAGGCTTTTCCAGATTTTCTAGGTCTACTACCGGAGGGCGTACCCAGAAAGAATCATGAAGGGAGCAAAGCCGATTACTGGACCGTCCCAGAAGGTCTCTGAAATGACGCTCGATGTGGGAACATACCAAATTCTGGTCTGACTCCCACCTGTTGTTAATGAGGAGGCCCGATATGAAGTTGGATCTTCTATGCCCATTGGCTACTCGATGGAAGTATGCTGTGTTAGCATCCCCCTCTTGTAGCCACCGGTCACGAGATCTTTGCCTCCAAAAGTCGTCCTCCATCTTGAAAATCGTATCAAGTTCAATTTTGGACTTTTGAAGATCTGACAACTCGTTAAAGGAAAGGTCTCTAGTTTCCTCCACAATCTCTAGGGCTTGAATCTCTCCCATAATTCTAACCTTATCCGTGTTGGCCCGCCTCCTCTCCTGCCCAGCCCATGTCCTGAGCGAACCTCTCAGCCTCCGAATCTTGGAATTCCAATCGGACACAGCGTCCCCTGTTTCCCCGGGCCTCCTCCGGAGAGGAGCATTCCAAGATTCCTCGACGATGGACCGAAGGTTCTCATTACGGAGCCAGGCTTTTTCAAATCGAAAGATTTTAGACCGCCTACTCCTATCCCCCCTGTTGACAGAAACAGCAGTATGTGGTCAGAAGTGTTCCGAAACGACGATCTAGCCGCAGCGAGTGGGAAGAGAGTTTCCCACTCCTCGGAAACGAAGATCCTATCAAGCTTGGCCAGAATCGGCCTAGCTTGCATATTGGACCACGTGAATTTTCGGTCGGGAACCAAAATCTCTCTCAACTCTAACAAGTTGATAATCCTATTGAAATTTCCTCTCTCCGCCTGACTACACCCCAGTCCCAAGTGTTCCTCCGAAAAACGAGTGATATTGAAATCACCCCCCAAAACCCAGGACTTCCCCCACAAATGATGAATGAAAATTATTTCGTCCCAGAACACGGAGCGTTCGACTGAGTAATGAGGCCCGTAGACCATGGAGACAACTTGGATCTCATGATCGCTCTTAGATTTAAGGTTAACGGAAGCCGAAAACTCTCCAATGAAGACGTCTATGCATTCAAAAACGTCATTGTTGAAGCCAACAATGATGCCTCCAGAATACCCTCGTGATGGTTTAATACACCACTCCCACTTCCGACCAGGGACCATCCGATCAAGCAGATCCGTAGATGGACACTCCATCTTAGTCTCACACAATCCAACTACCGCAGGACGTTGATAGAACAACGTCTCCCTGATAACTCTCCGCTTCTTACTACAGTTAAACCCCCTCACGTTCCAAAAGGCATATTCCATTGGGGAACAACCAGATGACTCAAAAAAGTAGTCTAATTACAGACTACCGGGCTGCCTAGCCCACTCTCTAATACTCCTAGCACAGTCTACCCTAGATGAGAACTCAGACCCCAAATTAATTCGACACACCTTAGCTAAACTAATTAATAAAGAGTCTGGAATGAAATCAATAATAGCATAATTTGACATAGACTCACCTTCCAGGGCAGAACTGGGGGCTTTCAACTTGACAGCCGAAGCAATCAGATCATCTTTGGACAGCAGGTGACTCCCATGTCGCTCCCTTTGGCGAGAGCTGCGTCTGGGGACATCAGCGCACACCTCTTTGCCTTTCCTGGAGGCACCAAATCTGATAGGAGAATCCTCTACTCTGGCCTCTTTCTCAATGTCCCAGATTTAAGCAGCAATCGACAGTGGAGAAGTGTCCTCTATGTTCTTAAGCGCGTTGATCAAATCATCATCATTTGGGGAGTCGAAGCTAGCTTTGTCATCGCCACTCTGGTAATCCTGCTCCGAGCAGTTACCCCCACCCTCTTCGACACTCTGAAATTGTCTCTTTCTAGACCCAGACTGAATAACCCCTTTGGCATCCGAGACAGCCTCCTCCTCTGAGCCCTGCTCAACACTCTTAAATGAAGGGCCTCCGTAGATTGATAATTCTCTAACGGGCTTGGAGGGCCCATACGAATAAGCCCTCAAAAGGCTAGCCCAAGAATCAATTTAATCACTAGAAAGAAAGCTCACATCTCCTCTTAAAAATTGCAGAAAAGCTTCTTGCATAAATCTCTGCACCGAGTCTGATATAACAGCTCCTGCACCTTTATCTCTAGTCACATCACAAGCGTACTTAACCCCCTTGGGAACGGCTACCTCGGATTTGGCATGAGAGGTCGCTGGCTTCGATTGAGAGGCGCACACAGCTCGATGCTGCAGCCCTCTACTCTGACCGATGTGACCCGCCCCATCTCTAGTAGGCAGCTAAGCTGAGTTGGGTGCCAGGGTACGTCCCTCATAGAAACCATCTTGGACTGGATAAAGAGAAGAACCCAATTCACTTGGTCCTACCCTACTTTCCACCACCCCCTTAGAATCCATCTGATCCAATGGTGGAGAGGTATCTTCAACCTCTGGAATGAAAAACCCATGCACGTCCGAATTCCCATGCGATTGCGAAGCCACCTTCACGTCGTCCGCCGAAACCACCACCGCATCCATCGCCGGAACGCTCGGAACGAACCGCTTCGCCTCAGAACAAATCCCCACCTTGAAGCTCACCCCTTTGAAGATAGCGAAGACCGTCGACGGTATCTTAGTTCCATTGAGAACGGAAACTCGGATACGCGCCACGTCCACTTTGTTA
Organism: Hemerocallis citrina; assembly: GCA_017893485.1. Classification (NCBI taxonomy): domain Eukaryota; kingdom Viridiplantae; phylum Streptophyta; class Magnoliopsida; order Asparagales; family Asphodelaceae; genus Hemerocallis; species Hemerocallis citrina. The sequence continues at coordinate 467,076,644 of CM030358.1, read as the reverse complement.
CAGAACTTCGTCGCCTGATCCAACTCCTCGACCCACCCAAAAGATTGAACCAGCCCATGAAAACCTTCTTTACTCCAACACACCAGGGGAAAGTTGGATATTAAAATCCAAACGGAGTTGAGCTCCCCACTTCGAAACTCACCATCATGACGCGTCCACCTCGACAACGCGACGGAGAAGTCCTCGCCGGAGAACGCATGCTTACTGAGCACCATTCGCACCCTAGCCTCAGTCGAGCACGGAATGATGAAGGCGTCCTCACGGAGTCGCTTAACCGTCCATTCCCTATCAATGGTGTTAGGCCACCGCTGCAGCAGCTGGAGCTTGATGCTACGCTCGTTGGGCTGCCCAGACGTGGCGACCGCGATGACGCTGAGGGGCAAACTGGACTCACGCTCCTCCATCTCTACCGTGGAGGGAATGACAACACGAACCACCTCCGGTTCCAACCTTTCTTGCCCATCGGGACCCCAAGAACATCGGCGTAGCTCATCCTTGTGACCGGCGCATGCACAGGCACCCGATCCCTACTCCCTGTCGGCAATAGCTCCGGCAGTTTGAGGCTCTCGAGGGAAGGCTGACGCTGCGCCTAATGTCCAGAAGGCCCAGTACCGCTACCAGTCGATACATCCTCCTCCCCTCGCCGCAAAGAACACGCCGAAGAGAGGTGCCCCCTTCTCTTACACAAGAAGCACTTAGAGAGCTCTTTACACTCAGCTTTCCAATGTCCCCACATCCCACAGTTATAACACTTGGGCTCAAGTCCCCCGTCCTCCTTACGACGAAAGCCCTTCGGAGCGCTCGAGCCGTCCATCTGCCACAGTTGACTGGGGCTTGGCACTCGCGTTTGCGTCTTCCACCCATCATGCTCGACGTACACCAGCTTACCCCTGGGATGAGATGGACAAGCCTCTATCGACGACGCACCCTTAGCAGCCTCCCCCGCTGACCCTCTGGCTCTGTCGACACCCGCGATGTCATCGGTGCCTCGCTCATTTGATATGGAGATAGTTCTACGGTCTCGCCGATCATGCTCGCCAGAGTCCAACTCTATGCTGGCATGTACCTTCAGCTGCTTCTCCTTGAGAGAGAGGATAGGTACCGCCGAAGCTAGCTTCTCTTCTCCTTTAGAAGGAGAAGCTGGGCTAAACACATATTTTGAAAAGCTCTACAGAAGGAGAAGTAGCTTATTTTTAATGAAGAAAATGAGCTTTCAAAGAAGTCCTCCAGAGTAACTTCTAGCTTCTCCTTTTCTCTTTTTTTTACCTCTTCTCTTTTCCCCTTCTCACATATCAAACCCTCACAACACAAATTTCCTAGTAATTTTCTGGCATATTGTCGACCGTCATCTCGAATCCCGATTGCTCGCTGATCCTCGCGTTTCGAACCATTGCGACCATGGCTAATAGGTGACAATTCATTGCTTATGTTTCTGTTGTTCATCACGAATTGGAAATGATGAAGTTGTGAATCTTGAAAAGTTAGGTCACTCATTTTCTTGTGGATTATGGGTACAATCGATGATTGGTGAGAGAATTATGATTATGGGTTGAAATGTGGTAGTGGAAATGGGGAAATTGATGTAGAATCTTGAAAAATTAGGGTTTGGTGATGGTTATGAAAATGGAGGTTCGTGGATCATGGGTGTTATGGGTGGGATGTAAAAGAATTAGGATTAGTGATGATCATTGGAAAGGAATTAGGGTAAGGATTGGAGATGGTTGTATTCAATGAAGATGATATGTGAAGTGAAAGAGAGTGTTGGTCTGGATGATGCGAGAATGGAAAAAGTAGCTTTGAAGTTTTAAAAAATAGACTTTCCAAACAGCTTCAGCTTTTAATTTCAAAGCTCTACTTTCTGGCTTCTCCTTCTGAAGTAGCTTTAAAGCCCAAAAAATGCTAGAGCCAAACGCAACCCTAATCTGGTCCAAGATTTGCACACCCCCCCCCTCTGCACGCTTGAGAGAGAGCATCTCTTCTAACTATCTTACAATACTTAGAAAGAGGTTACTATATATCCTCTTCAAATTCCGTTGATTTTTCCGATGTGGGACTATGTTCCCTCAACCCATTTTCAAGAATGAAAACGTCTCACTTTGAGAGACAATTTCTCATTCACCCCTTAACCGTTTTTAGCAAATTAATATATGATTTTGATCTACTCACGAAGGAGAACACAAACCAATCAAGATCTCTCAATAATTCATTTAGGTTCTTACTCAAAAAATTGCTCAAAAACTGGTTCGTAGATGGTGTATAAAATACCCATTTTCTAACACGGCCTTCACAAGCTGAAGAACCCACAAATTGTGTTTTGCATGTAAGGGTGCATGTGGTCTTAGCATAGACCTGTGACATTCTGAGCCTGTCATCATATCAATGCAAGTGGTTTGAACTTGCAGTAAGATTTCTCATTTTTCCTGTATTATATTATATTTATGTACTCAATTGAAGCAAAAGCTTCTAGGTTTTTTGTGAAATTTTTTGTGTGGAATTCGGGGCGTTACACATAGAGACCGTTCACGGACACCTTTGAGACGAAAACATTTCATCCATACTCTTCCATTTTTTACACTCACTCTCCTCTTGATGTAAGCTTTCTTTAACTTTTGTTTTTTAACAAGCAATATAATAAAGTGCATCCAAAATGATTTCACGGCTAATTGGCTCACCTTGTAGCCAAAATACACTGCACGCATGAAACTGTGAAAATTAATCCTACAACTATTCCAAACACTGCAACTGAACTAGTGACTCGTAGAGTTTCATTTGCAGAATGTCGGAGGTACACCTGCACATCACATGCCATATGTCTACATCGAATCCTAATTTTGTTATGTTTTCGTGAACGCAGATTGTGTTCTCAAAGGATGGCACTCTCCCCGGATCCAACAGCATAGTTAACACAATTTTGGAATTACTTATTGGCAAAACTGGTCTCTCTTAATAGACCATGAAAAGCATGCCTCAATGCTTAGTACATATAATATAGTGATCCCATATTGAGTAGGCAATTTAGATTTGTCATTGTTTTTGTAATTTCCCGTACCATTGCAGATATGCGATGCATGTCTAGCAAGTGAATAAACTAGTAACGTTTGCCGTCGTACAGTTTTATCAATGAAATATGAAATTTATGTTGGAAAGTTGTGTTGTATCAGATATATGTCTGCTTATAGCTTTATGTGAGATGTATACCAAAATCAACCAACACAAGTGTGCATATATTGTTAAAACTATATTCAGTTGCAACTATATAATGTTGTAACTAAATCTTCAAATAATAGAAGTTGTATGTCTGAAAGCATACAAGGCTACAAAACTATGAAGCACAAAGTAGATCATAAAAATAGTTCTTCAACTATCTATATGTTCTATTTCATCAAAAAAAAAAAAACTATCTATATGTTCTTTTTTCTCTCACGTCTTTTCTTGATTCTTGGTAACTTAAAAGATCGAGTATTGATCAATTCTCTCTTTCGGTGTCTGTGTGCGAAGCACACAATTGAACATGCACGAAGAGGGTTCTAAGCAAGTCACATAATCTCTACATTGCATGGGAGATAGATGAACATTCTTTTTTTGAATCAAAAGCAAGACAAATAATAAATTCATCAAAACCTTTTGCATACACTGGAACAGGAGGCGATCGTCCAATTACAAATGGTAAATAATTTCATTCGGATAGAAGGGAATTACACCCAACAGTCGGAGGACGAGAGATGGTGGACGTTGGAGGGCAATGGAAAGTTCACAGTTTCCTCCTGTTACAAAAGGCTTAATGATGGTGGTATTAGAAACAAGACTACGGAGGTGATTTGGGGTATCAACGTTCCTTCTAGAGTGAAAGCTTTCCTTTGGCTGATGGAGAGCGATGCAATTCTATCCAGGGTTAATTTGAGAAAGCGGGGTATTGTTGAAAGTGCGTTATGCGGTACATGTATGTCCGAAGAAGAAGATACAAATCATATTTTATTCGGGTGTCAGAGAGCTAGATGGGTCTGGGAGGAAGTGGGTATATCGTTCGGCGTATTACACTGCCCGGGATCTAGTGTTGAGGTTTGGGGAGTTCTTAGAAACATCATGAATACAAAAGAAGTTAGAATACAGTGGGAAATAGTTGTGGCGTCCGTGTTGTGGAACCTATGGCTAGACCGCAATGATTTTTGTTTCAATAGCGTCCGTCTTTCTCTTTCCTCGTTATTGCATAAAATTGAATTTTGCCGTTATGAATGGACAGACCTAAACAGATCCAGGAAGAAGATGCGTTCAGGAGAGGGGACAGAGTAGCCTGCTAGCAGGGAGAAGGCTATCTTTTGGTAGTAGATTCCAGATGTAGGAGGGATGCATTAGATGCTTTGTTAATTTCATGTATTTTGTATTTTGTTTGATGTTCGGGATGTTGGCCCGGATTAGACGTTTGGAAGATGTTAGCCTGCGGGCTCTATGTATTTCATATTTCTGTTTCGTTAAGAACTTTTTAATGAAGCGATGACCTCGCTCATCTTTTAATCAAAAAAAAAAATTAGAGTTATGATCGAAGTGGTCACTATGGTTAGTATGCTACATCATAGTATCTGATACAGAAACCACTTATGATATTTAGAGATTTGAGTGATATATCAGGTAGTACACAAAGATTGTGCAAGTCCAAATCGGTATGCTTATCTATGTTTGTTTAATTATTTGAGACGTTGTCAAGGATAACCGTGAAGCAGCACCTAACGGGCCTTCAATTCAGCGAGAAGGTGGCAGGAAACTGCATTTGACAAGCACGCAGTGCAGACATAGAAGGACATCATGGTTCAGCATTGGAGAAATTCTACAATGCTTTTAGGCCCCAAATTTTGCCCCCCTGACTCCACGGTCCTTTTTTCCAGTTTTCATGCTCATGGCACGAGCAATGTTGTTAACAAATGCTCGAGACAGGATTTCATCCTATCGGCCAGCAATGAGTTTCACTCATGCTTTAGTAACTTTCATCCTTCGGTCGTGTTTTAAAACTTCCAATCTTATAACTATCTTATTCTTTTTTTTTTTTCAAGCCTTGAACATACTTGTAGTTATGTTCCATCTCACTAAAAATTTATTGGTCTAATTCTTTTTTGAGCTGGGCTACAAATACTTTTGACAATGAACACCAGCATATATTCACTTACCTTCTACCTTATCATGTTACCTAATTTTTGGACTGACTTCATCATCTTTGGCAATGGCATATACATCAACCGAGGAATTCCACAAAATTTTGTAGATCTATTGATTCCTATTCCATTCAATGTGATACCCACATGCCCTACGGAGTAGGAGCACAATTTCTCTTGTTTTTTTTTCATTGTCATAGGAAAATATCCTGATTTCGGAATTTGTACCGCTACTTAATGCGAAAATTGTTATGGATTAAATTATATTAAAAAAAAAGGTCCAAAATGAATATTTGTGAACAGTGCAGATATCATTTGAAAATGAGTAGTTTAGATAGAATCGAACTGGTCAAATTCTGAGCCCTTTTGATTACTCCATAAATCAAACAATAGGGACAGCCATTTCTGGCTGCTCTAATTCCTGACTAGCAGCACACAGTACTCAATAGATCTAAAGGGAAAGCCTAGACCGAACCAACTAGAACGGGTTTAGATCACCTTAATCGCTTGAAGTTCATCCATCCAGTGACTCTAGCCTTGCCGACTGTAGCTCCCTAAGCTGGATCCACTCAGAGAGTCATAGACTCTTCTATAATAACAACCGGAATTCTTGACCTATGGTTAATTAGGGAAGGTTTTCGGTTTTTTCACAAGATACGAAATGTATTGTCAAATATTCAATATGATCCACAAGATCTATTTTCGTTCAAGTCACGGATTCGAGCCAATCAAAATGATCTTCTGATCAATCCAGATATCATTTTGATTCCATTAGAAATGAGGATTCAGAATATCTCACATTGATCAATCAAACAAACAATGAATAAAAATGAGTATCATCGAGTTCGAAAATTATATAAAGAACCTAAAACCACTTGTAGTGCTAATAGCGGAACACACACCACAAGAAATAGAAATGCCCAAAAACTAGATGCATCAAGAACAAGTCATCACAATAATCGCAAGATTTTCCAATCACACGAACACAATAATATGCAGAGATCATCAAGACTTCTAAGAAATACAAAGATTACAAAGATATCACAACTCTCAATATCTCTCTCTCACTTTTGAAACACTCGACACTCACCTCTTTTGAAGTTGTACATTGTTAATGGCTCACCAATTCTCTCTCTACTGAGATCTACAGATAGATTCAAACCCTAAAGTCTAGGGCCACTTATATAGCCATTAAATAAATCTTAAAAGATAAACACAAATACAGGTTATTGGATCTGAAACCCGCAACCAAAATAACATATAGCGCCCCGATGCGATCGACTATCCTCCTTGGCTGTCGACCGCAATTCGTCAAATATGCAACATAGAGTTTGCGGTCAGGGGCGGTCGGGGGCGCAGTCGACCGCCCGACCCTGTTCCAGTTGCTGCTCTCTGTTTGCACTAATGCTGCTGCTTCTTCGCAGTCTTCGTCTACTTTTTTCATCTTCAACTTCAAACTCCGTAACTATATGTATTTGAGGTGAAAATCCTAACAAATTATTGGATCTGATTTTTTCTATTTTGAGCTAGGTTACAAATAGTCTTGTGAGTGTGGACACCAGTGACCCCTATCCATTCACATCTACCTTATGGATCTACCTAATCTTTTGACCTCATCCTATTTAACAGTAACATGTACACTAAATCTCGAATATAACGGGATTCCAAACAAACACCATTAATTTGTGCTCTATCTCCTCAAAATCATGGAAGATCACACACGACAGCACAGATTTTGACGAGATCCAACGACTCCTCTTCTATTCTACACAATAAATCATATGACCCAAAACCCTATATAATCTTCATTACTTTTTCGCCGTTAACGTCAAAAACGCCGTTAGTTTCTCACCAGCTAGCTCCACGTGGCAATAACTGCCGCCGTCTTAATCTCACCTAAAAAAATCCCAGAAATCTTTCTTCAAAAAAAAATAAAAAATCCCAGAAATCAAAACACACCCAAAACAACCACACCCACCTCCTACACCCAAATCTAGTAAACTAGTCACCATCGCTGACGTCACCAGTTGTGCAGCGCACGTTAGTCCTTCTCTGGGTCCAGTTCATTAATATCTTTAAATTAATCCCATTTTTTTATTCCTAATTAAATAATCAATTAACCAAAAATGGCAGTTTCAAGAGCTCATTTTTTACTCCTTTCAATTTCAGCTCCCCCTCTCTTTCTCGCATTACAGATCCAAAGGTGCCATCTTTCCCCATTTTTCATCAATTGTAGTACTAATTTTAGTTGCCCATCACTCAAAGTTGCAATCTTGTTCATGGGTTGTCATCAAAATTTGTTTTTTGTATTGCCATGTTCTTCATTTCATTTGAGTTGATTAGGGTTTGATTGGTCCATCAATTGATTTCATTTCATACGTAGATTCAATCATGTTTAGTGTAAGAAAGATGGGTTCTTGCCATTTGTTTGATATCATGTTCATGTTCATGCTCATTGCTTTGTTGTGCTTGCAATTTGAATGTATGAATGCCTACAACCCTTTAGACAACTACTTGATCGATTGTGGCTCACAAACCAACACAACCATAGATGGTAGGGTTTTTCAGTCGGATAGTTCCGGTTTAGTTAAGATCGAAACCCCTCAGGCAATCCTTGCTACTAGCTCGTTGAATTCGATCCCAACTTTGTACCAAACTGCCCGAATCTTCACGGGCGCTTCGTCCTACTCTTTTCCGATTAGAATGCATGGTAGGCACTTCATTCGGTTGTACTTCTTTCCATTTGTGTACCAAACTTATGATTTGACCTCGGCTAGGTTTAGCGTGTCGACCCAAGATTTCCTTCTTGTCAACTTTGATGAGCAGACCATTTCGAAGAATTCAACCACATTGTTTAAGGAGTACTCGTTCAATGTTACTTCCGATACCCTCGTCGTTGGCTTTGCGCCAAGCGATGGATCGTCCATTGCTTTCATAAATGCCATAGAAGTCGTGTCGGCCCCTAATGATTTGATAGCCGATACAGCCCAAATCTTGAGTCCGGTTACAACTTACACTGGGTTGTCGGCAGATGCGTTGGAGACTGTTTTTAGGGTTAATATGGGGGGACCGAAGGTCTCCGCTGGCCAAGATAGTTTGGGGAGGAGTTGGGTTACCGATCAAAACTTCCTAGTTGATCAAAATCTTGCAACGGCGGTCAACTTTTCAGGGCCGTTAAACTATGCTGACGGAGGGGCGAATAGGGATACCGCACCTAAAATTGTTTACAGTACAGCTAGAGAGTTGGCCAAATCAAATACCTCCGATGCAACCTTCAATGTGACTTGGGAGTTCAATGTGGATTCAAGTTCTGCAACTTACTTGGTTCGGATGCACTTTTGTGACATTGTTAGTAGCACGCTCAATGAACTCTACTTTGATGTTTATATCAATGGGTTCTCAGCGATTCGTGACCTTGATCTGTCTACGTCCACAGGCAATAGATTGGCGGCACCCTATTATGCTGATTATGTAGTAGCGGTCAGTGATGGATCTGGACAGCTTCACATTACTATTGGGCCTTCCAGCTTGAATGTTGTGCACGATGGAATCCTGAATGGCCTCGAGGTTATGAAGATGAATGTCTCTACAGTTGGGTTTAGTGGGTCAAAGAATGATAATACAAAGAAGAGCAATATTGGGGTTGTTGTGGGATCAGTCTTGGGGGCAGTTTTCCTAGTGATCTTAGCTGTTGTGGCCGTTTGCATGATCCGTAGGCGAAGAAGGAAACTAGATGGGAGACATGAATCGAAATCATGGGTTCCTTTCTCAGTCTTTGGACACAGTTGGGGAAGTGGATCTACCAAGGGAAGCACCATCTCTTCTCTCCAGAACTCACACCTTGGGCTCCAGTTCTCATTCTTCATACTTCAACAGGCAACCAGAAACTTTGACGAGAGTCAAGTGATCGGAGTTGGAGGATTCGGGAAGGTCTATAAGGGCGAGCTTAGAGATGGTACAAAAGTAGCAGTGAAACGGGGAAACCCTAAATCGCAACAAGGTCTCAGGGAATTTCGTACTGAAATCGACTTGCTCTCGAGACTTCGGCACCGCCATTTGGTTTCTCTTATTGGGTACTGTGATGAGAGCAACGAGATGATTTTGGTCTATGAGTATATGGAGAAGGGTACCCTTAAAAGCCATCTCTATGGCTCCGACTATCCTCACCTCACATGGGAACAGAGGCTAGAAATATGCATTGGATCAGCCAAAGGTCTCCACTACCTCCACACCGGATCGGCAAAGGCCATTATCCACCGTGACGTGAAATCTGCCAACATTCTACTTGATGAGAATCTCATGGCCAAAGTCGCGGATTTCGGACTCTCAAAGACTGGCCCCGAGTTGGACCAAACCCATGTGAGCACGGCAGTTAAAGGGAGCTTCGGGTATCTTGACCCTGAGTACTTCAGAAGGCAACAGCTAACAGAGAAGTCCGATGTCTACTCATTCGGTGTAGTTCTCATTGAAGTGATTTGCGCTAGACCCGTAATTGATCCAACTCGTCCAAGAGAGATGGTGAACCTGGCCGAGTGGGCGATGAAGTTGTTGAAGAAAGGAGGGTTTGATCAGATCATTGACCCTCACATTTCAGGTACAATCAAATCCGAATCGTTGAGGAAGTTTTCAGAGACTGCAGAGAAGTGCCTTGCCGAGTACGGAGTGGATCGGCCAACGATGGGGGATGTTTTGTGGAATTTGGAGTACGCGCTTCAACTACAAGAGGCAGGACCCAGTGAACTTGAGGAGAATAGCATCGCTCGAATTATAAACGTCGGCAGCGTCCTTGACAATGTGCACTTGGAGGAGGGTTTGGGTGACCCTGCTGCAGATCATTCAGAGGTTTCTATGAACAAAGTTTTTTCGCAGCTGATCAACTCAGAGGGGAGGTAGAGAGCAGCTAATGATTATTATGTATTCATTTGTTCTTTGTTTAGCTTTTTTCTTGCTGTGAATTGTATCGGATTGCTCGGTTATATGCCTGCTCGCCAAGGGAAAAGAAGAACATCTGTTCATGGATGATTCTTCTTTTCAGGAAGATCAGTTATATATCTGTGAATTTATCTGTTTTGTGTTTGTGGTTATGGTTTGAAAACTCGGTATTGGATCAGGCGTTGGCCGGTCATTTTATCTTGGAATGTTGTAGGTGATTGTAGGGCCGAATGATATCGGTATCAACTGATATTTCTAACAAATTGATTGAGAATTTGAGATGTTCAGTTATCTGACTTAATCTTGTTATGAATGTCCATGTATCATTCTCTATGTTAAAGCTGAAAGCTCTTTTGAAAATCATAGCATGAGATGTTACATTGAATCTCAGACTCTCACTTTATCTACTGTTTGCCTGAGTGAATTCATAACTTCAAATTACATATACCATAAACTGTATATGCTGTGAGAAACTGCAATAGCTTTGGCAACAACAAAGAGTTTCTTTTGTTTTTCTTGTTTTGTTTGTTTGATCGTTTGTTGTAAAGGTTTTCTCCCACAACCCCAACAAATATAGAAATTCCACGATAGTCGGTCTGTCAACAAATCATTATTTTTAAAATTAGTTCATCCAGCAACTCCAAAAGTGATTAGCGAGTCTCAACTGCAACATCTATTTGACTATTTGAAATTCTGATAGAAATGTCTTGTTCTCTCTGAGAGCATCCACAGTTCATTTGCTTTTTTCCCATTTTATGCAATTTGGGGTACTGTAGTTGACACAGTCCCGTTAGCTATTTTGCCATTTTTTAGCAAAACGGCTACAGTAGAAAGGTATAAATAGCATTTGAAATAGCAAAATGCATATTATACCTAACGAAATATCATGTGTCTTCTCAATTATTTAATTACATTTTTAAATAATCTCGTCCGAAATTTTAAAAAAATAAAAAATAAATAAAATAACTAGAAATATGCATATAATGGCCGGAAGAAATATGCATATAATGTTTTGTCCAGGCCATTGAGTCCCATTTCCGTAAAAAAAAAATTGCAAATTACCATCATTGGTTACTAGGTGCAATTATTTAATATTTTTTACAAATTTATAAATTGATTTTGCAATTTTTGCAATTTGTTTTGCAAAAAAATCTCCTTAAAATCCGGACGATATTTTATTAATATTTTTTGAGTTTCTGACTATATAAATGAACTTTTAATCACTGATGACTGTTTCATTTTTATCGAAAATATGCATTTTTTTACCTTTTGACGACAGCAGCATTTTGTCGAAATGGAAAGGTAAAATATGCATTTTATCATTTTTTACCTCAAACTACTATGGATGCTCTCAAAATAGTCATTTTACCCTAAGATCATATTAACATCTTGACCACTCTGCTTTAAAAAAAAAAAAATCTACAAATCGGCTCGGTGGAGCATAATTTTCACGATGTAGCCGTTGGGTGAGTCAGCGTTATCGGAAAACCCTCTTTGGCACAAAATGCTGTGTAACAAAGGGAGAAAATTTCATTGCATAGTTTTAACCTACGAGACAATTTACAGAATCTTTTTACCAAAATGACCAATGTTTTGAAAGTATTTACCAAACCGACCCACTTTGTAAAGTATTTACCGAAATAACCCACTCGCTATTGCGGTTTGTTGAAAATAACATTGCTGTCTGAGATAGCGAATGTATGTTGAGGCATTTCTCCTTCGCTTGGAAAAAAACTTGAGGAAAAATACCAAGTTTAGACTCGCTATCTCAGATAGCGGCTAACTGAGATAGCAAGTGTCGATTGGAAAGTTTTTAAAGACTCGCTTGCTGTTTCGCTATTACACTATTGCATGTAATATTGCCGTTTGACTGTTATAACATGCAATAATAATAACTATAGCTGTTGTTTGGTAATAGCTGCAAAGCTTTGCACTCTTCAATTGACTACATATTTGTTTCTTGCAACAGTTGTTCGAGCTTAATTAGTTGTATAACCAAATATACACTCAACTAAAACACTATACAAATCAATTTTATATTAACTCTATCTGAAATACATACAACAACACTCGCTATCTGAGATAGCGAGTTCATTTGAACCAGACTCGATAGCGAATGTAGTTGTACTCAATTTTCAAAAAAATGTATACAACTACACTCGCTATCTGTGATAGCAAGTTTAGTTCAAATGAACTCGCTATCTCAGATAGCGATTGAGATAGCGAGTATTGTTGTACTCATTTTTTTTAGAGAAATTCTGAATATGAAATATATACAACTACATGAGATAGCAAGAGTATATGTTTATATTTGCATGTATAAATTTTTTCTAAAAAATATACCTATACTCGCTATCTGAGATAGCAATGTCAGTTGAACTAGACTTGCTATCTCAGCGAGTATAGTTATATACATTTCAGATAGAAATTGCATGTATAAAATATCTGTAAAAAATGAGTAAAGCTACACTCGCAATCTGAGATAGCAATGTTAGTTGATCTAAACTCGCAATCTACGATAGCTAGTGTAATTATATACATTTCACATAAAAGTTGCATGTTCAACATTTTTCTGAAAAATGAGTACAACAACACTCGCTATTCGTTTGAACTAGACTCGCTATCTTAAATAGCAAGTAGATCAATTTGGTAAATAGTTTCGAAAGAGGGGTTAGTTTGGTAAATACTTTCAAAAAGTTGAGCAGTGTGGTAAAAATATTCAAGATTTAGCTTTCGTCAAGTCCTTCACATAACCGTTGTTCGTCAACAAATGTAACATCCAGGAATTGCACATTTGACAACGGTGATACAGCGAAATGGCGTGCAAAATTTCACATTGTTAATTATTCGCAAAGGCAAGGCGAAGACCGGTTCAATTCGATCAAAGCTTGCATGCAAATTGATGTAACCAAAGATATACACAAGACAGCAGAACAATGTGAAAATGACACTGGTTCCTGGTCTATATAACCCATTGTTTACGGCAATTTGGATAGAGGATGTGAAAATGACACTGGTTCCTGGTCTATATAACCCATTGTTTACGGCAATTTGGATAGAGGACCGTGACTTTGAAACTTTGAAGTCTATGTTATGACACGAAACCGCTTCTTTCGCATTTTGACCATTTTTCTTCTCTAATTTCATAATGTTCATGGCCGGACCGAGTTCACACGCTAGTACTGGTCTTTTAACAAGGCCCAACATGCCAAACGAACTAAGCAAACATTCGATAGAAACATTAGAACCCAGCTTCTATGCACACAGGGTTATAAAAAAAAACAGTTCATACGGTCCGTCGCTATCTACCTCGCTATCTACCTCGTGTAATTTTAAATCAGAATGTCGGAGCCAGATGTCGATCAAAAGTTAAAGTTCCCAGTTTTCGTTCGCCATCCTGTTGTTGCATTTAGGAAGAGAGATCTTTGGTAAGGATCAATTTATTTGTAATGTACACTGAAATACTATTAACCAGACCTGAATAAGTTACACATCACCTGAATCATCGCATATGCGAAGATCTTGCCACATTGTTCCATCATACGACGATCTTCTGCAATTTCCAAATGATCCCATCATATAGGTTAGAAATAACCGATTCCCTGAAACTTCCGCTTAATTTGTAGACTTTTTCCCTTCACTGCCTTAAAGTTAGATATATTTATCAGAATCTAGGGTATAGCATTTTTGTCGAACCATAACTAGTACCTCCTTCTCTTTGGCCTACCGTCGCTGAAGGCAGGAGGACCACACCATTCCAGCTCTTCGTGATGCCGGTAGTTACCTTCTTGCTCCCCAACGATACCCCTCATTCTTCCGGATGAATTCCCTAACCTGTTCCTAAAGCGCAAATCAAAATCCCTTGGCCCACTCCCTTCAGGAAAACCCTCGTTGGTGTTTGGGCGAAACCTCAACGCCCTAGGAGGAGGAGGACCATCCTCAACACGAAAACGGAAGCCTTCACTATCTCTATCGTTAGCAACGAATCGTTGCTGCCTGAATGGATGAATCGGGACTGGCCTCTCCTCAGACCTTCTATCCTCAACAAACTCGTCTTCTTCTACAGCAAATTCCTGAATTTCACCTATGTACTCTTCTTCAGCGATATCTCGGGGATCAATCATATTGAACCTCCTTGGTATCCTGTTGGGGCCCCTCATTTGCCTCGGAAAGTCATGCTCCATCATGTTGCTGGCTACTCGGTTTATATAAGGAGGAGAACCCCCTCGCCTTCTAACCATTATATCTTCAGGAAAACATGGGCGTTCCTGCGGCGGCGGTTGCATCCTGTTAACCCTCATGACCGGTGGAGACCTACAACGCACAAACTCCTGGGGTTCGCCATAATCATCATGTCTCCTGGGTGGGGACCATTGATGAGACGAACGTTGCTGATTGGGAGGTAACTGTAGAGGACCACCACCTCTTCTCATGGGAGGCGAAAAGCTCCTCCTTTCTCTACGCATGAGAATTTCATCATCCCGCTCGAATTGAGAGCGAGGATGATGAGGAAGCATAGAGTGTTCCACCATGTCTTCGGACAAATTCCTCATCATCTTTGCTTCATGGGCTAAGAGTTCAAAATCTGGAACATTTTCCCTAACTGGATGTCGGACACCCATCGGTATTTGTACTCTTCCCCCAGGTGAGCGCCTTCGATACTGAAATCGGGATATTTTGCCCGTATCTTCATTTGGGGGCCTTCTTGTGAACCGTGTAGAACCATCCGGTGAGCCACCATTGGTGGCAACTTCAGAATTAGAATGTGTCGGACGAAGATATCGGGCCCCACCCGACAGGTTTCTTTGTTCCAATGAGTCATAAGTAGCATTCCTGTCACCATGCATAGAATTTATCAGGTCAGCTCTTCTATTGTGTATCTCACCTGATCCATATTTCTCAACTGGGCGGCCGTTATACCTCTCATTATCCACTTTCCAGGGCCTTTCATTGCCGGAATCATCTCTGAAATACGAGGGAAAGAGAATCAAAAAACAGGGATTTAATAAATATATCAATAAATATGGAGAGAAAGTTACAGACAAAAAAACTCAAACCTGCTTCCTCGGGAACGGGATCTATCTCGTCTGAATGATCTATCAACAGGCCTATCGCTCTCAACTCGAGAGGGCATAAGCTTTTCCTTTCCTGGTGCCAAGCCATTTGAAGCAGGGTTTAAGTAAATAATCCGTGTACTTTTACCTCTATCATTCGCATCTTTCGTTGTTGTTGCCTCTTCTTTTGCAGGCGGCTCAATTTTGCTGGGAACCTGACCTCTAGCAAGGTTGGATCCATTTGCATTCTGCTGCTGGACTGGTAAGATTGTTTTAGAGTTGAGATTACTAGATTTAGTATCTTTATCATTGTTCTTCTGGAAATCCTTCGGAATCCTGCGAATGATTTTGCTAAGTCGACTTTTATCAGCAGACTCTGCAGAGCGAACACTTGCGGATGAAGAGCTAGGTTCAACTCTGCTGTCACCAAGTCCAGCATCATCACTCCCCTTAGAAACAACAGCTTCGAGCTCTTTTACACTCCCCATAGAAACAACAGCTTTGAGCTCTTTTAAACTATCTACTTTAGTATCTGCCTTTACTTCAGTTTGCAATGGCTTTGAAACAGGCACATCCTCAGTAGTAGTTGAGTTAGCAACATCTTTCAGCAGTTGACCTTCAGACTCCTTACATGAACTTTCAGTTGTAACATTTAATGCTCTATCTCTCACTTCACCATCTTCATAATCCTCATCACTGCCACACTGCTTTCGTGTCCTGCTTATAGATCCAGATACAACATTACCCTCAACTTTACCAAGCTCTTCAACCTTACCCACAACTTCACCAGGTTCAGAAACTTTGCAGGATAGGTTTCTAAGAATTTCATCATCAGAAAGATCCATGTCCACAACTTCACTGTCTGAAAGATTACCTTGGACAACTAACTCACGCTCACCTTCTTCTTGAGGATTGTAATTTTCACCATTAGAAATCAAAGGTTCAGGAAACGAAGTCAGGGGCAAGCCAGATGTTTCATGTTCGACTACCTGGGGCAAGTTTGTGTCATTCACATCCGAAATCACAGGGTTTGGCACCACAGTTGACAGCTCAATAGCAGTTTCAGTCGCAGCTTCATCAACTGTAGCGCTGATAGACACAGCACTGTCAGGTATTGGATTTTGATTAACCAGATTTTGGGCCTTGTCAACCATATTTGAAGAATTATTGGGAATATTTATATCTAGTTTCTCAGTTTCAATTCGAAACAGACTAGAACCTGGACCCTGGGGCTCAGAAGCAACATTTGCGGCCTTGCTGTTATCTTCATCCGAACTTTGATGCAGAACTGAGGTTTGGGGTGCTAGGCTACTACTACTACATAGCTCTAAAGGAAATTGTCTACCAACTCTTAGAGATTGATCTTCAAGTGGCTCTGGCTTTATAGCTTTAGTGCCTGCGGAGTTCACATCAACAGCAGTAACAGTTGTTTTCGAAACTTCTTGCCCTTGACATGGTTCGGATTTGACATGGTTAAGATTTAGAGATGTCAAGATACCCATCTGAGTTTTTCCTGTTTCCTTTTGGCCACTCTCAATTGGTTCAGATTTTACGGTTCTACCAATAGACAGTTGTGAAGATAATGCAGGATTTGTAGCCAAGCTCAGAAATGGCATTTCTTTTAGAGCAACTGGTTTTGCGGGCATGGTGGACGGGTTGCACAAGGAAGATAGCTGCAAATCTAGGCAAGCCTGAGATTTTGAACCAACAGTAGATGTAGGCGGACTAGGCAATTTAAGGTGATGACCATTCTTATGAAGTTCATGATTCCCTTGGATCGAATCAGTTACACTATGTCGTGTATGTAAAATTTGTTTCAGTCCAAGTTCCAGTCCTTTGTTCTGCACACAATCACCAGTTTGATTATTCATTGAAGCACCAATAGAGGAACCTTCCCAAGTATTCATCGGTGTATTCAAATCCCAGTTTGATCTATTAAGAAAAAGATGCTGCGAATCTGAACTAATGGATCTACTTTGGGGATTTTGCAACTCCAAACTTTCTTGCTTCACGGCAATTCCTTCATTTGAAACTGACTTACCTTTACCACCGCTGTCACTAGTAGATGCTCCAAATATTTCTTTCATTCCAGAAAATGTTATTGTGCTTCCAGTAACTTGCTGCGTTCTATTTGTGTTGTTGAGAACCATTTCCTGGTCATTGCTAGTTCTACCAAGATCATTAGCAGCGACGTTCAAGCCAAAACCCAGATTAAGAAAGCTGGGTAGAATTTCATGATCTGGACACAAATTTAAGTCTCTATTTACCGGGCCTTCATAAGATTCACAAGGAGACACTGCATTCACTTGCGCAATTTTGCCTTTCATTTTTGGAATTGAAGAATTCGGGTTTGAGGATTCAGTCGTCTTTTCAGATATTCCAAAACTTGCCGGTATTGGGAACTCAAAAGGCTGAGGAGGAGCATTTTCACCTGTCAATGTATCTACTTGAGCAGAATTATCTCCAGTTTTTGGAAATGGAGACTCCAGCCTCAAGGGTTCAGGTTTAATTTCAATTGTTGGACCTGTTAACTCATGATGGTCACAAATGGTATCATTACCTGGCACAGAGTAGTTCGCTTCAGTACTACTACGCACGACTGATGGAGAAGGAGACGAGAATTCTGGTTTAATTTCAGCAGTACCAGAATCTACTTGCTTTGGAGATGGCGGCTTGGGAGATTCACGAGATGCACTTTCACTAGTCCCAACATTCACTTGAGCAGGATTAGTTTCAGTCGTTACAGAGGTAGTAGATGCAAGCACCGAGGATTCAGGCTTTCCTTCAGGAATACCAGTAGCATCTGATGGCGGCTTGGGAGATTCACGAGATGCACTTTCACTAGTCCCAACATTCACTTGAGCAGGATTAGTTTCAGTCGTTACAGAGGTAGTAGATGCAAGCACCGAGGATTCAGGCTTTCCTTCAGGAATACCAGTAGCATCTGATGGGGTTGGAGACTGTGACCTAGGTGGCGGCGATGGGGACCGAGGGTAAAAGATACGCCTTTTCTTGATAGGTATGGCTTTGAAATAGTCACTAGAGGGTCGAGGATGAGCTTGAATCTGCTAGTTTTAAAAATAAATTAACAAAATCTAAATCAATTCCAATATAAAGGGATGGCTATTTGTGCCTCACTTATGACATAAGATACATTAGCAGTTAAGAGAAATAAGAAATAAGAAATACATACCTTTTCATTCTCGGTGATTGGCATTTTCAGGTTTCAAATTGAGGAGAGCACCTACAGCGTCCACTAGATACTCGATCCAGTGCACCAGCACTGCAGTAACAGAAAGCAAGATTGTTTAATGTTGTCGAGCAAGCGACAAAGTATTGAAGAAAAAGAAAATGCTGCTAAAATGAGTAAAATCACAAATTTACATTACAAATTATCGATAAAACCAACGCAAATAATCGCTGAGGAAGTATCATAGTAAAGATTGACGTATTACATAAAAAAGTTACTATCGCGTAACTACGATAACTCGCTAAATACTTAGCAACAAGCAAATGTCCTAACACTCAGAAAAACAAAAATAACATCTATACATACAACAACAACAACAACAACAAGGCCTTTTTCCCAACTAGTTGGGGTCAGCTACGAATCCTGGTTTTCCATTCTGCTCGGTTTAGCGCAATATTTTCTGTAAGGTCACAAGCTACCATATCTTTTTTGACTGTTTTCACCCAAGTTAGTTTAGGTCTTCCTCCTCTACCCCCAAGTCTACCCTCAATACAAAAATAACATCTATACATATAAAAGAAATACTTAATACAACAGCAACTCAAAGCCATTATCCTAATTATTGGGGGTCGTGAATCCTTCTCCTCAATTCAACTCGATTCTGGGCCATCTCCCTTCTCAATTTAACACAAAATTGCAGAGCTCCAACAAGGACAGATACCGATGGCATGTTATGGAAACCAAGAAACCCCTACGAGCCCGGTTTTACATCACCACCACCACCACCACCCCCACACCTCTTCTTTTTCCCTTGACCGCAAGAGGGCATTCGAATCCCAAAGTACCCCTTACATGATCACCTCGATCTAGGGGTGAGAGGGCGCAATTTACTAGAAAATCCTGCAAGTAAGGGTACTTCTTGCATCCACCAGCCTTCTCCGCAACATCCAAGTATAATCAACTATTCAACAATATAAGAAGCTACAAAGTCATATAATTGAACCCTCATTAAAACACGACCATGCTCGTGCCTGACAGAACAACCAACTTTTATCTCGCTGGACTAGAACTAGAAGGTCACTACTATTATCTGATTCAAGCAGAAATGCTGAAACTAATTAATTAAGGGTAATGCTACACCTACTACCAAATCTACTACTTTTCATTTTACTACCTTAGGTGGTACACTATTAGTGGAGGTTATTACAGCGTAGATGGTAGAAACATCCAATAGCACTGTATCACCTAAGGTAGTAAAGAGAAAAGCAGTATATTTGATAGTAGGTGTAGCATTACCCATTAATTAATGACCCTGTGAGATTACTCCACAAATTCCCACCTCTGGCAAACTCAGACTACCAATCTATCTAAAATCTCCACCAATTTGGCCCGAAGAATCATGAAAAAGGCAAAAAGAATTGGTCACCCTGAGACCCTTGAAGCAAGTATACTCCATAAGCCAACAACACTAAAAACTTCACTTTATCGCCAACAACATCTTCTTCTAAGGAACAAATCTTTCCACTTTGTTTAAAAACACTCCAAGTCGCACAGAAGCCCCATCCATCAACAACACCGGAGCTCAATCGCCAGCACACAAAAAAACACATCAATAATCCTTATTTACAGCGAGCAGCTAAGCCTCTTCACTGGTGAGCAAGAGATCGAGAGTTCGAATCAGGCTTACATTAAAAAATCCCCCAATTAATTTATATTCGACATAAAGTGTGGATGCCTATGGCTAAGGACTTAGTTCCCAAAACAAACAAAAAACAACTTATTCCCAGCATCCACGACCACCAAATCATATC
The DNA here is from genome assembly GCA_017893485.1 of Hemerocallis citrina. Classification (NCBI taxonomy): domain Eukaryota; kingdom Viridiplantae; phylum Streptophyta; class Magnoliopsida; order Asparagales; family Asphodelaceae; genus Hemerocallis; species Hemerocallis citrina. The sequence continues at coordinate 467,056,513 of CM030358.1, read as the reverse complement.
AACCAAAACAAAAAAAAATACGAAACACTATCAACTAAAGTACAGATAAGGGACTTGGTCCAAATTTTCATTGATCTAAATTTGCTAAAACAATAAACTCTATGCTATCTTCATTGCCATTAAATCACCTACTACTTACCATATTGCTTCCAAATCAAGCAAGCAGATCTACTACTTACCATATTGCTTCCAAATCAAGCAGATGCTTTTACAGTAGATTCTTCTACTATAGATAAAACTAATCTAATTAATTCTAATCCATCTATCTTTATCAATTAGAATCAATTAGAAGAATAGATCCCCAATCCAACCTCAAACTCTACAAACTCCTTTTTTTTTCATTTATGGAATCCAACTCCCTTTTTTTTTCATTTATGGAATCCAGATCCATCCATCCATTTACAAACTCCGCCTCAGACTGATTTAGCAAACTTAAACCTCATGAAATCTCGATTAATTGGAAAAAGAACAACAAATAGAGCAAGAAATTCAACCTCAAACTCTACAACCTCCTCTTTTTTCTTCAATTATGAAATCCAGATTAACAAACTCTACAAACTCCGTCTCAGACTGATTTAGCCATCAAGAACTTAAACCTCATCAAATCTAGATTAATCGGAAAGAAAAGCAACAAATGAAGCGAGAAAGAAAAATAGAGACATCGAATAATCATCGATGAGATCATGGATCTCTTATAATTACCTTTACTTGATTTAAAACGAGGAAGATGACCAAAGACTAAGAGTAAGGGAGAAGGAAAGGGAGGAAGAGGGCGATGAGAAAGAGATAGAGTTAGAGTAAAGTTAAATTGCTGGCCGATCATTTATTACTTTATTTATTACTATTATTTTAATTAATTTATTCAGCTTTGATTCCATCGACTTCTTCCAACGTATCGTAAGCCTACTTGTCCGGTCACCATCCACGAAACTTCCCACTATGTTTTTAATTAATTAAGCAAAATAATAATGAAATTGTTTATTTCAACATCAATTAATTAATTAATTCGGAAATTTTGGGCCGTTGAGATTTGTGTGAGTGGATCCGGACCGTTGGTATGCGTATGTAAATGTTGTGTTTTGGTAAACTGTCATTGTCAGCGAGGAAAATAGAATATCAAGCCTAGCATTGGTATCGGGTCGGATCCTTCACTATCCGGATTCGGATCTAGGCCCAGACCCGTGAGGATCAGGTCCGGAGAGGGAGTGTGAGCGGCGAGCGAAGACGGTAAATGGATGACTTAGATTAGATGAGAGAGAAAAAATACATGGGTTTTTAATGAGAGAGAAAAAATACATGAGTTTTTAATTTGGAAGAGGAAGATTTAAAATTGAGGATGAAGGAGATGAGGGATGGGGATATAATATTTATTTTTATGTTGGTTTTTTGGATTTTTTTTAAACGGATCCGGATCCGGATCCGAGTCGGATCTCTTTTGAGCAAACCCGGACCCGAAAATACAACAGGTCCCACTTTAGAATCCAAACCCAGATAGGCAGGTTGGTTCCGGTCCAATGCCGGGTCCGGGTCGGATTCGGGTATTTATACTGATGCTATTCAAGGGACTGGGAAAAGTAAGATTTGTTTCTGTAACCCCTGTTTTCATTAATACGTAATTTTCAAGTATTTTTCTATATTTTAAATCATTAGTATTTGGTAAGTATTTTCTCCTAATTGATTATATTATTATTCAAACTATTTTATGAGCCAATATACAAATTATTCGATTGTTTAATATTTTGTTCAAAGCCCAATTGTTTAACTATGTTAAAAGGCCATTTTTGTATTTTAATTTTATTATTTGTTAATCTGAAATCCAATTGTTTATTCTAAAGCCCAAAATTGTATTTGATTTTGTTAAATTAATCCGAGCCCAATTATTATTTTATTTTGTTATAAGCCCAATTATTGAAGCCCAATTTCGTATTTGAATTTTATTAAATTAATTTGAGCCCAATGTCCTAATTGTTTTAATTAAATATTTTTTAGCCTAAGAACCAAGCCCAAATCCAGAACCCATATATTGTACAGATTTATTTTCCTAACCTTACCCGTATACAATATTTTCTTCACCCCACTTTTTGTCCCGTACTCCAACTCCTCCCCACTCCTCAAATCCCGTACCTTCACATTTTTCCACAACCTAGTAACTACCCACACACTCTCTCTCACCCCACTACTTCACTTCTTATTATATTATTATTTAAATTTCCCCGTTCTCTATCGAAAAATTTGCCTTGCTGCCCTTGTTTTTGAAAATAATTAGGGATTTGCCCTACTTTCCAAAACAATTAGCGAGATGCCCTTGTTGATGACACGTCAGCAACAAACGTTATTGGGAAAAACGGCATCAGTTATTTCGATGTCGTTCTTCCCAATAACGGTATCTCTTTTTGAAAAAATTGTCATGCCGTTATTCCCAATAACAGCATATGTTATTTTTGTATAAAGATCTCTAAAGTATCAATCGTGACTCGAGAGAGAAATGCAAAATTTAAAATAACTGATGTCGTTCTCTAAGAGAACGGCATAGATAATGCTGATGCCGTTTTTCACAATAACGACATCAGTTATTATCGTTTTGCACAGGTCCCTATAATCGAAAAACCCCTTCTTCTTCCCTTTTTCCCTTGCGATTCTTTCATTCCCCATTTCGACTCCGAAAACCCTAAACCCTTATAAAAAAAATCCTAAAATCTTCGGGTGTGTAATTGATTTGTATTTGGGAGTGATATGGCTAAAAATGGGGTTAAATCGGAACCGTCCAAGTCAGGCACGAATCTCGAAGCCTAGGGGTAAAACGGTAATTTCACATACAAATGGGTCCAAAGCAGGTACTGGGTCTCCTTCTCACAGATCCAATAACCCGCAAACGAATCCACCTCAATTGGGTACGGGTCCCAACCCGAAACGAGCCCAGTCCGACATGATAGAATTAGGGCCTCTGATTAAACCAAATCAACGGCCCTGATTCGTAGCTATCCCGTCACCGGGAATTAGGGATCACATTCCTTATCTGATTACGAGGATTTTATTCCTTATCAGATCACAGGGATCACATTCCTAATCTGACCCCTAAGGCGGCTATAAATACCCCCATCCACCACCGTTAGCAGGTAATCAATCTTTTGCCTATTTACGCTCTTTCTTAATCATCCCTGATTACGGACTAGAGCGTCGGAGGGTGCGTCGCCGGGATCAACCCCGGTGTCTCGCACTTCTTGCAGGTGAACGGCGGGAGTCAACGGTCAAACTCCGGCGGAACATGCTCAGGTTTGCTATTCAAGGTTTTCCAAGAACCCACAAATACTATCTGTTTGCCCCCACACCAGATTCAGTGGCAACAGATTGGCGCCGTCTGTGGGAAATATACGAATAGCAGCCTCCACTCTTCCCGTCGGTCAGATCTTCTCCAGCCATGCCTCCCAGAAAAGTAAGATCCAGGGGGTCCAACCGTGGACCCAACCCTGTTGATCAGCAACAGGAAGTCCTCATCTATCCCGCTTAACAGCAGGAGCAACTTCCTCCTCAGACCGAGGACCCCTTCCAACAGTTTCAGCCTCCTCTTCAGAATCAACAATCCCCGAAAGGTCCTGTGGGGACTTCGCGTCCCAACCCGCAGAAGCAACCTCTCCATCAGGACCGCGTCTCCATACATAATGCCTCTAGGATTCCATGGCCTCCCACGATCCTCGAGATTCCGACCTCCGCAACACCGTCCTCAATCGGCAGAAAGATGAGGATCTTCGCCGCGTCTGGATGAAAAGCGGGCCCGAGAGGGAACCTCCCGCCAACAACGTCCAGATGAGCGATCTCCTTATCGCCGAGATTATTGAAGGTCCCCTGCCAGAAGGGAGAGGAAGGAGTCCCCCAAGCACCATAGGAGAAGGCGTCATTCAACTGCTGCTCGGCAACATCCGAGGAACGATGAGGCACCTATCACTCGTGCCGAGTTCCAACAATTCCAGGCAATAGTGCTGCAAGCCCTCAACCTTCGACCTAACAACAACAGTGAACAAAGGGCTCCTACTCCTTCGCGGGTCCACAGTCCTCGCCATCGGTCCGTAACTCCTCCTCCTGCTCATAGTAACCAGCAGCACATTCTTAGTCCTCGCCGTTCCCAGGGCTACCGTTGCCGTAGTTCTCGATCCCCTTCCTATGAAGACGAGTCCCGAGGCTCGTTTGACTATCGCCGGAGGGACGATGCCCTCTACCGCCGTCTCCACGAGATGGAGAGGCGCATCGGCCGGATAGGCAAGGATGAAAAAAGAACCATTATTCCGAGCAGACCTCCCTTCTCCCGGACCATAATGCAGGCTCCTATCCCAAGAGGTTTCAAGCCTCCGCAGTTCGAAACTTACTCGGGGGAGTCGGACCCCGTTGACCACGTCGAGAGCTTCAAGACCCTCATGTTAATCCACCAACCTTCTGATGCCTTGCTTTGCAAGACCTTCCCCGCCACTCTCAAGGGTTCGGCTCGGGAATGGTACTCCCGCCTCACCCCTTCCTCCATATTCTCCTTCGAGCAGTTCGAGACCCTTTTCATCACTCATTTTGTGAGTAGCAGACGCACCGAGAAGACCAGCATCTCGTTACTCCAGCTCCGCCAAGAGAAGGGAGAGAAGTTGAAGGACTATGTGAGGAGGTTCACTGCAGAGGTCAGATCCATCGCATCCCTCGACCAGTCGGTCACGACGGCCGCCTTCCAATCCAATGTCTTCAATTCTAACCTCCGCTCCTCTCTTGCTAAGAAGCCCCCACAGAACTTCGCCAACCTCCTTCTTAGGTGTGAAAAGTACATTCGAGCCGAAGAGGTCGCTTACCTCCCAAGCTTCGGAGGGTCTACCTCCGGGACAAAGAGAAAGCCAGTCGAAGAGGAAGGGGCCAAGAAGCTTCAGAAGGATAATAGCGGACAGCGCCGCCCTCCCCCCAGGTTCGAAAAATTTACTCCTCTCAATGCTAATATCTCCACTGTTCCAATGGAAGTTGAGAGGGAGAGGGTCATTCCTCCTGCTCCGAGGATGAACACCCCCGCCAAGAGGAGAAACAAAGAGAAGTGGTGCCGTTACCACCGAGATCATGGCCACGACACCAATGATTGTCGGGCGCTGAAAAACGAGATTGAGGCCATCATCCAGAGGGGGCAGCTGGCCAAATTCGTGAGAACAAATGATCGAACCGATCGCTCCACTCCTCCGCCTCGGGGGGCTAACAAGCGTCCCGAGCAACGTGACGAGACCCCCGATTTTGAGGAGGAGCGCGTTCTACATCTTATCCATGGAGGCCCCATGGGGGGCTCTTCCAACTCCTCTCGAAAGGCGTTCGTCTGAGAGGTCAATTCAGTTCACGGCGCCCCTCCCCCCAAAGGCCTCGGTGTCCCAGTCACGTTCTCAGATGAAGATCTTGAGGGGGTCAGAACCCCCCATTGTGACGCACTTGTTATCGATCTTCATATGGCGAACTGCAAAGTGCAGAGGATCCTAGTAGACAACGGCAGCTCCGTGAATATCCTCTTCCTCTCAGCCTTCCGAGGGCTTCAGCTATCACGGGACCGTCTCAAACCGGCCGGCTACACACTCCACGGGTTCACGGGAGTGCCAGTAACTATTGAAGGGGTAATCACCCTCGACGTAACTGCTGGCAAAACTCCTACCACCCGGACGGAGCCGATGGACTTTATGGTCGTTGATGTCCCAGCTGCGTACAATGTTATCCTAGGTCGACCCGGCCTAGCTGCCCTAGAAGTCGTTCCTTCGGCATACCACCTCAAGATGAAGTTCCCCACCCGGGCAGGAGTGGGAGAAGTCAAGGGTAGCCAAGAGATATCCCGCAAGTGCTATATGACTTCGACTGGGGGTCCAGTCCTCTCCCTCGAGACTTTAGAAATCCCCCAAGAGAGCATCCGACCAACGTCCGAGCCGGTGGACGAATTGGAGGAAGTACTCTTCTCGGAGGAAAATCCAACCCAAAAGTTCCTCATTAGCAAGACCCTCCCGTCTGCCCTATGCTCCAAAATAGTGCAATGCATTCGAAGGAACCGCGACCTTTTTGCTTGGTCCGCCGCCGACATGCCGGGAATCTCCGAGGAGCTTCTAGTCCACCACCTCAGCGTTGAACCGGGGTCCAAACCGGTTCAGCAGAAGAGGCGCAAATTCGCCCCCGAGCGACAACAAACTATCAAAGAAGAGGTAGACAAGCTCCTAAAAGCTCGGTTCATACAGGAGGTTAACTACCCAGAGTGGCTCTCCAATGTCATCATGGTTAAGAAGTCTAATGGAACCTGGAGGATATGTATCGACTTCACTGACCTGAACAAGGCATGTCTTAAAGACCCATTCCCTCTACCCAGCATCGACACTCTCATCGACGCCACCTCGGACCATGAGCTCCTCAACTTCATGGATGCTTTCTCCAGGTATAATCAAATTCGAATGTTTCCCCCGGACATCCCAAAGACTTCCTTTATAACTGACCAAGGCCTCTACTGCTACCGGGTAATGCCGTTCGAATTAAAGAACGCAGGTGCCACTTACCAGCGCCTCGTCAACAAAGTCTTTCAGAGCCAGATCGGTCGTAATATGGAAGTATACGTCGACGACATACTTGTAAAAAACATCTAAGGGGCCGATCATGTGGCCGATCTGCAGGAGGCCTTCGATGTACTGAGAAAGCACAACATGAGGCTCAATCTGAACAAGTGTGCGTTCGGAGTCTCATCAGGAAAGTTCCTCGGCTTTATGGTCAGCCAAAGAGGAATCGAAGCCAATCCTGAGAAAATCAAGGCCATATTGGACATGGCCCCTCCCAAGAACGTCAAGGAAGTTCAGAGGCTAACGGGCCGCCTCGCCGCTATCGGACGTTTCCTCTCGAAGTCCGGGGAAAAGTGTCTCCCCTTCTTCAAGGCTCTCAGGGGGGCTAAGGGTTTCGAATGGGGACAACAGCGACAGGAGTCGTTCGACCAACTAAAGGCCTATCTAGTCAACCCTCCTCTGCTCAGCAAGCCCATTCCAGGCGAAACCCTCTTCATCTACTTGGCCACTTCCGAACAGACCCTTAGCGTTGTTTTAGTAAGGGAAGAAGACCGGGCTCAAAAGCCCATCTACTATGTGAGCAAGGTACTTCGGGATGCCGAGCTGCGATACCCAAAGATAGAAAAGATGGCGTACGCCCTGATCATGGCAGCAAGAAAGCTTCGCCCATACTTTCAGTCCCACTCGGTGGTCGTCCTTACCGACCAACCGCTGAAGCAAGTCCTCCACAAGCCGGAGACCTCCGGTCGACTCATGAAGTGGTCCATCGAGCTGAGCCAGCACGACATTTCATACCAGCCTCAGACTGCGATCAAGGCTCAGGCCCTAGCAGAATTTATCGTTGAGAGCACCATTCCCGAGGTCAGCCAGACAACGAACGGACCCCCTATCTGGTCGGTTTTCGTAGACGGTTTCTCTTGCAACGAGGGAAGCAGAGTCGGGGTCATTCTAGCGGGCCCAGATGATTTCATCCTCCAATACTCCCTCCGTATTAACTTCAAGGCCTCCAACAACGAAGCGGAGTACGAGGCACTTATAGCCGGACTCAGGATGGCTCGAAGGGCAGGGGCACAGTGCCTCCGAGTCTTTAGTGACTCTCAACTGGTAGTAAATCAAGTCTTGGGCGAGTATGAAGCACGAGACGATCGGATGGCGAAGTATCTCGCTAAAGTCCAAGGGCTCATGGCTCTGTTTGAAGAAGCTATCATCCAGCGGATCCCCCGAGAAGAGAATTTCCAAGCCGATGCCCTCTCCAAGCTAGCCTCCTCCTCCCTCCAAGGTCTCGAGCAGACCGTTTTGATCGAGGTACTCTTGAAACCAAGTATAGAAGACGAAACTCTCGACTCAGTGGAGTCGCTGCCGGTCCTACTGCAAGATAACTGGATGAAACCACTGGTGGAATTCCTAAGAGAAGGGCTCCTCCTCGAAGACCCTAAGGAAGCTCGCTGAGTAAGAACCAGAGCAGAGCGGTACACCCTCGTCGAGGGGATCTTATACAAATGCTCCTTCACGCAAGTAGACGGCAGGCCGTACCTGAGATGCCTCTCCCCAGAACAAGCCGACTACGCCTTACAGGAGCTCTACGAAGGCGTCGGCGGGGCACATTCAGGGTCCAGATCCCTGGCACGGAAGGTGCTGAATTATGGTTACTTCTGACCTACTCTCCTCCAAGACGCCGAGCGACACGTTCAGCAATACAACTCTTGTCAGAAGTATTCCAACGTTCGTCGCCTCCCACAGGCTCAGCTCACCTCCCTATCAAGTCTTATCCCTTTCGCAATGTGGGGGATGGATTTACTAGGGTCGTTCCCTCCAGCTCCTGGCCAGTTCAAGTTCTTAGTCGTGGCAATCGACTACTTCTCGAAATGGATAGAGGCCGAGCCCTTGGCCACTATCACCGAGAACAAAGTGCTTCAGTTCTTCTGGAAGAGCGTTATCTGCCGATTCGGTGTCCCTCGAGTCCTCATAACAGACAACGGAACCCAGTTTACTGGGGCTGCACTCCGAGCTCTGTGTGAGGACCTCGCCATCCAACAACATTTCTCCTCTGTCTCCCACCCGCAGTCGAATGGTCAAGTGGAGAATGCTAACCGGCAGATCCTCTCCGGTATTAAGAAGAGGCTGGACAAATGCTCTAAAGGCTTATGGGTCGATCAGCTTCCGAACGTGCTGTGGAACTACCGCACCACGAAACGGACCCCCAAAGGAGAGTCCCCGTTCGACCTCACCTATGGGTCCGAAGCTGTGATCCCTCTTGAAGTCGGAATACCTTCTCCTCGCCTTGTAGCCTACAACGAAGAACAAAATGCAGAGACCTTCGGGCAAACTTAGACTTGATAGACGAGCTGAGGGAAAGGGCGTCAATCCGCCAACAGAACTATCGGAGGAGGATCGAGTTGGCGTACAATAAGAGAGTCCGACCCACCGATCTCAAAGAAGGGAACTTAGTCCTCAGAAAGCTAGCTATCTCCTTCCCCAATCAGAAGAGCAAGCTAGCTCCGAATTGGGAGGGACCCTATAAGATCGCGAAAGTAGTTCGACCTGGATCTTATCGCCTAGAAGACCTCGAAGGCAGGGAGATTCCGAGGACTTGGAATGCCGACCATCTTTTGAAATACCAAGAAAGCGCCCCGGTGCCTCTCTAAGTATTCCAAGATGTCGAACCGTTCCTCTCCTCTCACTTGTAATTTTCCTCTTTAAATTCTCATATGTAATAATAGCTCGCAACCTAGAAGCGATCGGCCGTTAGTTGTCAATAAAGAATGTTTTTTCATACTTTACTTGTAAAATTGCTTGCATCTCTCTGCCTTTACTCTTCACTCGACCAATGGTTCAGAGTCCAACACTTGGCTCGATTCTGCTTCGCAAGCTCGCTCTTAAGCGAGCTAGAAGTGGTTCGCCATTCGGAATTGCTCCCACAACCGTTGAATAACTCTACCGATGGTTCGGAGTCCAACACTTGGCTCGATTCTGCTTCGCAAGCTCGCTCTTAAGCGAGCTAGAAGTGGTTCGCCATTCGGAATTGCTCCCACAACCGTTGAATAACTCTACCGATGGTTCGGAGTCTAACACTTGGCTCGATTCTGCTTCGCAAGCTCGCTCTTAAGCGAGCTAGAAGTGATTCGCCATTCGGAATTGCTCCCACAACCGTTGAATAACTCTACCGATGGTTCGGAGTCCAACACTTGGCTCGATTCTGCTTCGCAAGCTCGCTCTTAAGCGGGCTAGAAGTGGTTCGCCATTCAGAATTGCTCCTACAACCGTTGACTAGCCCTAACGACGAATTCGGAGTCCGACGCTCGGCTCGGCCGATCTTCCTCAATGACCCAGGTCACCGAGCCGAGCGGACGAGGTACCGACCTCCACATATGGAGAAAAATACCGCCGACCCAATTTCACCGTTAGATCATCTCAAAATTCGTGCTAAAACATGACGGACGGATCAGATCGCGCCACGTCCCCACAAAACGACAAGATAACATTTTCTCGAAACTCGAGCCTCTTGCCTCGTGATCCGTGCCATGATCGTGATCAACCGTCAGATTGTGCCACGTGGCTTAGGTCTGAAATCCGAGCTACTAAGCTGCCGAAGTGCAAAAGTAACCTCGGCGCACCCCGAGCAAGTGCGGAAGCTCTATAACAAGGACAAACAAAAGGGGCTAACTTTTTGTTCTTATGGTTCGTTTCAAAGTTAAGTTAACTACGGCACAACAATGAGCAGACGAACTTCGATTCTATTAAAGCAACTTGATAAATTTACAAGGCAAAAAGGTTACAACAAAAAGACGATGCAAAAACTCGAAAAGCCCAGTACAACGAGTTCAACGCCTCTTCGGAGCGGGGACATTCCGATTCAAAGACACTCGGGGTCGGCACCGTTTAACCTCCGAGCTCGTCTCTAGGCCGGCAAACTGAGAAGCCTCCTCGACACTAACTCTAACAGTAGCTCCGACCGAGGCCCCGCTCAAAGAAACCGCCATGCCACTTTGGGCGTCGGCCGCAGTCCGACCGACAGCGGGAGCACGAGTCGCGAGCTCGTAGAAAGTGTGCCTCGCTCATTCTCCGCGCGAGTACATGAGGTACTACGGACGTTAGTCCTCACAGGCTGAGGTTTAAGACGAGCGACTTCCTCCTCGAGTTCGACGATCCTATCCTTCAAAGTCTGGTCCTTCACCGATACCTTGAATCGAGGGAGTTTAGCCGAGCCCGGGAACTCGGCACTGTCAGATATGATGCGACGCAAATTGGTCACCTCGATGCTCCTGTCAACCGTGACCCTTTGCAACTGCTCGACCTTCGTTGCCAGCACGTCGCGCTCGGCCAGAGCCGAGGCTAACTCCTCCTCCTTCGCTGAGAGCTCCACTTCAGCTATCCGAAGGTGGTGTATCTCAGCCAGTAACCCGCTGTTCTTCTGGTCCACATTGTATAGTATCCTCCGAATCAGCTCGATTTCGCCCTCAAGACGAGCTTCGCGAGACTGCTTAAATAACACCGCTCGTCGCCGAGCTGCTGCGGTGTCCGGACCAAGTCCAAAGATCTGAAAGACGAGAGCATCGCATTGAAAAACTAAAACCCGAGCCAAACACTTAGACGAATTCAAAACGAAAATTTCATTCATAACAAGAAGCGGTGGCCAGTCCGCTAAAAGGCATTACAAATCAAAAAGGTGAAGAACAAAAACTACAAAAAGACGAGGAGATCAAGGGTCCACCTGCGGTGGCGGCTCGGACACAGGTGCCTCGCCAGATGGTCCCTCGGCTCCCGTCGCCCCGGCTTGGGGGTCGACTGCCACAGCCTCAAGGTCGGCAGGCACCTCCTCGTCCTATTATCCACCCTCCTCCTCGTCACCTTCCTCCTCTTCGCCCACTTCCTCTTCGCCCTCTGCCACAGCTCCGGGCCACAGTCGGTACCCGACCCTCTGAAAGCCGGGGACGCGATTCTGGACGTGGTCGAGGGCCCTCTCGTAGGACAGCTCCATGTTCCTCCGGAGGTACCCCTTCGCCTCGGTTTCGAACTCCGCCCTGGTTGCTGCCGCCACTGTAGCCTTCTCCGCCTCCACTGCGGCCTTCTCCGCCTTCGCGACCTCCAAGGCCTTTGCCGATTCCGCCAGCTCCTCGGCGGCCTTAGCAACCTTGATAACCTCCGCCGCGAGCTGCCCCTTCACTAGCTCCAGGTCAGCCTCGAGGTCAGCAACTTGAACCATTAGGCCGTCCGAACGACGTTGCTCCGCTTCGAGCTGCTGAGCCATCCTCGCCTTGTCCGCCCTGTCCTTGTCACAGGTGGCCTTCAACTCCCTCTCTTGTGCGGCGAACTCATTGAAGAGGTGGCCGAAGTGACAGGCGGCCTGCCAAAGAAAAGGAAGTGTCAGATCGAAACAACATCCGAACTGCAGACTTAAAGATTCTCAAAGAACACATCAAGACTTACCGACATAATCGACCGGGCGACCTCATAGGTGTCGTCGCCGGTCGTCCCCGCCTTCAGAGCAGCCTCGTCCTTGGGGGTCGCGATATGATTGATGGCCTGCATGCACATCTGCGAGTCCCCGAGGAAGCCGTCGTGGTTCTTCACCCGCCAGTCGGGGACGAACAGCTTCTTGTGCTGCTCGGTCAGGATCTCCTCGGCCTGAGTGGTCAGGAGCGGGGCCTCGAGCGACAGCGCCGCAGAAACGTTCAAGACCTCACCCGCCGTGGTAGACACGGCAGGAGCCGAGGGGTCGGCAGAGATGACCACTGCTGACGATGGAGCCTCAGGAACAGTTATAGGCGCAGCAACTGCCGAAGGAGCCCTAGGGGGCCAACCGGACGAAGCCGTCGCACTCGGCCTCTTCCTCTTCCTCCCATCAGCAACCTTGACTCTCTCGTTCAACAGCCCAAGGAAGTCCATATTCCGAGCTTCTGTTCCGAACAACAAAATAAACAACAAGTTAGAAGACGAGCAAAACACTTAAAGAAAAAAAAATACTACAAGATGTCAGGAGCGTACTCGGATCGATCGGACTGAGGCCCGATCCGTGTAGCACCTCCTCAGTCATTTCCCTCCAGCTCAACATTGGGAGAGCAATGATCTTTGCCGCCACCTCCTCCTCGGCCGCAGTCAGTACCGGGTCGACCCTGGCAAACTTCGGCGCCTCTACTTTCCACCAAGTCGGGATGTTCAGCATCAAGGGGTGCTTCAACAAAAAATACTTCTCCTTCCAACCCTTTATTGAGTCCGGATTCTCTATAAGCCTAACGCCCTTCCGGGGTGACAGGTAGTAGCGATGCTCGGTCTTGTGCATTCGATGAATCCGATACATACTCCGGAGGATCACCACGTCTGGCTCGACCCCGGCGTTGCCGCACTGCAGGAAGAAGGCGAGCACGTGATGCCAGGTGTTCGACATAAACTGGGTCGGCGCCAGACAATACCACCCGAGGACCTCTAACACGAAGGGGTGCAGAGGGAAGCGCAGTCCGGCGTTCAACGAGTCATAGTCAAACACGCACGTATCCGGCGACAGTTTGGAGTTCGCTCGCATCCCCGGGCTGGGGAGGATCAGCTTGTACTCCGGAGGGATAGCGAACCCTCTTCTGATCCGGAGCAGATCCTTCTCAGACAATACCGAGGCAATCTCGTCCACCTCAGTAGCCTGGACCGGGTCGTTCTCCTCGTAGGCTGCCGACCGACCTACGATCACCTTCTTCAGGAGGTCACCCTCGTATTGCCTGACCCCGACGTGGCTGGACAGTACACTAGGGTACCGGCCCGACTCAGGGGCTCGCCTCTCAGTCTCCACGATCTCATCGACTACAGGAGATCGGGCCACTACCTTCTTCTTCTTCTTCTTCTTCACCTCGGCCACAGACGGACCTGCCACCTCCTTCCCCTTTCTTCGGATCTCCATTCGCCTCCCCTCCTCGGCGCCACTATCGCCCGAGGATGAGGCCTCACTCCCCGAGTCTACCCTTGACATCTCTAAAAAAGCTAAGGCAAATAAACTGACATTGATGGGACGTGGCTTTGAAGTGACGTTCACGGTCGGAATTAGTTCGCCGGAAATCGCCTGGCCCGTGCGACAGCTAACGCAACCGCCTTGGAGCTAAAATCGCCGCTAGCAGAGCACACAGAGAGTAAAAGTGAAAACTTGGGAGTGAAAAGTGAGGAATGAGCTCTTGGGTGAGGGGGTGAAGATTTATAACCTCAAAGCGGGCTTGGGCTTACTTAAGCATTTAAAGGCCCAGTAAGAGAAGGTAAAACATCAAAACGGGGAGTTACGGCGTTCCAAGTCGGAAACTCAACTCCGTTGCTCGGCGATTCAAACCCTGACAAGCCACCGGAGCGCTTAACCGAGCTATCGGACAGCTTGGCCGAGCCTTCGAGCTACTAAGTCAAAAACTCAACTCTGTTGCCTGGCGACAGGCGCCTTGACGAGTCACTATCCTCGCGAGCCGAGCGGACGAAGAGCCGACCCCCACATATGAAGAAAAATTCTGCCGACCGTCCTTAGCCGTTGGATCTTGTTAAAAAACGTGCTCGGCAAGATAGACGGTTCAGATCCTGCCACGTTCACTAAATGACAAGATAATGTTTTTTAGGGATCTGCGCTGAAATGGACGCCCAGGATCGGGCCACGTAGCTCGGCAGATCCCAACGCTCCGAGCCGAGCTACCAAACCGCTTGGCTAGATCCCTGAACCACTAATACAAGAGACAAGGAATTAAGCCACCAAAGCGCTTAGCCGAGCTAACGAACAGCTTGGCCGAGCCTTCGAGCTATCCACCTGCCGAAGCACTTAGCCAACCTGCCGAGCCATTAAAGGGCGAGGTCGAGCTACCCATCTGACGGAGCGCTTATCCGACCTACCGAACAGTTCAGTCGAGCCCGCGGATAAAGAAAGTCGAGCTTCCGAGCCGAGTGGACGAAGAGCCGACCCCCACATGTGGAGAAAAAAGAGGCTGACCCTCCTCAGCCGTTGGATCTTGTCAAAAAGCGTGCTCGACGTGATGGATAGCCCAGATCTTGCCACGTGCGCTAAACGATAAGATAGTGTTTTTTGGGGTTCCGCGCTGAGATAGACGTTCAGGATCACGTCACGTAGCTCGGCAGATTCCGAGGCTCCGAGCCGAGCTTCCGAGCCGAGGAGCCGACCCCCACATATGGAGGAAAAAGAGGCCGACCCTCCTCAGCCGTTGGATCTTGTCTAAAAGCGTGCTCGTCGTGATGGACGTCCCAGATCTTGCCACGTGCGCTAAACGACAAGATAGCATTTTTTAGGGTTCCGTGCTGAGATGGACGCTCAGGATCACCCCACGTAGCTCGGCAGATTCCGAGGCTCCGAGCCGAGCTTCCGAGCCGAGGAGCCGAGGAGCCGACCCCCACATATGGAAGAAAAAGAGGCCGACCCTCCTCAGCCGTTGGATCTTGTCTAAAAGCGTGCTCGTCGTGATGGACGTCCAAGATCTTGCCACGTGCGCTAAACGACAAGATAGCATTTTTTGGGGATCCGCGCTGAGATGGACGCTCAGGATCACGCCACATAGTTCGACAGATTCCGAGGCCCCGAGCCGAGCTATCGAGCCGAGGAGCCGAGGCAAAAAAATTGTTAAAAAATCGGAAAAATTAACTAAAAATTCTAGAAAATAATTGTAAATTCGGGGGTATATTTTTGAGCCCCTGAATGAACAATTGTTGCCTAGAAAGCTTTGTTAAGACCCCCGAACGACTAATTGACACTTCGCAAGATTAGATAAATGATCCGAAAAAATAGATAAAAATCAGCAAATGCCTAGAAGAGTACAACCAACTTGAAAAACTACCACACTACCTCCTTCAAAGATTCAAAACCTTCCATTTGGACTCCGATACAACTCTCCCAGCCATTAAAACAGTGAAACTACTCCTCAAAGGCTGATCAAACTCAATCTTCAGGAGTGGGGGGCTCGTTATATGGCTAAAAATGGGGTTAAATCGGAACTGTCCAAGTCAGGCACGAATCTCGAAGCCTAGGGGTAAAACGGTAATTTCACATACAAATGGGTCCAAAGCAGGTACTGAGTCTCCTTCTCACAGATCCAATAACCCGTAAACGGATCCACCTCAACTGGGTACGGGTCCCAACCCGAAACGAGCCCAGTCCGACAGGATAGAATTAGGGCCTATGATTAAACCAAATCAACGGTCCTGATTCGTAGCTATCCCGTCACCGGGAATTAGGGATCACATTCCTTATCTGATTACGAGGATTTTATTTCTTATCAGATCACAGGGATCACATTCCTAATCTGACCCCTAAGGCGGCTATAAATACCCCCCATCCACCACCATTAGCAGGTAATCAATCTTTTGCCTATTTATGCTCTTTCTTAATCATCCCTGATTACTGACTAGAGCGTCGGAGGGTGCGTCGCCGGGATCAACCTCGGTGTCTCGCACTTCTTGCAGGTGAACGGCGGGAGTCAACGGTCAAACTCTGGTGGAACAGGCTCAGGTTTGCTATTCAAGGTTTTTCAAGAACCCACAAATACTATCTGTTTGCCCCCACACCAGATTCAGCGGCAACAGGGAGTCTACTCTTCAATCTTTCATTGAGAGTGCGAAATCATTCCGAATTCTAAATTATTGTAAGTATCCAAAAACCCTAATTTGTATTTTGTAAAGTTGATTTTGATAGTATGATAGATGTGTGCATTGGTAGTATAGTACAAGTAATGTAGATTTGTGTTATTGAAGTAGTAATTTTGGAAATAATATTATGTATTGTTAGTGATGTAGGGTTTACGAAATATTGAATTGTTGAGAAAGGTGGAATTGTTCAATTTGTTAGGAAAACTTTGAAAATTGTTGAGAAAGATGGAATTGTTCATACTTAGTTTATTTTGAAAATTCTTTTAGTAAAATTGTTATTGATTAGTGTTTGTTATTGTAGACAGGCCAATGGATCCTACACAACCATCTTCTTCGCATGGTGTTGGTGCTTCTTCCAGTTCTTCGTTTGGACCACGGGGACATCCGGGTCCATTAGATCCTACCGTTCTATATCTGCAAGAAGACCACAGATCACAGGAAGTTTGGACCGGAGATGAAGAGAAGATGAGTTTCCGAATGCACAACATCATGTCGGTGATCCCCAGTATTGAAAATTACTTGGTAAGCAGCGGATTCTACGGGATGCATAAAAATTAAAACATATTCAAGTCATAAACTACTCACAATAAACAAAACATTGAAATAAAAATCAAACATAAGGTTAAGATGATAATACCTTCAAATTAAACCAAAAAAACCACTAGCAAAAATTACGTTGTGGATGAAGACTGCAAATGAGAGTGGGAGTGAGGAGGTAGGATGTATGGAATTTTACAGGACTAAAATGGTTGGAATTTTTTGATTTTGAGATCTAGGGTTTGTGGGTAACAGGAGCGATGAGAGAGAGAGAGATGTTTGCGAATGAGAAGGAGGAGGAAACAGGAGAAGGGGTTTTTCGATTATAGGGCCTGTGCAAAACGATAATAACTGATGCCGTTATTGTGAAAAATGGCATCAGCATTATCTATGCCGTTCTCTTAGAGAACGGCATCAGTTATTTTAAATTTTGCATTTCTCTCTCGAGTCGCGATTGATACTTTAGAGATCTTTATACAAAAATAACATATGCCGTTATTGGGAATAACGGTATGACAATTTTTTCAAAAAGAGATGCCGTTATTGGGAAGAACGGCATCGAAATAACTGATGCCGTTTTTTTCAATAACGTTTGTTGCTGACGTGTCATCAATAAGGACATCTCGCTAATAGTTTTTGAAAGTAGGACAGGTGACTAATTATTTTCAAAAAGGAGGGTAGTACAGCAAATTTTTCTTCTCTCTCCCATTCTCTCCCTCTATGTTCTCAGCCAAAAAATAAATAAATAAAGAACATAACATATACCTTCCTCTGTCTACCTCTTCTCTCTGCCTCACAACGAAACCACAAAGAACCCAAATAACTTCTCCTCCTTCACCCCGCTCACTCCTCTCTGTTCGAAAACCCAAAAGCGGACAACCCAAACTCTCCCTCCTTCCACTTCGTCTTCCCCGTTCGTCCAGACGGAGCGCCCTCTCCGCTCGAGCACCGCAGTCCCCGTCGCCATTCCCCTCCAACCGAAGCACCGCGACTACTCCTCACCGAAGTGCCGCCTTCTCCTTCCGCCTGAGCTCGCCCTGTCTCCGAGCGCCTCCCGCTCACCACTACATTCCTCTGCAACCGCCTCACTCCCTCCGTTCGTCTCCCAGTCGAGCACTCCTCCTCCTCCTCCTCGCCTCCGCCTGAGGCCATTGCCGAGCATCGCTCCATCCCCGAGCACTCAGTCGACGCGCCAGCCCGAGAACCCAGCGACTTCCCCCGTTCGAGCTCGCCTCCACCTCCTCCGCGACGCCATCGTTCTCCTCCTCTTCGCCTGAGCACCCCACCCCCGGTCGCCTTCAACCTTGAGCTCACTCTCCAGCGCCACTCATCTCGCTGCAGAACCCCGTCGAGCTCCCCCTGCGTCGCGCCGCGACCACCTCACACCTCCCCAGCCGCTCGCCTCTCCCTGAGCGCGCCCCGCCGGTCGTCGCTGCTCCTCCTTTCCGTCGCCGTCCAGCTGTCGCCGACCCCCGCCAGCCGACTGCCCCTCAGTCGCTTGCCGCCCTCTCCCATCACTCGCTCCCTTCTCCCGCTCGCTCGCTATCTCTCGCTCTCTCTGTTGAAAAGGTGGAGAAAGACACAGTTTGGATTGTTGCTGTTGATTTTGGTATATTGGAGTTGGGTTACTGTTTGTGTTACCTGGTGTGTTGGTACTAGTGAGTTGCTGTTTGTAGTAGGGTTGGATTGGAGTTATTAGTTTGTTGTCGCCGTAGCTGGCATGGACCTAGGGAGCGCAGCTGCACCCCCTGGTTTTTAAAAAAAAATTCGTTTTTTTTAGTAATATTTTATTTAGTAAGGGTTTATTTGTGAATTTTCAACCCAATTAGCTTTCTTCCTTTCTTCTTTTTCTCTTCTTCTTCTCTGCCCTCATCGACGCCCCAAACGGCCCTTTCTCTCTCTCTCTCTCTCTTGTTCATTATTATTATTCTTGGTCTCACCCAACCTCCACAATCTTCTCTCCCGCTTCCGGCTTCTCTCTCTCTCAGGTTCGTCTCTCTCTTTCCTGAAATTGTGTTAGGGTTTCAGGTTGTTCAAATATTTCTAGATCCTATGTGTAATCGCTAATATTTCTAGATGACTAGATAGTCTAGATCCTATTTGATTCGATCTGATTGGTGTATATAACAGATGGACATCGTTAGCACTAGGTTTAGTTATTTTACATTGTCTTCTGAGTTCTTCATACTGTTTCTTAATCACTGTGCTATACACTCTAGGGTTAATAGATCCAAATAACATAGATCTCTTTTTGTTAATGAAAAATTCAAAAAATGAATAATCTTCTCTGATGGATTTTTCATATTTTGTTTATTGTTTCGTTATTTTGTACACAAAAAAAGAATTCATTATATGTTAGTTATTCCATAGTTGAATCTTTAATGTCATAATTTATATAACATCTTTATGGGGGTTTGTGTGTGTGTGTGCGCGCTTGTAGGGAGACTCTGTTTATATATGATGGTTTGATTATGAAATATCTATTTGTCTGTAAAATCCCACAAGGTTTGTATTTTAAACAATTATGGGGAGCAAATATGGTGTTGATTTTGTGCAGATAAAGATATGTTTAATTGTTGATGATTCAGAATATGAGGCCTTTGGGTTGAACAATGTTTGAATTTTGGTGTGCAGGTCTACCCACTCTTTCTTGCAGTCGGCACAGCCGTTGGTATCTGTGGATTCCAACTGATTAGGAACATCTCTGGGAACCCTGAACCTGAAGTTAGGTATGGATGATCTGTTTACTAGCCACGGCTACGTTATTCTAGCAATTGCATTAGAATTGTGTTCTGAATGATTATAATATTACATGATTTGATTGGATTTTCATGAATAATCGTGCGTGTGTATGTGCTAAGATCTATGTACCTAGTAGCTTCAACCTTTTCTTAAAGCATTTGGAGGAATGTTGTTTATTAGGAGTTAATTGGAATTTGAGGATAAGCTGTTTAGTGTAAATAGTCCTTTTCATATCATTATTGAAGATGAGACAAATACTGAACGGTAAGACTGAAATTATTCAAGGATTAGCTATCTTTTAGAATATGCTAGAGATTGTAAACTAAAGCCACTAAACACTACTTGTGACTTGACATGAAGTGTTATTTGTTTTGCATTCGTAAAACATGAGGTTGAGATGAAATTCACAATCTTAAAGTTGCAATCTATACTCTCATATATAATGGGAAGTTTGATTTTCCATATAGTTACATACTGTGGTTGACATTGATCATGCTGTTGTGATTCATCTTCTCTGTTAGTCTACGAACACAGATACATGTGGCGTAATTCACAAGTGATACATGTTACTTCAGCTATTGACCTTGAAGGTCTGCATTTCTTTCAAGCTATTTCAATAATTGTAGGTCGTATCTATAAGTGGTTCTTGAACTCAAAATTTTCAATCAGATCCTTTCCATCAAAACCAATCAATTATTTGCAAACTCCTGACCCATTTGACTCCATTGTGCACATGTTTTATGACATAAGAAACATAATGAACAGTACATATGATTCTTATGGAGTCCAGCCTTAAGAGTTAAGAGTACAACTAAATTTCATATTTGCAAACTCCTGACCCATTTGACTCTATTTATGCTTTTATATGAATACGTTGTTGGCTACTACATACCTTAGACAAGTTTAAAATTTCAGATGAAAAATACTACACCATTCAAGTTTTTTAAAAACTCTCAAGAACAAGCTGCTTCAAGAAGCCAAGAGCCCCACCGAGGCCACGCCCATCCCCATGACAGCCCGTTGTCCACCCCCATTCAAGTTTTATAAATATATATGATATTTTGAGGCTTGCAAATGTGTTTATTATAAAAAAAAATTATAGTAAGCGTCGCGCCCCCTAGATTGAAATCCTGGCTACGCCACTGTGTATTGGATGCAAATGATAATGAAGATATCATTCAATATTTTCAGAATATGAAATCTCGAAGGGTTTTATTGCTAAAGAAAAATGCTGTTTAGTGATTGTAATAGTTTGTATTTTTGGTAGTAATATATGATATTTTGAGGCTTGCAAATGTGTTTATTATAAAAAAAATTATAGTAAGTGTCGCGCCCCCTAGATTGAAATCCTGGCTACACCACTGGTTGTCGGGAAGTTACTGTTTGGAGTGTTGCTGCCTTGGAATTTGTGAAGGAGTTGACTACTATCTTGGAGTTTGGAGTTTGCTTTGTGGAGTTGTTGTTGCTGACTTGGCGTGGCTACCACATATCTCGCACGTGTTCTACTGCCCGGGATACTGATCCCGTTATTCTGTCTTCAATTTCATCGTCGTCAACTAACATGCAAGTGTCTCTTGTACAACCCGCTATTCTAGTACAAGCTTTTTGCAAAATACCGCAAGTATATTATTTGACTCTATTCGTATTATACATAATCCGTATCCCGTATTCGTACAAGATCACAAATACTTTGTTGCCATGTCCGTTGCATGAACACGATACACATATATACTATTGTACATGATATTGTGCATAAATTGCTTGTTACTAGGTCGCATGTTGTTATAATATCTTTTATTCTTGATTAAGTATTATGCATGCCACTAGTTGCATCACATATTTTATAAGCCCTGAAATATGTTTCCTGCCTCGTATAAGTCTTGATACTTGATCTTGTCATGTTACCCTTGCCATGTTACCCGTCCTTATTGTTGCATGTAGTTATTGTCCATGTTTAATTGTAATTAAAAAGATAACAAGCCGGGGTATAAAGGGAAAAGATTTAGTAGTGGGCAATATAGAAGAGCGTACTCGGACGGGGGCTCGTGGTTCCCCGACGTAAATTTTGCAAGTTGCAAATTGTAAATTTGCAAATTTTTATGCTCTATGTTTCACGCTACGTTACACTATGTCCACATTGCACGTATCTTAATACAAGATATACTTGACTATACTTGACTTGACTCGACTCGACTTGACTGGATATGTTTCCCGAGTACGTGACCTATAGAATCCACCACTAGTCTAAACGTTCATTTGATTGCGAGTAGCAACCATGTAGTATGGGATGCATGAAGTGCTACCTAGTTAGATTAATAAAAGACATGATATTAACACGTACACTTGCATGATCCGTTTACATGTTACATGGTTATGATGACTTGTTTACATGTTACTCGTTCATGTTGACACGTTTACTTGTGATATGGCTAAAAATGGGGTTAAATCGGAACCGTCCAGATTGGGAACGAATCTTGAAGCTCAGGGGTAAAACGGTAATTTCACATATAGATGGACCCTAAGCGGGCACTGGATTTCCCCTTCACAGATCCAATAACCCGCGAAACGGATCCACTCCAGCTGGGTACGGGTCCCAACCCAAGACAAACCCAGACCAGCAAGAGGAGATCAGGGTCACTGATTTGACTAAATCAACGGGCCTGATTTGCAGTTATCCTCTCACCGGGAATCAGGGATCAGTTTCCTAAACTAATTATGAGGATTTTACTCCTAACGGTTTCACAGGAAATCAGGTCCCTAATCAGACTCCCATGGCGACTATAAATACCTCCTACCTGCCACTGTGACAAGGTAATCACTCTTTTTCCAACTTAAGCTCTTTCATAATCATCACTGGTTACTGACAAGAGCGTCGGAGGGTGCGTCGCCGGAATCAACCCCAGTGTATCGCACTTCCTTGCAGGTGAGCGGTAGGGATCAGCAGGCTTGGATCCGCTATTCGGGTTTTTCCACGAACTCACAAATCTCATCTGTTTACCCCCACACCAGAATCAGCGGTAACAGATTGGCGCCGTCTGTGGGAAACCATACGAATAGCAGCCACTCCTCTTTCCGTCGACTAGCTCTTCTCCAGCCATGCCTCCCAGAAAGGTCAGGTCCAGGGGGTCCAACCGTGGACCCAACCCCACCGATCAACAAGAACAAGTCCCCGTACGTCCTGCTCCGCAGCCCGAACAACTTCCTCCGCCGGTCCAAGACCATTTCCAACAGGGCCAGCCCCCTCTTCTGTATCAACAACCCCCTAATGGTCCCGCTGGGCAGAACCAGCGGAAGCAGAAGCAACCTCTCCACCCAGACCATGTGTCAGTACACAATGCCTCCTCGGATTCTATGGCCTCCCATAATCCCCGAGCTTCCGACCTCTGCAACACCGTTTTAAATCGGCAAAAGGACGAGGACCTTCGCAACCGCCTAGATGAGAAGCGGGCCCGAGAGGGAGTCTCCCGCCAACATCAAGGTGAGCGATCTCCTCATCGCCGAGATGGCAGGAGGTCTCCGGACCGAAGAGGACGGGGGAAAATCTCCCGAGCGTCGTAGGAGGAGGCCACATTCTCCTGCTGGTCGGCATCATCCGAGGAACGATGAGGCACCCATCACTCGTGCCGAGTTCCAACAATTCCAGGCAACGGTGTTGCAAGCCCTCAACCTTCGCCACAACAACAATAATGCCCAAAGGGTTCCAACACCCCCACGGGTCCCAAGTCCTCGCCACCGATCTATAAGTCCTCCCCCGGCTCCTAGTCACCAGCAACACCCCCATAGTCCTCGCCGATCTCAGGACTATCGACGCCGTAGTCCCCACTCCCCTTCCTATGAAGACGAGTCCATGGGAATAGGGGATCGATTGACTACCACCGGAGGGACGATGCCCTCTACCGCCATCTCCACGAGATGGAGAGGCGCATCGGTCGAATGGACAAGGAGGAGGAGTCGAGAGGAAGGACCGTCCGCCCCAGCAGACCCCCCTTCTCTCGGACTATCATGGAGGCTCCCATCCCGAGGGGTTTCAAGCCTCCGCAGTTTGAAACGTACTCAGGGGAGTCGGACCCTGTTGACCATGTGGAGAGCTTCAAGACCTTGATGCTAATCCACCAAGCTTCCGACGCCATGCTTTGTAAAACCTTCCCCGCCACTCTCAAGGGTTCGGCACGGGAATGGTACTCCTGACTCGCCCCCTCTTCCATCTTCTCTTTTGAGCAGTTCGAAACGCTCTTCATAACTCACTTTGTGAGCAGCAGACGAACGGAGAAGACCAGCCTCTCTCTACTCCACCTCCGACAGGAGAGGGGAGAGAAGTTGAGAGACTATGTGAGGAGATTTACTGCGGAGGTCAGGTCCATCGCCTCCCTCGACCAGTCTGTGGCGACCGTCGCATTCCAGTCCAACGTCCTCAACTCTAACCTTCGGTCGTCCCTCGCCAAAAAGCCCCCGCACAACTTCGCCGATCTTCTCCTTAGATGCGAGAAATACATTCGGGCGGAGGAAGCCAAGTGCTTCCCGGGCTTCGGAGGATCCACTTCCGGGTCGAAGAGAAAGACAACGGAAGAGGAAGGGGCCAAGAAGTTACAGAAGGATAATAGCGGTCAGCGCCGTCCTCCTCCCAGGTTCGAGAAATTTACCCCTCTCACTACCAACGTCTCCACCATCCTGATGGAAGTCGAGAAGGAGGGAGTTATACCTCCCGCTCCGAGGATGAACACCCCGGCCAAGAGGAGGAACAAGGAGAAGTGGTGCCGTTACCACCGGGATCATGGCCATGACACCAACGATTGCCAGGCGCTGAAGAACGAAATAGAGGCCCTCATCCAGAGGGGGCAGTTGGCTAAGTTTGTGAAGGCAAATGATCGGGGAGATCGCACCGCTCCTCCGCCTCGGGGGGCTAACAAGCGCTCCGAGCGACGAGATGAAACCCCCGAGTTCGAGGAGGAACGTGTTCTGCACCTTATCCACGGGGGTCCAATGGGGGGCTCTTCAAACTCCTCTCGGAAGGCCTTCGTCCGAGAGGTCAACTCAGTTCACGGCGCCCTTCCCCCCAAAGGCCTCGGCGTCCCAGTAACTTTCTCTGATGAAGATCTCGAGGGGGTCCGGACTCCCCACTGCGATGCACTTGTTATTGACCTCCGCATGGCGAACTTCAAAGTGCAGAGGATCCTGGTAGACAACGGGAGCTCCGTGAACATCCTCTTCCTCTCGGCCTTCCGAGGGCTGCAACTATCCCGGGATCGCCTCAAACCGGCCGGCTACACGCTCCACGGGTTCACGGGGGTACCAGTAACTGTCGAAGGGGTTATCACCCTGGACGTAACTGCTGGGAAGACCCCTACCACCCGGACAGAGCCGATGGACTTTATGGTCATCGATGTCCCGGCTGCATATAATGTCATCTTGGGCCGACCTGGCCTAGCTGCCTTGGAAGCCGTTCCTTCGGCGTACCACCTCAAGATGAAGTTCCCCACCCGGGCGGGAGTGGGAGAAGTCAGGGGCAGCCAAGAGACGGCTCGGAAGTATTACATGACTTCCACTGGGGGTCCAGTGCTCTCCCTCGAGACTTTAGAGATCCCCGAGCCGGATGTCCGACCCACGTCCGAGCCGGCGGACGAGTTGGAAGAAGTGCTCTTCTCGGACGAGGACCCGAGTCGAAAGTTCCTCATCAGCAAGTCCTTGCCGACTGCCCTATGTTCCGACTTGGTGCAGTGCATCCGGGAGAACCGCGACCTATTTGCTTGGTCCGCCGCGGATATGCCCGGGATTTCCGAGGAGCTTCTAGTACACCGCCTCAGCGTCGAACCGGGGTGCAGACCGGTTCAGCAAAAGAGGCATAAATTCGCTCCCGAGCGACAACAAGCCATCAAGGAGGAGGTGGACAAGCTCCTAAAAGCTCGGTTCATACAGGAGGTGAACTACCCCGAGTGGCTCTCCAACGTCATCATGGTTAAGAAGTCAAATGGTTCCTGGAGGATATGCATCGACTTCACAGACTTGAATAAGGCGTGTCCGAAGGATCCGTTCCCTCTCTCGAATATCGACACCCTCATCGATGCCACCTCGGGCCATGAGCTCCTCAGCTTCATGGACGCCTTCTCCGGCTACAACCAGATTCGAATGTTCCCCCCGGACATTCCGAAGACTTCCTTCATTACCGACCAAGGCCTCTACTGTTATAGAGTTATGCCGTTCGGATTGAAGAACGCTGGAGCCACCTACCAGCGCCTCGTCAACAAAGTCTTCCAAAGCCAGATAGGCCGCAACATGGAAGTATACGTCGACGACATGCTCGTGAAGAGCGTCCGAGGAACCGACCACGTGGCCGACCTACAGGAGGCATTCAGCGTACTGAGAAGGCACAACATGAGGCTTAATCCGAACAAGTATGCGTTCGGGGTCTCCTCAGGAAAGTTCCTCGGCTTCATGGTCAGCCAGCGAGGGATCGAAGCAAATCCTGAAAAAATTAAGGCCATACTGGACATGGCCCCGCCCCGGAACGTCAAGGAAGTGCAGAGGCTTATGGGTCGCCTCACCGCTATTGGGCGATTCCTTTCGAAGTCTGGGGAAAAGTGCCTCCCTTTCTTCAAGGCTCTCAGGGGGTCCAAGGGTTTCGAGTGGGGCGAACTGCAACAGGAGTCGTTCAAACAGCTGAAAGCCTACTTGGTCAATCCTCCCCTGCTCAGCAAGCCCTTTCCAGGGGAAACCCTCTTCATCTACTTAGCTGCTTTCGAGCAGACCCTAAGTGCCGTTCTGGTGAGGGAAGAAGACCGGGCTCAGAGGCCCATTTACTATGTGAGCAAGGTACTTCGGGACGCCGAGCTCCGCTACCCGAAGGTAGAAAAGATGGCCTACGCCCTGGTTATGGCGGCAAGGAAGCTCCGCCCATACTTTCAGTCCCACTCGATTATGGTCCTCACCGACCAACCGCTGAAGCAGGTCCTCCACAAGCCGGAAACCTCAGGCCGGCTTATGAAATGGTCCATCGAGCTGAGCCAACACGACATCTCCTACCAGCCCTGGATCGCGATCAAAGCCTAAGCCCTCGCGGACTTCATCGTCGAGACCACCATTCCCGAGGTCAGCCACGTCCCGAGCGGACCCCCTATTTGGACGGTTTTTGTGGATCGTTCCTCCTGCAATGAGGGAAGCGGCGCCGGTATCATCCTTACGGGCCCAGATGACTTCGTCCTCCAGTATGCCCTCCGCATGAATTTCAAGGCCTCAAACAACGAAGCAGATTATGAAGCGCTAATCGTGGGCCTCGGACTTGCCCGAAGTGCCGGGGCGCAGCGCCTCTGAATCCATAGTGACTCTCAGCTGGTTGTGAACCAAGTCTTGGACGATTACGAGGCACGAGACGAACGGATGGCGAAGTACCTCCCCAAAGTCCGAACCCTCATGGCCCGGTTCGAAGAGGCACTCATCCAACGAGTCCCTCGAGAAGAGAATTCACAAGCCGACGCCCTCTCCAAGTTGGTCTCATCCTCCCCCCAAGGTCTCGAGCAGACCATCTTGATCGAGGTCCTCTTGAAACCGAGCATAGAAGACGAGACCCTCGACTCAGTGGAGTCATTACCGGTCCTACTGCAAGATAATTGGATGAAGCCGTTAGTGGAATTCTTAAGGGACGGACTCCTCCCCGAGGACCCCAAGGAAGCACGCCGAGTAAGAACCAGGGCCGAGCGGTACGTCCTGATCGAGGGGATCTTGTACAAGTGCTCCTTCTCGCAGATTGACGGCCGACCGTACCTGAGGTGCCTCTCCCCGGAACAGGCCGACTACGCCTTACAGGAGCTCCATGAAGGCATCGGCAGAGCACATTCAGGGTCTAGGTCTTTGGCTCGGAAAGCTCTGAATTACGGATACTTCTGGCCGACTCTCCTCCAAGACGCCGAGCGACACGTTCGGCAATGTGGCTCTTGTCAGAGACATTCCAACATTCGTCGCCTCCCCCAAGCCAACCTCTCCTCCCTATAAAGTCCTATCCCCTTCGCAATGTGGGGGATGGATTTACTAGGGCCATTCCCTCCAGCTCCGGGCCAATTCAAGTTCCTGGTCGTGGCCATCGACTATTTCTCGAAGTGGATTGAGGCCGAGCCCCTTGCCACTATCACCGAGAACAAGGTGCTTCAATTCTTCTGGAAAAGCGTCATTTGCCGATTCGGCGTCCCTCGTGTCCTCGTAACAGACAACGGAACTCAGTTTACTAGGGCCGCGTTCCGAGCTCTGTGTGAAGACCTTGCCATCCAACAGCGCTTCTCCTCCGTCTCCCACCCACAGTCGAATGGCCGGGCAGAGAACGCTAACCGGCAGATCCTCTCTGGTATCAAGAAGAGATTGAACAAATGTTCCAAAGGCTTATGGGTCGACCAACTCCCCAACGTGCTGTGGAACTACCGCACCAACAAACGGACCCCCACAGGAGAGTCCCCGTTCAACCTCACCTATGGGTCCGAGGCAGTGATACCTCTCAAAGTCGGGATACCTTCTCCTCGCCTCGAAGCCTACAACGAGGAACAGAACGCTAGAGACCTCCGGGCGAACCTAGACCTGGTGGACGAACTGAGAGAAAAGGCGTCGATCCGCCAACAGAACTACCGGAGGAGGATAGAATTGGCGTACAACAAGAAAGTCCGACCCACCAATCTCAAGGAGGGGGACTTAGTCCTCAGAAAACTAGTCATCTCCTTCCCAGTCAGAAAAGCAAACTAGCCCCGAATTGGGAAGGACCTTACAAGATCACAAAGGTAGTTCGGCCCGGAGCTTATCGTCTGGAAGACCTCGAGGGTAGGGAGATTCCGAGGACCTGGAATGCCGACCACCTTTTAAAATACCAAGAAAGCGCCCCGGCGCCTCTCTGAGTATCACAGGGTGTCGAACCATTCCTCTCCTCTAACTTGTAATTCCTCTCTTAAGTTGTCATATGTAAAAACAGCTCGCCATCAATTATCAATAAAGAATGCTTTTTCGTAGTTATAAAGTTGCTTGTGTCTCTCCACCTTTATTCTTTATTCAATCAATGGTTCGGAGTCCAATACCCGGCTCGACTCTACTTCGCAAGCTCGCTCTTAAGCGAGCCAGAAGTAGTTCGCCGCTCGGAATTGCTCCCACAATTGTTGAACTCTAACGATGGTTCTGGAGTCCAACACTTGGCTCGATTCTAATCCGCAAGCTCGCTTCTCAGTGGGCTAGGAGTGGGTCGCCATTCGGAATTGCTCCCACGACCGTTGAACTCTAACGATGGTTCCGGAGTCCAACACTTGGCTCGATTCTACTCCGCAAGCTCGCTTCTCAGCGGGCTAGGAGTGGGTTGCCATTCGGAATTGCTCCCACGACCGTTGAACTCTAACGATGGTTCCGAAGTCCAACACTTGGTTCGATTCTACTCCGCAAGCTCGCTTCTCAGCGGGCTAGGAGTGGGTCGCCATTCGGAATTGCTCCCATGACCGTTGAACTCTAACGATGGTTCCGGAGTCCAACACTTGGCTTGATTCTACTCCGCAGGCTCGCTTCTCAGCGGGCTAGGAGTGGGTCACCATTCGGAATTGCTCCCACGACCGTTGAACTCTCACGATGATCGGCGAGCCCACCATCGGGTAAGGCTCGACTCATCTCTCAACTTCGCAAGAAGGGGGAGACCGAAGCGTTGCTCGGCACCACTGGCCGGACGCTCTTGTCGCTGAACAGCGAATGAACAAGAGGCAGGCACGGAGCGCGCCACGTCGCTCAAACAGCCGAGCTCCTAGACCTCCGGTCGGCTAACCGAGCAAGTGCCCATCCGAGCCCAAAAACGGAGAAAAGTCACTTTTCCCTCAACATTCGTGTAAGATCTCGATCAAACGGCCCAGATCTTGCCAGCGTCGCTAAACGACAAGATAGCGTTTTCTTGGGAACTGAGCCGCCTCGAGATTCGTGCCACCATCCAACGGCCCAGATCTTGCCAGCGTCGCTAAACGACAAGATAGTGTTTTCTTGGGAACTGAGCTGCCTCGAGGTTCGCGCCACCATCCAACGGCCCAGATCTTACCACGGCGTCGAACCGCGAACGAGAGTGGGGCCGGCTCGGAGACCTCGGCGCGATGAACACAGTCACAAACGAAACAACTACGCAAAGCTACAAAGGATGTGCTAGTTCAAAAAAGAAATATTATTAATAATTGGGACACAGTACAAAGCGACTCTTCCGTACAACAAAGTTACAATGCCGACCCACTACACTTGGTTTTTAAAAGAAAAATCATCAACGTCCCGTTCGGTCGTCAGTTTTGCAACCTCGACCGACAGTTTCCCTTCCTCCGTCCGAAGCTCCGCCTCTACAGTCTGCAAATGATGGATCTCAGAGAGCAGATCGTCCCTTTCGGTTATTATTTTCGACAAATTATGCCGGACGCACTGGATCCGAAGGGCATTGCTAAAGGCGGTCGGCGAATCTTCGTCCTCTCCTGTAAGGGTCATCTCGGCGATCCTGCTCTCCATACGCCGGATCTCGACGTCTCGCTGACCTAGGATGAGCTGAAGGTGGCCCCGCTCACTTTCGGCTCGGCGCAATCCCAGCTCGACTTCATAGAGCCGCTCTCGGCACCTCGCCGAGCGCAACCTCGTCACCCCCGAGCCAGCCTCGGTTCGAGCATGGTCATCCGAGCGATTGGGGTCGGCGTCTTGGGCTACCACCTCGAGCTGAAAAGAGGAAGAGACGAACAACAAGATTTCAAACACTGCCGAAGTCCAACACTTCAAGAATTTTCAAAACAAACTTTCAGACTTTTATTCAAATAAAGTAACTCTACATACAACAAGACCGATGCTACAACAGTTTTACAATAGCTTAAAGGAACATAAGTCAACTTGTTTAGTGCCTCTTCGGAAGGGGTACGCTTCGGTTCAAGGAAACGCGGGGGTGGCGACGCCTAACCTCCGAGCTCGATTCCAAACCAGCGAAGCGAGATCCCCCTTCGCCGCTAACTCCAACTGTGGCGCCGACCGAGGCACCGCTAGACGAGACAGCTACGCTACTCTGAACGTCAGCAGGACTCCGCCTCGCCGCAGGCAAACGAGTTGCAAGTTCGTAGAAGGTAATCCCTCTCTCGCTCTCTCCACGAGTACACGACGTACTACGAACGTTGGCCCTCTCAGGCAGAGGCTTGAGCGACGCGACCTCTTCCTCCAACTCGATAATCCTATCTCTCAAAGCATCATCCTTTGCCGACATCTTCAAACGAGGAGGTCTTGACGAGCCCGAGACATTGGCGCTATCGGTCGCGAGTCGTCGATAATGGGTGACCTCGATCCCCCTGTCTATCGTAATCCTCCTAAGCTTGTCGACCTCGGCCAACAACTTTTGGCGCTCGGATGACACTTTCTCCAACTCGGAAGCTAGCTTCTCTTCTTCCGCCGAGTGTTCTTTCTCCGTTAACTCCAAGTGACGGATCTCGGCCAAGAGCTCGTTATTCTTTTGCTCGACGACGGAAAGCTCCCTCCGAAGCCGTTCAGTCTCACCTTTGGGACAAGGAGCTCGGGGTTGCTTCCGTAGTTGCTTCAACTCGCGACAATACCCCCTCGCAGCTACCTTTATCTCCTCCAGCTTCAAGAACATATAAAACCGCCTCTCTCGGCTATGGGAAAGCTCTCGCTTCGTTTTGGTCAGCTCCTTACGAAGGTATGAAACCTCCGTGATCGGACCAAACTTCACCTAAAAAGCAGAGATAAATCCGACGCCCAACACTTGGAGAATTTTTGGAGAATTAAACGACTAATCAAACACAAAATCCGGAGACTAACACTTGGAGAATTTTTGTCCAAACAAAAAGCGTTTTCATTCAAAATTCAAAAAGCGTTACAAAAGCGGTGGCCAGTCCGCGATCAAGCCTTACAAAAAAAAAAAAAAAAAGAAGACCAAAGACGCAACCAAGTCAGGGGTCGACCTTTTTGTCGCTCGGGTCTGTCGACCCCTCGGCCTTGTCCTCGTCCTCGACCTCGTCCTCGTCCTCGCCCTCGCTCTCCTCCTCAGAGTTGTCCTCCCCCTCACCCTCAGCCTCCGTCTCGGCCGTGCCTTCGACACCGTCAGCTTGTCCCTCGGGGCTGAGCATTGCCAGGGGAAGCTCCTCCTCCCCCTCCACGGGGTCATAGAAGTGGTAGGAAGATGTGTCGAACCCCGGGTTCCGAGCGGCGATATGAAGCAGGGCTCGGCCATACGCGTCCTCCATGTTCTTGAACATGTGCTGCACGGCCTCGTCCTGGATAGCCCTCTTCGCCTTCGCCACCTTCGACCAGTGCTTGGCCATGATCTTCTCGGTCTTCTTCCGAGCTTTCTCCGCCTCCGACCGGACCTTGGCCAGCTCCTCCATCAGCTCGGCATTCTCCTTCTCCGATGCCTCGAGCTTGGCTGCCTCGTCCTTTGACCGCTGAATGGCGTCGGCCAGCTGCGCCTCCAACCCTGCCACTTCGGCTCCGCGTTTTGCCGAGAGGAGTTGCTCAGCATCGAGCAACTTCATTGCTTTTGCGCGCTCCGACCTCTCCCGGTCATACTGTGCCGTCAGCTCTTGTTCTTTGCTCGCGAACTCTTCGAGCAAGAAGTTGAAGTGGCAGAGGGTCTGAAAAGAGAACAAACCGTTAAGGTCCGGACCTAGAGACTTGGATTATTTCGGAAAAAATGCTTCAAGAAGAAAGTGTTCGGTCCACTTACCGACATCGTGTTCCGAGCAATCTGCATTGTGGCGTCCCCGACCTCCCTGGACTTAAGGGCCGCTCGGTCCTTTGGGGTCGGCAGGTGCTTCACCGCCTGCATACAAATGTTGCCGTCGCCCAAAAAACCGTCGACCTTCATCACTTGCCAGTCGGGGACGAAGATCTGTTTGTGCCCCTCGGTCAGAATCTTCTCCGCTTCGGCAGTGAGGGGCAGAACTTGGAGGGATAACACCTTGCTCACGTTGAACGCTCTGCTCGACGAGCCGGGAGCATCTGCCTTCGCCGCTGGAATCGGCGCATCCGAGACAGGAGGATCGGAGGCAGCGACCTTCTCCTGCTCGGGATCGGCATCCGGAACAACGACCCCCTGCAGGTCGGCGGTCTTCGGAACCGAAGGTATCTTCGGCGCTCGGCCGCCCTGAGGCCCTGTCGAGGGTCTCTTCTTTCTCGTCTCCTGCTCCCTAGCCGCCTTGGCCTTCGCCATCAACGCCCTATAGTCCATCTTAGAAAACTCTGCACAAACCGAATGAAGAAACTTAGAAAAATTTTCATGAACTTCGAGCAAAAAAGTAAAAATACCAGAAGCGTACTAGGGTCGATCGGACTGAGACCCCCTCGGAACAAAGCCTCCTCGGTAATATCTTTCCAACTTAGCGTCGGCGGGCCGAGGAGTTTCTTGAGGACTTCTGCCTCCTCGTCACTCAGCACCGGCTCCTTCTTCGCTCACTTGGGCAGGCCTCCCCTCGACCAAGCTATCGGAATTGCCCAGGGTGCGGGAGCTCGGACAATGAAATACTTCTCCTCCCAATGCTTGATCGAGTCCGGGTTCTCGATCAACTTCACGCCTGTCCGTGGCGAAAGGACCTCTGCTCGTTCCTGTTCGGCTGGCAAGGACGGTAGAGGCTCCGAAGGAGAAACATGCTTGGCTCGGCGCCGATCTCTTGACACTGAAGAACAAATGCCAAGACGTGCCTCCAAGTATTCGGCATCAGCTGGGCAGGGCACAAACCATACCAATTAAGAACCTCGACGATGAATGGATGAAGCGGAAAACGAAGCCCGGCGGCCAAGGAGTCGAAGGGAAAAATGCACGCGTTAGCCGAAGACGACGTGCAGGCTCGGAATCCCGGTCCAGGGAGAAGGAGCCCGTACTCGGCAGGGATCTGGAATCCGGTCCGGATCCGACGCAGATCAGCCTCCGTAAGAGACGAAATGATCTGGTCCACCTCGGACAATTCTCTCGGCTCGTTCTCCTCTACCGACTTGGCAGTGCCCTGGGTCACCTTCTCCAGCATCTCTTCGGAGTAGCTCCGAACACCCCCCACGCTCGACAGAACGATAGGCTGCCGACCGAACTCCCCTGCCGTCTTCGGCTGCTCAATGATCGTGACCACTCCTTTACCCTTCTGGGACTTCGCCACAACCTCCTGGGGTGGCTCGGCGACCTCACCACTCTTGCTCGGCCGAACAACAGTCTGCTCGGTCGGCTCTACCACCTCCTTTCCTTTACCCGCTCGGCTAACGACTTGGTCCGAGGCGGGGGTCTCATCCGAAGAAGTAATCTTAACCATTTTTTCTAAAGAGAAAGGAGAGAGACTGATCTTGAAGTGACTATTACGGTCGAAAAAGTTCGCCGTAGCAAAGAAACGCCTTGCCGCGACAGCTAGCAGCACCACCCAGGAGCTAAAAACTTCGATGGTGAAAAGTAAAAACTTGAAAGAGAAAGTAAAAGTGAATAATGAGGTTTAGGGTGGGGGAGTGAAGATTTATAGTAAAAGAAAAAGTCTCTTGGGCTTCCTAACGTAAGGGCGCAACTCTTGGCCTACTATTGAAACGTTGCGAAATCCCAAACGACTTTGTGACCGAGCAGCAACCGTTGGCGAAAAGACAAAACGTTTCGATACTAGTCAAGTAGCTCGGCACACACGGGATCAAAATTCGAGCGACGTACGATCCGACCCCAACATCAAAGGGCCCGGTCGGCTAACCGAGCAAGTGCCCATCCGAGCCCCAAAACAGAGAAAATTCACTTTCTCCTCAACATTCGTGTAAGATCTCGATCAGACGGCCCAGATCTTGCCAGCGTCGCTAAACGACAAGATAACGTTTTCTTGGGAACTGGGCCCGTCTCGAGATTCGTGCCATCATCCAACGGCTTAGATCGCGCCACGTCGCCTGGATGAAGCGAGAGAAAATTTGGATTAAAAGTTTTAAGGCACCGCCCTCGGCGAGCCCCCCCGGGGTCCGGACTTCGGTCGTCACCCCTTCTGCCCTGATCTCCTCTGACCCTGACACCCACATCGGGGCCGTCAGAATCAGGAGAAGACCATGGCGGAAGAATGACCACCCATCCTTCCGAAGCAACTTGTCCCCCGGGTCCGGACTTCGATCGTCACCTCCTCTGCCCTGATCTCCCCTGACCCTGACACCCACATCGGGGCCGTCAGAATCAGGAGAAGATCATGGCGGAAGAATGACCACCCATCCTTCCGAAGCATCTCGTCCCCCGGGTCCGGACTCCGGTCGTCAACACTTCTGCCCTGATCTCCCCTGACCCTGACATCCGCACTGGGGTCGACAGAATCAGGAGAAGATAACGGCGGAAGAGTGACCACCCCTCCGACGCTCTCAGGGTTAAATTTTTTCAAAAAACAGGCATCCGCCCAAGGCAGACACCTCCGATGGCTAAAAACCAACATTGCTGTGACTGAAACTACAAGGGGAGTGGGGTATTTATAACCTCCCCTCAAGGACCAGCCATTATGACCCTCGGGAAGCCAAGCGACGAGAGCCCAGCGGTCACGCCTAGGGAGCTGAAGCGCCACGCATTAATTAGAGGACACCACTCTTAATGACCCCGGGAAGGTGGAACGCCGCACAAATCCTGGGGCGCCGTTAATGCTCTTGGGAACTGAACCATCTCGAGATCCGTTCCCTCATCCAACGGGCCAGATCGCGCCACCACGCTCGGACAGCCGAACCCTTAGACCTCCGGTCGGCTAACCGAGCAAGCGCCCATCCGAGCCCCAAAACAGAGAAAATTCACTTTCTCCTCAACATTCGCGTAAAATCTCGATCAGACGGCTCAGATCTTGCCAGTGTCGCTAAACGACAAGATAGTGTTTTCTTGGAAACTGAACCCGTCTCGAGATGCGTGCCATCATCCAACGGCTCAGATCGTGCCACCACGCTCGGACAGCCGAACCCTTAGACCTCCGGTCGGCCAGCCGAGCAAGTGCCCATCCGAGCCCCAAAACGGAGAAAATTCACTTTCTCCTCAACATTCGCGTAAAATCTCGATCAGACGGCTCAGATCTTGCCAGCGTCGCTAAACGACAAGATAGTGTTTTCTTGGGAACTGAGCCCGTCTCGAGATGCGTGCCATCATCCAACGGCTCAGATCGCGCCACCACGCTCGGACAGCCGAACCCTTAGACCTCCGGTCGGCCAACCGAGCAAGTGCCCATCCGAGCCCCAAAACGGAGAAAATTTACGTTCTCCTCAACGTTCATGTAAGATCTCGATCAGACGGCCCAGATCTTGCCAACGCCGCTAAACGACAAGATAGAATTTTCTTGGGAACGGAGCCCGTCTCGAGATTCGCGCCACCAACCAACGGCTCAGATTGCGCTACGTCGTTCGGACAGCCGAACCCTTACACCTCCGGTCGGCCAACCGAGCAAGTGCCCATCCGAGCTCCAAAACAGAGAATAAAGCCGCCGAGCGACCACGACCGTTGGATCTTTCAGAAATTCGCGCTTCTGATGATGGACGGTCCAGATCGTGCCACATGCGCTAGACGACAAGATAGCATTTTCTTGGGAACGGAGCCCGTCTCGAGATTCGCGCCACCATCCAACGGCTCAGATTGTGCCACGTCGCTCGGACAGCCGAACCCTTACACCTCCGGTCGGCCAACCGAGCAAGTGCCCATCCGAGCTCCAAAACAGAGAAAAAAGCCGCCGAGCGACCACAACCGTTGGATCTTCCAGAAATTCGCGCTTCTGATGATGGACGGTCCAGATCGTGCCACGTGCGCTAGACGACAAGATAGCGTCTTCTTGGGAACAGAGCCCATCTCAAGATTCGCGCCACCATCCAACGGCTCAGATTGCGCCACGTCGCTCGGACAGCCGAACCCTTAGACCTCCGGTCGGCTAACCGAGCAAGTGCCCATCCGAGCCCCAAAACAGAGAAAATGACTGTCGAGCGACTACAACCGCCAGATCTTTCAGATATTCGCGCTCGCGCGAGATCAAGGGCCCAGATCAAGCCACGCCATAAATAAGGTATTAAAAATTAGTTTTTATTTATTTAATCGTTTTATTTATTTAAAAATTGTGAAAAAATTGCTAAAAATTCGGGGAAATTAACTAAAAATTCTAGAAAATAATTATAAATACAGGAGAATATTTTTGAGCCCCTGAACGAACAATTATTGCCTACAATGTACTGTTAAGGCCCCCAAACAACTGGTTAACACATCGCAAAATTAAATAAATAATCCGAAAAAATAGATAAAAACCGTCGAATATTCAACAAGGCTTCGGAACAGCTTACAGTTTCAAAAATCACCTCACTACCCCCTTCGAGATTCAAGACCCTCCATTCGGACTCCGATACAACTCCACTAGCCACTGAAACAGTTAAAATACTCATCAAAGGCTGATCACCCTCAGTCTTTAGGAGTGGGGGGCTCGTGATATGGCTAAAAATGGGGTTAAATCGGAACCGTCCAGATTGGGAACGAATCTTGAAGCTCAGGGGTAAAACGGTAATTTCGCATATAGATGGACCCTAAGCGGGCACTGGATCTCCCCTTCACAAATCCAATAACCCGCGAAACGGATCCACTCCAGCTGGGTACGGGTCCCGACCCAAGACAAACCCAAACCAGCAAGAGGAGATCAGGGTCACTGATTTGACTAAATCAACGGGCCTGATTTGCAGTTATCCTCTCACCGGAAATCAGGGATCAGTTTCCTAAACTAATTATGAGGATTTTACTCTTAACGGTTTCACAGGAAATCAGGTCCCTAATCAGACTCCCATGGCGACTATAAATACCTCCTACCTGTCACTGTGACAAGGTAATCACTCTTTTTCCAACTTAAGCTCTTTCATAATCATCACTGGTTACTGACAAGAGCGTCGGAGGGTGCGTCGCCGGAATCAACCCCGGTGTATCGCACTTCCTTGCAGGTGAGCGGCAGGGATCAGCAGGCTTGGATCCGTTATTCAGGTTTTTCCACGAACTCACAAATCTCATCTGTTTACCCTCACACCAGAATCAGCGGTAACAACTTGCTTACTCGTTCACATGTTACATGTTCCTATGGATTATTTAATAGTTTTCATGCATGTTATTTGTTCCATGAGATCTTGTTCTTGATTCTGTCGCATGTTTATTTGCTCTATTATATAATTCTTGATTCCTTATTCTTTCCCTGCTTTGTTTCATTTTATATTGTCCCGTTAGCTTGTACCACTTTCGGCCCGTGACTTGCATTAACGGGTACCTCTTTGTCTCTTTCCTTGTAATAATATACTTGCAGGCCCAGATGGAGAATTACCCGAAGGTGTTGCTGAACAGAGATTCTAGTCTTGTTTAATTTCATGTTATTTTAGTTCTTGTTTATTCATGTAATCTTTGTTGTAATCCGGACGTGTTTGACCCGTAATTATGTTTCTTTTCCAGTTATTGGTTATGTCCTGTATCATGTTCATGTAATATGTCATGTACTCTGTCATCATGTTGTGATTTTATATGCTTTCGTGGTTGATATTGTTATCTTGTTGTTGAGTTAAATATACAGCTTAAGAATGATGTATTCACATCATTCGCTGGGCCTCGGTTACGTGTCCGTGTTCCCGTATTCTGAAAAGCGGGGCGTGACAGTTTCACACTAGCATTTTAAATGGGCCTGAACGGGCCGCTAGTGGGCCATGCCACATACGCACGGGCAAAGGGCGTGTCCCCCTAACACGCTACAAACCACATACATGAAAAAAGAGAAACAAGCATTGCCACATCAGTTTGTGTAGTGAAGTTTCAGATGGAATAATAATAGAGCATCAATTTAAAACTGCGGAAATAAGTTTCACAAAATACAAATTTATTAGTCTTAAAGAAAAAAACACACCAAACAATAGTTCAAAGTTGATCAAACCCTGATCCTTGTTGCGGAAATAGACTGCAGAATTTTGAACGATCGAAAACAAACACAACATCGCGATAGGCAAAATCCTGATACTGCTCAAGAATTTAACTGCATAATTTAAGAAAGAACACAAAATCATGCTTCAATGATGCGCAAGTACAACCGAATGGTACTTTCCCGTTTCTAAGGGGACTTGCTGGCGCTAGGCGAGGCAGGGTTGCTACCGTCTTCGCCATAATCCTTCGGGCTAGGGCTAGAGCTGTGGCCATTAGCCTCTGGGCTCAACTTCTTCTCTGTTATGGGGCTCCTGCTATCGTCCCTCTTCGGGCTTCCACTGTAATCCGACCCCTTGCGTTCGGCGGACTTGCGCTCCTTGGCCAGCGGGCTACTGCTGCGGTCTAGTGGGCTAATGCTGCGATCGGGAGAGAGGCTACGCTTCCTTCCCTTTGAAGGAGGTGGGCTTGTCTTTGACTTGGGACTGTAGCGAGGGCTCCTTGATCGCCTTGTTTCACGGTCTAGACTTCGCTCCCTTCTTGGTGCAGGAGATCTCGACCGACTGCATGTGCAAAAATGAACGGGGATGAATATCTTTTCTATATCATATAGCTAGAGGTGTGTAAAGCTTGACGAACATTCCATTTCCATTTTCCAATCTAGTAAAATATATGTGAACTTCATAAAATGAAGGTTACGTAAATCATGGATACCGCTTTCTTATGTTGCTTGAAATTGGTCTTAAAATCCATGGAGATACATATAAATCTTAATAATAGGAGAAAGAGAAGCTCCTTCAAGAATGTTTTCGAAATACCATGGTGAAATCTAAATGAGATACACTGTTCTCTTACTGCCATCCTCATCTGTCTCAGATTGGAAGCGTTAATGGCCTATTCTAATGCATTCCTAAACTAGTATACTGGTAAAATCAACAGAGTGAAATTGACTTCTCATGCATGCAAATAATAAATATATTGTGATAATTACTATTCTTGATAGACAATTTTGTAAATGACTTAATGGCAAATACATGGGAAATCCAATTTCATATCACCGAACATGTATATAGCAGTAAGGTGTTTGGGTCATCCATGGATGACCACATCGCTTTCATATGTATTTGCTCCCCTATGATTAATGCATAAAAGAATAAATCAAGATAATAAGTGATTAGATAGTGAACCACTTAAAGAGCTAGTATATCATTAAAGTTAACTACAAGCAAAACATAGAATATGATAAAGGGAGGCTGACTTTAAAGAATGGTTCCTAAACAATTGCCCCTCACAAGATGTCTGAATTGTTTACCTTGATACATGAATTAACTAGTCTAAGGATGAAAGCATGCATTCGTTAACACTTCCCCTTTCATTAACAAGGAATTACATTAGACCTACGATTTTATAACAAGTTTACACATGGAAAACTTGATCTGATCTATACTTTAGACTAGTTTAGGCATGTAGACCATTAAAGTTGACCGCAGGTAAAATAAGAATATGATAAAAGGAGGCCGGCTTTAAAGAATGGTTCCCAATTGTTCGCCCACAGGATGCCCAAGTTGTTTACCTTGATAATTGCATAAACTAGTCAAAGGATGAGAGTATGAACTTGTTAAAGCTTAAAAGTTCTAAAAAAATAACAGTAGACATACGATTTTATAACAATGTAATGTGTGGAAAACTTGACCTGATATATTATACTTAATAATACTAGATTAGGCATGTAGATTGCGATGAATGGTTCAGATCGTCACCCATAACCACACAATGGAGAAGCTTCATCTAGGAATATGCCTCCCCACTAAGACAGCAGTTACCAAGAAAAAGAAAACAAGGTCATAACACCATGTTTTGGTATGGAGGTGGTAAAGGTACACGTAGGAAATGAATCTCCTCAGAAGTGATAAAACAATAAACAGCTTTTCTAAAGTAGCTCATAGCACAAGAAAGTTATAGCTATCAACATTCAAATGTTGTCTGATAAAGATTTTAATATGAAATAGCTGATAAAAGCTTTTAAAAACTAAACCATTATCAGCTCTACTTTAGAAGCATACGGAACATAAACAAAAAAATGTAATAATACCCAAACTAGTAGCATACCTATAGCTACGACTGCGACTGCGGCTCCTACCACCACGTCGGGGGCGTGGGGATGGTGACCGTGAATAACTTCGTCCACGCCTGTAGTACAGAAAATACAGAACATATGAACAATGCATCTATACCATCTATTCTATCACATAAATAGAGACGGAACACATTACACATACTGTAGTCAACTCAATAATAATAAGGGAAATTTGTTTTGGGTCCCTCATTTAACCATGATTTCCCACTAGCTCATTTCTTTTATACAATTAAAACCGGTCCCGTTTGGGGAAAATAATTTTAATTAACTTATTTTAAAATCAGTAAAAAAGCAACTATATTACGCCTCATTGATTTGTTGATATACAGTAATATTTCTCACTAGGAATAATTTTCCATTAAAATGTAGGGTTTTTTAGATATTTGTTCCTTTTGAAACATGTATTTCCAAATTGGTCCCTATTTTCAAGTTATTTGCTATTAGGTCCCTTCATTGATCTATAGAGCTTTGGAGAATAATGAAATACAATAATTCTTTTTTGTTCTACACTATTGGATACAACATATGAAACATCACATTGATTTATACACATCTATTGGAGGAATGAGGTGGCGGAAATGGTGGGAATTGTGGAGCATTTGGCGGGGAACAATTGGTGGAGGAAATATATTACAATCCTAACTACCATTGACTCACTCCAACACTCCCCCCCCCCCTCAGGTTGCAGCATAAACATCGACCATGCCCAACTTTCCCAGTGAGTCATAAAAGTCCTTTGAAACACCTTTTGTAAGAACATCTCTCATGTCACCTGCTCTTCAGTAGGAACAAAAGAAAAGCTAATAAGTTGTGCATCTGGCTTTTCCCTTATGAAATAAGGATCAACCTCCACATGCTTAGTGCGATCATGTTGCACCAAATTCTGTGATATATCTCAAAAACTGCTTGATTGTCACAGTTATATACTATATTGCACTCTAATGTTCAAATCCCAAATCTTGCAAGAGACTTCTCAACCATAAAAGTTCACAAGCCCCATGAGTCATACCTCTGTACTCAGCCTCTCCACTTGACCTTGCTACAACCTTCTGCTTTTTACTCTTCCATATCACAAGATTACCTCCCACAAAAGTTAATTAACCAAATGTCGATCTTCTATCTGACACAACCAGCCCAATCTGCATCTATAAAACCACACCCCTCCAAGATATTGGTGTGCCTAGAAAACATTACTCCTCCTAGAGCTGACTTCAAATATCTCAAAATTCTCACAACATCCTCCATATGGCTCTTACTAGGATTATGCACAAACTGAATGACTACACTTATTGCATATGCAATATATGGTCTAGTATGAGGCTATGAGCTAAATAAATCAAACGCCCGACTCAACTTTAATAACGAGCTCGATCAGTAGGAACCTGATCTGGGTACTCTGCTAGGTGATCATTCTACTCAATAGGAGTACCAATAGGCTTACAGTCCAACATACATGTGACACAAGAAGATTCCTTCTCGCCCCCTGGCTACCTTAATTCCTAACAAGTATTTGAGTCACTCAAGTCCATCTCAAACTCATAAGCTAAGTGTAATTGTAGCTTGCCAATTTCAACAGTATCAATGCCAGTAACCACCATATCAACAACATAGATAATCAGAATACTTCATTCCCTTGTAGATGTTTGAGAAACAGAGTATGATCTAAGTTACTTTGTTTATACCCGAACCTGTGTATGGACTGTGTAAACATCCCTAACCATGCACTAGGTGACTGCTTGAGACCATACAATGACTTGCGCAATCTACACACTAAGTCACCAGATGAAGCAGTTACATACCCAAGAGAAAGACTCGTATACACCTCTTCATTCAACTCGACATGAAGGCATTCTTCACATCCAACTGTCGGCGAGACCAAATCAGATTAGCTGCAAGGGAAAACAAGACACGGATAGTCTTCATCTTGGCCACTGGTACGAATGTCTTATCATAGTCTATGTCATCCATTTGAGTGAATCCCTTTGCCATAAGGCGTGCCTTATACCTGTTCACCGACTATTTGCATTATGTTTTAATGTAAACACCCAACGACAATCAACTGCTTTCATTCCTGATGAAGAGATACAAGTTCCCAAAGTATTACTCTTCCACAATGCATCCCATTTGCATTATGTTTTACTCCACATCGCCTTTGACCACTTTGGATCTCCCAATGCATCTTGCACTTTGTTAGGTACTGATATAACATATATTTGATCCGCAAAATGATTCATATGACTTAGACATTCTCTGGGTAGACACATAGTTGACTACTGGATATTTTGACTTTGCAGGAACAATGGGTTCATACTTTTTGGCTGGTTGACCATGAGTAGACCTGCTAGGCAATACATATTTTTCAACCCTAGACTCGCAATCATCAGTGTGTGTACATACCTCAAAGGGACGATCTTCAATACCAGGAGCTGGGGGTTAGGGGTAGGAGTGTGAGCGATGAATGAGGAGACAGTAGTATCTTTAGCAGCAACAGTCGACTAATCGAGACTAACAATTTGATTGTTCGAATTTTTTTCATTCTCGGCTGTAACAGAATATGGCGTCTGTACACCTGCAGTTTCCGTGTTTAGGTTCGATGTGGCGAGAACCTCTATCTGATCCGTCGAAATACCTTATTTTTGTATTCCTCCTTCCTCTGCCTGCACTTCATCTTCTTCACCATAATATAACTCTTCAAAAAAATGAATTATCCCCCGGAAGAATAGTGTCAGTGGATGAAAAATAGCTCACGTCTTCATAGAAGGTCACATCCATAGTGACATAATATTTTCGGGTTGGTGGATGGAAGCATTTGTACCCTTTCTGATAGCCACCATAGCCAACAAAAATACGCTTAATCACCCGGGCATCCAACTTAAACCTCTGGTTCTTACGTACATGGACAAAAACAACACAACAAAAGACACGGGCAAGAAGATTATGGAAGGATGATATGGAAATATGAGACGCAAGGACCTCAAAATGAATTTTACCCTGGAGAACACTAGATGGGAAACGATTGATTAGATGGACAGAAACTTGTACAACATCCCCTCACAGATACTTAGGCATATGAGCACTAAAAAGAATGGTACAATGACAGTGAGCCTAATTGTTGGAGTGAGTCAATGGTAGTTAGGATTGTAATATATTTCCTCCACTAATTGTTCTCCACTAATTGCTCCACCATTCCCTCCACCACTTCTTTCACCTTATCCTCCAATAGATGTGTACAAATAGATGTGATGTTTTATATGTTGTATCCAAGAGTGTAGAATAAAAAAGAATTCATTGTATTCATTATTCTCTCAAATACAAGTTCTATATTTGACTTGGTATTAGAGCCAACAAAGCCAGAAATATGTAAAGTCATACTCATCTTACCTCGACCAGCTATCGAAGTACTGTTATAGTATGATCCTAACAGGCTACTCCATAGAAATCCGGGTCATGTACTATCTGAACAACCGCTTTCCCTTTAAGACGATATCCCTACTTACTGGGTACCCATTCAGCTTCCAACAAGTCTCCTTAACATGCCTAAGCTGGTCACAGTAGGAACAACGACGAGGTTTATTGGAA
Source organism: Hemerocallis citrina (assembly GCA_017893485.1). Lineage (NCBI taxonomy): Eukaryota > Viridiplantae > Streptophyta > Magnoliopsida > Asparagales > Asphodelaceae > Hemerocallis > Hemerocallis citrina. Next base: position 467,012,538 of record CM030358.1, on the reverse strand, counting down.
AAATCTAGTAGAGGGACATGTTGGCGTAGTAGGGCCGAGATTTGATGAGGACGAGGCACAGGGACCTTAGTCTGAATGGCTAAGCTTAAAACTTATGTTTTTGTGTCTTCTATAGACTCTCTTGCAGAGATTCATCATTACGGATGTATGAAAGTTGTAGTCAAGCTAGGAGGATCTGTCATCCCACGCAACTCTCCTTTGGCACTGTTATGCTTTGTATCAAGCCCTCTCAAGAACACATGAACTCGCTCGAGTTCCTTCTCCTTCTAGTACCACATAATATCCTCCTCATTCTAGAACTTGCTTGGACACTTCTGATCAATTTTAGCTCACACATTCTTCAGCTTTGTATAAAACACAGACACCGGTTGCTCACTCGGTGTCATACTAGCAGCTTTGCACATCAACACATGAACTTGTAAAAAATTAAATTCATTGGTATACAAGTCTCCCAGCGTCTTCTAGATCGCCTCAGCAGTTTCACATTCTTCCTTCCATCTGCATCACATCATCGATCATTGCTCTAAACAAGAATGTCATGACATACCCTTCAGCATCTTCCAACTTAGCATATGCTTTCTCCTCTGATTCATCTAGAGTCCTGATTGCTCCAGTCACATGCCCATCGTGTGCATGCCACGAAGATGATCTTCTTTCATGTCCGGAAATTAAAACCATTGAGCTTTAGAGTTGTTGAGGTGTTGATAAAGACCTTAACCTTCTGGACTTCACTCATTGCAATTGTTGAAGAAATTGCAGCGGAAACAACGAAACAAACAAAATTCGACGAACCAAAAACAACACCCGGTCAGAAACTTTGAGGGCTATTTTGACCCGAAAAATGAAAAAAATCAGAACCCGAGTTCTGAATGAAAGTTCTAGGTCGTTGAGTCACCTTCGAAACGAGTGGGTAAATGCCACGAACGGAGTTCTGTAGCTCCGGAAAAAATAGTTTCTCTGCAACTGCGTGCAAAAATTTCGGTGGTGAAAGAACCCTTGAAACCCCAACTTCTGGGTGTACTAACTTGATCTAAATAAAAAAAACATTCTTCATCAGAAACTAATCAAAGAAGTAATCAGAGTAAAAGAAGGAGATAAAGTCCTCAGAAATCTTTGCTCGGATACCAAGTCAAATATAGAACTTGTATTTTAGAGAATAATGAATACAATGAATTCTTTTTTGTTCCACACACTTGGATATAACATATGAAACATCGCATCTATTTATACACATCTACTGGAGGATAAGGTGGAGGAAATGGTGGGGAGAATGGTGGAGTGAACGGTAGAAAAATTAGTGGGGAGCAATTGGTGGAAGAAATATATTACAATCCTAACTACCATTGACTCACTCCAACACTTTGCTAGATGATGATTCTGCCCAATAGGAGTATCAACAGACTTACAGTGTTCCAGTCAGTAGATCAAGTACTTCCGTTGACACAAGAAGATTCCTTCTCTCCCCATGGCTACCTCAATTCCTAATAAGTATTTGAGGTCAGCCAAATCCTTCATCTCAAACTCAGAAGCTAACTGTAACTATAGCTTGCCAATCTCAACATTATCATTACTAGTAATCTCCATATCATCAAAATAGATAATCAAAATACTTAACTTCTTGAGAAACATAGTATGATCTGAATTACTCTGTTTATACTCGAACTTGCGCATGGACTATGTAAACATCCCAAACCAGGCACGAGGTAACTGCTTGAGACCATACAATGATTTGCACAATCTACACACAGTCACCAGAGGAAGCAGTTACAGACCCAGGAAAAATACTCATATATACCTCTTCATTCAACTCGCCATGAAGGCATTGTTCACTCAAACGTATGACATAGACTATGATAAGGCATTTGCACCGATGGCCAAGATGAAGACTATCCGTGTCTTGCTTTCCCTTGTTGCTAATCTGAATTGGCCTCTCCGACAGCTAGTAGGGGGTAATCTTGTGACATAGAAGGGTAAAAAGCAGAAGGTTGTAGCAAGATCAAGTGCTGAGGCCGAGTACAGAGGTATGGCTTATGGAGCTTGTGAACTTTTGTGGTTGAAAAATGTCTTGCAAGATTGGAGATTTGAACTTAAAAGTGCAATACAGTTATACTCAAACAGCTATTGAAATATCACAAAATCCGGTGCAACATGATCGCACTAAGCATGTGGATATTGATCGTCATTTCATATGGAAAAAGCTGGATGCACAACTTATTAGCTTTCCTTTTTTTTGTTCCTACTGAAAAGCAACTGGCAGGTGTTCTTACAAAAGGTATTTTAATGGTCTTTTATGACTCACTGATAAAGTTGGGCATGATCGATGTTTATGCTCCAACTTGAGGGGGAGTGTTGGAGTGAGTCAATGGTAGTTATGATTGTAATAAATTTCCTCCATCAATTGCTCCTCACTAATTACTCCACCATTCCCCCCACCATTCTCTCCATTTCCTCCACCTTATTCTCCAATAGATGTGTATAAATAGTTGTGATCTTTCATATATTGTATCCAAGAGTGTAGAACAAAAAAAATCATTGTATTCATTATTCTCTCAAATACAAGTTCTATATTTGACTATAATTATGAAAGTAGTCATGCGTTAAATTAACCATGAATTTCTCCTCAAATCGCAGTCAAACATAACGTAAATCGTTTTCTTTTCGTACTACCCCGTTTTATCTCAGTGTCTTATCGCCAACTAGTTTAGACTAAAACACCTATTATAAATGAATCTCTCCTAAAAAAATCCATTAACTCCACTACTCTTGTTCCCCAAAAATACCATAAACTCTTACTCCTTTAGTCCCAATAACGCAATATGTGAGATTATTTGGGTCTTCTATCACAGCTAGTTAGCTTATTAATTATGAGTAAGATGGATTTGGACGGAAATCATAAATGAGGGACTTATTTAGTTTGATGGGGCTCAATTAAGGGACCTAATAGCAAATCGTGTGAAAATAGAGACTAATTTATAAATATATGTTTCAAAAGGGACTAATATCTAAAAAAATCCTAAAATGTAATGTATCAATAAACTGTATTGTTTTATTTTGTAGATGATGTACGTATTTTAGCTAATATGTATTATTTCTTTTCAAAAGTAATCAATTGTATAGGATACATACTCCTCTTCACATTGGATTAGTTATAACCATGCAGTACGTGTATCCAAACATCCATACAAATAAAGTGAAATGCACACAATAAATAAAATCAAACCTGGGACTCTTTGGGCTATTCTGGCAGTTCTTTTCTATATGACCTCGTTCTCCACAGCGATAACACTTGTTTTTCCAGTCCCCAGCTTTGCAGTCTCTAGCCCAGTGTCCATCAATCCCACAATTGAAACAGCGACCAGATCCAGGGGGTGGGCCTCTTCCCACATTGTCACGTGAACCACCTCCTCCAGAGCCACGTGGACCCTAGATCCAAGACCGAAATAATCAAATTTAAAGGATGTCATGAAAGAAAGAAAGAAAAAACAATATTTACCAAAGCAAATTGGACACAATCTTATGAACATGTAGTTAGAGAAATACTCCTTTGGCAAATTCCACAATGATACGACTCCCATCAAATTCTCGTCCATTTAAGCTATATCTTGCATCATCTGCATCTCTGGGATCACTGAATTCCTGTAAAATTGTGTGCATGTACAAAAGCAAAACAAGAAAAAGAAAGGTCATACTTGAAAGAAAAAAATTAAAAATTCAAAGATATACAGGACCAAAGGTGGAAGTGGCATAAACGAATTAAGTATACGTACAACAAAGGCATAGTCATGCTTCAGATCCACATCTCGTATTCTGCGTAATGGTTGCCAGAAACAGTAAGACCAACATTACTAAATATGGAAGGGTGTGATACTTCGCCCCTCAGAAGATCAAGAAAACACCAATTGAGATTGTAGCCATTTCCATAAAAAGCAATAATATTACAGAAAGATTCGCCACAATGTCTCCTACAAACTTAGCAAGAATAACCACCGATTCCATCAATGGCACCCTCTCACCATAGACCTCCAGGTTGGGCCAAAACCCGACAACCTTCAACAAGATTGTACAAGTTAAAAAACACAACACCTGGGTTTCAACCTTTTAATATGATAAGACAACGAACGTAACATAAAACTATGCACCAACTTCTAAGGATTCCCACTACCCAAAGTGACTTACAACTTGTCCATAGGAAAATTAGATTGGAATAACACAAAGGAAAGAACCAAATCTATTATATTAATCCAGTTACCATCTGAGTCAATTCATTGACATTGTCGTCAAATTAGTATCTCTCTTTAAATATGCAATATGTCATGTCTGCAATCTCTAATATTATGGTAAGAGGATTAGGGGAGAAGGTGTTTGGAAGTGCGGCAACAACATCATGGTTTCAAACAAAAAGAGAACACATGTGTGCCCACATTAAAGTTGATTTCAAAATCCAAAAAAAATAATAATAAAACCACTTCATAACTACCAAATAGTTTTGCATAAATGTTTTATATCCACACTTTATGAAACTTGTATGCACTTGCTGTGCAATAACTATTTTTTTTTTGGCAAATAAAAAACAAAATCGAAAACAATTATAAATCCATTAACCCCAAAAGCTAGGTATAGCTACATAAATCTTCATTCAGCTTTGCTCTAAATTAATTAGCTACACATTACTTTCTTCTACAGTATCAATCCAGGTATGTTTAATTGAGCACAACCATGTTCAAAAGTTTATTAAGAAAACCAAATTGCGAAAAATGCTAGCTTAAACAAACGAGATTTGTAATCCAAAAAGACATACGAGGATATAAAACTTATCAAGAGGGTTACCATGACAGTATTATTAGAACATGTAAATACTACAAAATCATACGCATGTCAATATTGATCAATTAAGAAAACACAATATTACCTCCCATATCTGCTGAAAAGATCGTCAAGATCGCGTGAGCGAGTTCGGGAAGACAGATGACCAACATATAATCTTGTAGTCCCATAGCGATCATCATAACGAGGCATCCTTGAACTACAAAAGAGCAAGGTTTTATTACAAACAGCACAAGAAGAAGAAGTAGAAGAAGAAGAAGACGGGAAAAAAAGTACTTCATTAATGAATGATAGTGAACTATTTAAAAAAAAAGACCCCCTGCATAGCAAAAGTTACCTACTTGAACCTAAAAGGACAATAGACTAAACTCAAACGAAGATGTTCTTTTATCAGAAGTAATATCTTCACAAAGATAACCGGAAATGACTTGCAACCAAGGTTTTAGGTTTCGGCCAAAACTGACACGTTTCGACCGTTTCGGAATTCGGACCGGTTTCAATGGAGGGCGGTCCGAAACTTAGCTTCAGAAATCGGTTTCGGCTGAAACTCTAAGCGAAGGTGTAAAAAACTGGTATATATGGCTTTTAGGTCAAAATATTGAAAAAGATCAAGGTAACTATTTCCATTTATCAAAATCTATGTTAAAATCTCCCAAAAATAACAAATCAGAATAAAAAGAAAAAGAAAAACAGAAAAGAAACGAACAAATAGGAAGGGACCTCAGAATTTTACAACTTTTAGTCAAGAGACTGCTTCGAGTGGCTCTTCCTTCTGGGCGCCGTCACCACCGAGCATGAGGGTTGAGTTGCTCCTCATTAAATTGGACCTAGCTATTGGTTCGGGTTGGAGTAATGTATATCCTCGCCCTGTTGGGATTGGGGCGTCAACCAACGCCCGTTGTCGCAGCAGAACTAATAGAGCAATGAGGAAGTCGAAGTAGATGGGGCGAATAAATTGAGCAAGCAAGTAGATCCACCAAACTAACGTAAACACAACGATGACTTATCCCGGTTAGCTTTTGCTTAATCCGGGAAAAAATATAGGGAGATCTGATATTCAACTAGAAGAGATTACAATGAGTTATTGATTCACTCAATACAAGGAATTAAACTCACCCACCAAGAACTATCTCTCTCTCGAGCCTTTCTTTGCAATGGAGAAAATAATCTATGAAGTACTCCCTCTCATATTGGAGGAGTTTACAATATATATAGAAGAATAGAAAGAAACCTAGGTCTAATCTTGATTCTCATTCGTCCGATATAACCTGGAAAAAAAGTAACTGAATAAGAGCCGCACGATCTAACTTGGAGTTGAAGATTGGGCTGAAACAACCTAACAAATCGGGCCCAAAACGAACACAGTGTCACGGGCGGTCAACCGTCCAACAAGACAGGTCGACCGTACCACTCTGACAATTCCTGTACTACGAGCGGTCGGGGGGTGCGGTCGACCGCAACATAGGACAATCGACCGCAACTATACCTACACCTTGCTGCTGCTGTTTTTCCTTCTACTCACTTCGATGCTTCGACCTCCGTGCTTCATCTTACCTTCTTCTAATCTGAACAACGAGTATTCAAGACACAATCCTAACAAACTCCGCCTTGAATTGCATACGAGTGCTATCACATGATGTGTTACTCATCTCCAAACTCTAATAAAATCCACTTACAAAGAAAACTTAGAACAATAGCTTCTTCTTCTAATTGAAATGATCTCTACCCAATCTCACTGATTCCAGTGTAGCCCCTCAAAGGCACACCTCCGTAGATATACTCACGAAGTTGCCAAACTCCGCATGAACTCCACCTACCCTTAGGCTTTCTCCACCTCTCGACGATATTCAAACGTCGTGGTCTCGTCTCAATGATTCTAGTTGCGGCAAACTAGCTAAGCTTGCGGGAATAATGGGGAAAAGAACTATCAACCCTTGTGCAGGATTTTCGAATTTCCCAAAGCTTGTAGAGGTTGTGTTGGCTTGGCCCAACCACTCTCATACCTCTAATCACTTCACGATGATCTTGAAAAACGGACAGAACTCCACCTCGAGCTGAGTACTTGCAGCCCCGTGCATCAAGAGTTCCCAAGGAAATCAAATTTCGTTTCAGTAGAGTAATATGCAAAACATCCCTTAAAGTGAACATATTTAGACCTGGCATCTTCAACTCAACTGTCCCCTCACCAACTACTTCACAAATCTCTCCAGTTCTCGTTGTCACACAACGCCCCGTAGTAGACTTATAAGTAGAAAACAACTCCCTTTCGGAGCAAATATGAGAAGAACTCCCTGAGTTAAAAAACCAATTAGAATCCACTTCTAAAGAATTTGAAACAAGAAGACACGAATCGCCTGAATCAAAGGCACTAACCACATTAGCAGCTGAACTCCCGTTCTTTGCGCTCTCCTAATTCTGCAATTTCCAACAGTCTTTCTTGATATGCTCTGGCCTCTTGCAATATCGGCAACCTGTGATGCACGGGTACACCAAAACCCCTCCCGTACCAGTATCGGGTACGTATCCAACCCGGATACGCCCCGATACGTTGCGGATACATATGGGGTGCGTATCCAGGTATTAAAAAAAATAAAAAATAAAAAACTGAGTCGGGTGCGGGTTGGGTGCGCCCGGATACGGGTTGGGTACGCCAGGGTACGGGTTGGGTGCGCCCAATCCGTTTTTTATATTAAAAAAAACTCAAATCAATCAATTTACTCTCTCTCTCTTTACAGATCTCTCTCCCTCTCTCTCCCCTCACGCTTTCCTCTCTTTCGCTCTCTATCTCCCCCCTTGCTTAAAAAAAAACCCTAACTTCACCCTTCGCCGTTGCCTCTCTCCCTGTGCCTTCGAAGCTGCCGCTGCCTCTCTCCCCGTTACTTTCCTACCTCGATCTATCTATCTCTCTCTCCCCTGAAGCCATGCCTCTCCTCTCTCCCCGTGCCTTCGAAGTCGCCGCTACCTTCGCGTGCCTTCTCCCCCGTGCTGCTGCTGCGATGCTGCTGCTGCTCCTGTACCTCTCTCAAACCCCGCTGCTACTGCTGTGCCGTTGCCGTCCCCAGTGAACTCAATTAGACAGCCTCTCTCTACCAAGGTTTGAATTTGTTGCATCCTAATCCTGAGATACAAAAATAGATCAATGTTAATTGTTAATTGAGTTATTTGAGTTCACAAAAATAGTTCTAAGTTAGATTGTATACAAAAATAGATTGTTAGATTGTTAATTGAGTTCACTGTTAAAATTATTGGAGTTGTTAATTGAGGCTTACCTGCCTAGGTTTTATTTTGGATGTTGTTAAACTAAAAAACTGAAGTTAGAATAATTTGTTTACAGTGTTTAGTTTTGAGTGAATAGTAGTTTTATTCAACTTCATTATTTAGTTCAAGAACACATACAATAGGAATCACACACTTTATGTTTACATTTTCAGTATACTAGCAAAATATTATAGTAAGTGATGATCTCTGAACAATTAGATGTGAGCATTTAGATTATGTACTCAATAACTTATTTTGATCTTTTTTGTTTAGAAAACATGCTGGCTCTCCTGTTTAAGCCCTCTTTTGTAGTGGTAGTTTTCAAAAACCAATTTTTTTGTTGTTGATATAATTACATTTAGCATCAACATGGAGTCCTATGTGGGTATTCCTCATATATATACAGCAATTTTTTTAACATAATATATAATAAATTTATTATTTTTATATTCAACGTACCCTTAACGTATCCGTATCCTAAATTTTTGAGAAATCACGTATCCGCGTACCCGAGTCGTGTCGTACCCGTGTCCGTGCTACATAGTCGGCAACGGATCGAATCCTTTTGCAAATCACTTTGTCTTCCCCCTGAAGAACTATCCACTGCTAGACAACTTGTAGGAATAGACGATGATGATTTATGGATCTCCTTCCTAAGTTGATTTTTTTCAATGCTTTGATTACACCATCTACTGAAATACTTTCCTTCGCAGATCTACCGTGTAGCATGGTAGTGATCAAAGGCTCATACGAATCCGACAATGAATATATCAGGTTGAAAACTTTATCTTCCTCACACACATCCGCGTTGATCGCCTTAAGTTCAAATAATACCTTATTGAACTCTGTAATGTGGTCTTGGAGATCGATACCTTCCTTCATAGATAAACGGAACAACTTCCTCTTCCAATGCATCCGATCTAATAACGACGAACCAGAGTAGTCAGCTATGAGTTTTTCCTACAAACTCGCCGCGTCAGTTTCTTCAAGAAATCTGCACTTGACCTCGTCCGCCAAGAATAGTCAGATCAGACTTATGGCTCTTTCACGAATATCTTTCCAATTATCATCCTTCATATCAGTTGGCTTTTCTTTCTTCTTAACGGCCATGCAACCGTTCTTGAACAAGAACATTGTGACAGTGTAAAAATGGCCTGAGGCCCATCCAAGGCCCAATACAATTCCCACTCAGAAAAGCAAGAATACCGATCTGGTTCGGCTCCGGACCCCTTCAGGGTCGGCGCCGAACCTCATGTTTGCCCCCACAGTGCCGGCTTCCTCGTACTGACGAGCCTCAGTATCCCCCGGAGTCCGATCCGGAGCAGTCCCTCGTGCCGTCCCCCCTCTCTGGCGGGGCAGAGGGATGACCTGGCGCAGCCTAGGCCCTCCGATTCCCCCAGATGCACAGAGGACTCACGATGGGCCACGTCAGCTCCAAATACCGCCAAGGGTTTCGCCACGTCAGCCCTATACCACTCCTGGTATCACCGCAACCGCCCTAAACCCCCTGGGCCTTCTGCCACGTCAGGCCCATGGGCTTTCGGAACCAAACCCGGTTGGGATTCTCTATAAATACTAGACCCTCATCCACCTTTTGAAGGTAATCAATCTTTTACCACTTAAATATACCTAGTTATTGCTACTCTCTCACAGAGACTGACTAGAGCGTCGGAGGGTCCGCCACCGGGACAAACCCCGGTGTTTCAGGACCGTCTGCAGGTACACAAGACCTCGGATCCGACCCTTCCGATCCGAGCCCAACCTTCAAACGCCTCTTCGAGCTCATCGTAGCCCCCAGAAGGTCAACCGAAGGTCGGCAGACGAGCGGCAATCTCCTTCAATACAAATTGAGTTCGAACTCACACCTGGTGCTTCCACACGTGCCCCAGAAATAAACAGCATCAGGTTGGCGCCGTCTGTGGGAAGCGCTGCTCCAGAAGCCGATCCGACCCAGACCCTCAAAGGCCATCGACAGCCGAATCCTCATGGCAACCAAAGGCAAGGGGGCTGCTTCCTCCGTCAACCAACGGGACTCGCCCCCACCCACCAATAAAGCCAGGCCACGCCCGTCGAAACACAAGGCTCCCTCTCGGGAGTCCCAAGGGAGCGTCGGCCGGCCAGCCCAGCCCGACCTCCGGGGAATAATCCTCAACCGCAAGATTACCCGCAGCAGGAGAAGGGCCGCTTCCAACCCGGCCCCGAACCGCCCGAGGCCACCGTCCGAGGTACGCAGACCCGCGCTCAGCCGAGTCGGAAGACAACCCTCGGACCAGCCAAACCGGGCCGAAAGAGCCCCCGTCACTCATAAGGAATTCCAAGACTTCCGAAAAGAAATGCTGGGAGCCCTCCGACGGGCCCCCAGGGAAGAAACCCTCCATTCGCAAACGGGGTCGGACGCCGAAGCCAGCGCGTCCCGCCCTTCAACGATCCAGCCGGGAGACGATGACGTACTCCTAAGACGCCTACAAGAAATGGAAGACCGCCTCGATCACATGGGGGACGGCGACCAAAGAATGGCTCAGGGGTACAGACCTGTCCGTCCACCCTTCTCCGCCCCCATCCTCCTAGCGGAAATACCCCGGAATTTCCGGCCCCCTCAATTCGAGACCTACGACGGCGAGGGAGATCCTGCTGATCACATGGAGGGTTTCAAAACCCTCATGATGATTCACAGCGCCTCGGATATCCTGCTCTGCCGAGCCTTCCCCGCCACTCTTCGGGGTCCTGCTCGCGAGTGGTTCTCGAAACTCGCCCCCGGCTCCATTTACTCCTTCGACCAACTCGAAGGCAATTTTCTTGCCCATTTTGTCACTAGTCGGAAGGCCGAAAGGACCAGCGCCTCATTACTGGGGCTCAAACAGATAGAGGGGGAATCACTCAGAATGTTCGTCCGGAGATTTACCGCTGAGGCAAGGTCGGTCTCCTCCCTCGACCCAGGCGTCGCTTCAGCGGCATTCCGACACAACGTCCGCCCCGGACAGCTGAAGGCCTCTCTGGCCAAGAGACCCCCCATCGACTTCCCCGACCTCCTCAATAGGGTCGAGAAATACATTAGGGCAGAAGAGGCCCTCAACCCCGAAGATGCCAGGGATGCCCCCGGGAAAGGAAAGCGGAAGACCGAGGAAGGCGAACCACCGAAGAAAGCTCCAAGGGACCCGGGGGCCATAAAGAAGGTCCCGCCAGTCCCCCGCTTCGAGAGGTACACTCCCCTGACGCATAACATCTCCGCCATCCTCTTGGAAATCGAAGACAAGGGCATTGTCCGACTACCCCCCCGATCTAATAACAACAAGAATCGAGACCAGCGCTTTTACTGTCGCTTCCACAGAGATCACGGGCACGAAACCGACCAATGCCGAGCCCTGAAAGACGAAATTGAAGAACTCATTTCCAGAGGATACCTCCGAGAGTTCACCCGAGAAGGCCCACGGGATCGGCGAGACGCTAGGAACCGGAGGCAATCGCCTCCGAACCCTGCTCCAAACCAGTCCCAGGATCGGGACCCCGACTCCGAGGGAGCCGCGGATATCCCTTTCATCTTGCACTGTGTCCACGGAGGGCCGATGGGAGGCGGATCAAACACTTCCAAAAAAGCCTTCCTTCGAGAGGTGAACGCTGTCAAAGACAACCCCTCGCCCAAACTACAATCAAGGCCGGTCTCCTTCTCAGGGGAAGACCTTGAAGGTGTTCGCTTGCCCCACTGCGATGCTCTCGTCATCAACCTCCACATGGCTAATTGTGAGGTCCGCAGGATCCTCGTCGACAACGGTAGCTCGGTGAATATTCTTTTTCTCGAAGCCTTCGAAAAACTCAGGTTACCCCGAGGAAAACTCAAACCAGCTGGATACACCCTGCACGGGTTCTCAGGCGTCCCCGTCGTAATAGAAGGGATTGTTACCCTCGACGTTACCGCCGGGTCGACTCCTGTCAAGAGAACCGAATCCATGGACTTCATGATGGTCAACGTCAAGGCGGCCTACAACGCCATACTTGGCCGGCCTGGACTATGCTCCCTACAAGCAGTGCCTTCGGCTTACCATCTGAAGCTCAAGTTCCCCACCCCTCAAGGAGTCGGCATCGTCCGAGGCAGTCAAGAAGCAGCGCGATCGTGCTACATGACCACCGTCGATGGAGGCGTGTTCCCCCTCGACGCCGGACGAGCGTAGACTATGGCCCGGCTATGTGTAAATCTTTTGTTTTTGGTGTAAACCCTTGTTTGTAAAGGGCTGCCTTAGCGGCCCTCCCTACCTTATACTAAAAATATGCCTTTTTATCCGAACCCCAAATGTCTCGATAATCTCAATACGAGTCCGGACCGAAGGTCCTTCCTAAGGCCCCACTTCGATCCCTCGCGGAACGATGGAGCCAGACCTTGCCTCCGACATTTCATACCGCATCACTGGCCGGAGCAAGGAGAGAAAAGGATTCCTCTTTCATACCCCTTTATTTTTCGTCCCAAAGAGAAAAAATAAAACGAAAGAAAAAACAAAGACCGTTACAAGACCGCTCCACTCTTCTCAAATCAGGTAGTTCAGGGCCCCCCCCCGGGGCCCAAGGAGGGACAAAGAGTACTTCGACCAAGCAACTAGGGGCCCCCCCCCCTCGCTGTGATATTCCTTAGCCTCAGCCCCAATCGACGGTCCAGCCACCGAACTCTGGGCGTCATCCGGTCGCGCCCACTGCAACAACAGCAACGCAGAGGGAACCCCCTCCGCCAGTCGACCCAAGGATGAAGAGAACGAGGCTCCCAGCATCGCCTTGTAACGAGGCATCTCCGTCTCCTCCTCCACAAAGACGTCGCGAGGTAGCCCCCCAGGGGAGGACCTCGGCTCCAAGGTACTTAGCCCGGCTCGTCTAATGTCCGTCCCGCCGAGCTCCCGATCCCACATCACTCTTCTCAACCGGCGTGCCTCCGCACTCAAGACGGCGAACTTACTTCGATAAAAGTTACAGGCTTCATCAGTGTCCCGAGCCCCCCTTCGGTGGCGAGCCAGCGCAGCTTCCAGGACCTTAACCTTACTCCGGAGTCGTGCCACATAGAAACTACGGGAGTCTCCTTCAGGAAGGCTAGCCGCGACCTACAAGATAACCAACCAACTCAACACTCATTCTCAAGTAGATCCAGAAATGTCCGAGGTCAAACCAACCGGCCGGTCAAAAAACTTTTCTTGCCACTATAAATCCAAATGTTTCTTACAAAAAATGCGGTGGCCAGTCCGCGGGAGGCAAACACAATCGAGGGAGAGAAAAAGAAAGACGAAAATTACACAACTCATTGACCCACCTCCGCGCCGACGGACGGATCCACGGGAGCGTCGGAAGAGGGGTCGACGGCGGGCCCTGCTTCACCCGGAGTCTTCGACGTTCCCTCGATCTCCATATCATACTCAAAATTGGACAGATCGAGGGCCGGGAAGAAGTGCCTCACGTGGCTGAGGGCCCTCTCATAGCTCTTGTCCTGGGCCGCGATCACCATCTGCTGGCCCTTGCGCAACACCTCCTCCGCCTCCTTGGTAAACTTCGTCTTCAGGGAGGCCACCTTCTTCTCCCACTCCACATCCTTGGCCTTGAGCTGGAGCTCCAGCTGCTGTTCTCTCTTATGCGAACCCTCGAGTTCGATTCGCATCTCCTTCATCTCCAGCTCGCTCTTCTCCGCCCGAGCTCGCTCTTGAGCCAGGGACGCCTCGTACAGGTTCTTGATGTTGGCCCCCTGTATACAGGCCTACAACCAACGACAGACAAAGATGAGACCTCGGCACATAAATCAACAAAGAGGGACAGAGTCGACAGACTTACCTGCACAGTGGCCTGTGCCAGGCGGGCGAACGCCGCCTCTACGGGCTCGCCCTCCATCGCCTTGCGATCGCAAGGGGTCGCCAGCTTTTCCACCACCTCGACGGCTTGGGCCTCCTCTGTCAGGCGGTCCCCCATCCGAACCGACCAGTCAGGAGCCCACCGCTGCCGCAACAGCTCCACCACCGGATCCTCTTCCTCGGCCTCGACCCAGGGACCTTTCCCCTTGTCGAGAACAGAGGCCCCTGCTCGGCCCGGACCCTTCGAAGAAGCCACGCCCTTGCTCGTCTCAGAGCGACCCCTCTTGGTCCTCGGCTCGAGTTGAACTTCCGAAATAACAAGGGGCAGCTCCCTCGACCTCTTCGCCGCCTCCGCCTTCTTCTTCTCGGCGTTTTCCTTCTTCATGGCCAGCCGCCTTGCCTGGATCGATGCCTCATCCATACCTGCAGGAAAAACCATTAAGAGCAATGAGCAAGAAAGTAAGAAAGGACCCAGAGGAAAGGAACAACTACATACGCATAACAGCTGGGCTCAGTCCAGCGTTCGCCAGAGCGGTCTCCGTCACCTCCGTCCAATCAATGCTGGGTGACTGGCGGAGGCGCTCGACAAACCCCCACTCATCTGCCGACAGATCCCCCTGCCTCGGCGGTGGGTGGCTCGGCTTGGAGTGGTTCCATCGAGTGGGAAAGTCCCATGGCTCTTCACTCCGGATCACCAAGTACTTCTCCTTCCATCCCTTGATGGAATCGGGGTGGTGGCGAACGACCTTCCCCCCGCTCCGGGGAGAGATATAGTATACACCCTCGGCCGACGGATTGACCATCAACATTGCACGGAACACGTTCAACCGCAGGGGTACTTGCTGCTCCTCGCACATCAGCATAAAGCAGATGATCTGCTTCCAAGAGTTCGGCCCGTACTGCATGGGCGCCAAGGAGGCCCAGTTCAACACGTCCCTAATGAACGGGTGGACCGGCAACCTCAGGCCAGAGATAAAAGCGTCCACCGGGAAGACACAGTACCAAGCTGACAAGGGATCGGTGGGACGCAGAGTAGGGCTCGGCATCAGCAGTTCGTGACCAGGCCCTATATGATACGCCAGCTGCAGGACCTCTAAATCCCCGTCCTCCAAAACGGTCGAGATCGCGTCCATCATCACCCTCCCCCGGCTCGGCGAAGAGGGTTGCACTCCGAAGAGCTCTTGGTCAGAAAGATCGTCGGGATACTGACGGAAATGCTTCGGCTGGACGGGCGAGCCAGTCATCAAATTACGGAAAACAGGCGCCTTGCTCGAACCGCCGGTCCTCGACCCCGGTTTCCCTGGGGCCCTCTTCTCCTTCTTAACTCGCTCCGACGGTCCTCGACCCTGAGCGGTGGATCTCCTCACTGTATTGCCCTCGCCACTCTCCTCATCGGAAGACAGCTCCAGCACGCGAATGCCGTCCGAACCCTCGCCGATTCCCTCCGACCCACTACTCTCCACCACAAAGGGACGTCGAGTACGCGACACCCTCGGCTTGTGTATCGCTTCCCCCTCACCTACGGAGCCCTCCAAAGAAGCCAAGCCAGTATGGCCCACAACGGGCACCGATCCCTCCTCGAACACGGGCTCTTCCCACGACGTCGACGGAGAGTCAGGCTTTACTTCCCCCCTGGACGACGACGCCGACGAACCGGACTGAGCCCTATCCATCTGTGCCTAAAGATAAAACAAACTTACCAAACTAACCTGGGACCGCTTCGGAAAGGCGAACCGAGTACGGCAAACTGCAAGAGCAAACGCTGAAGGGGTGGGAGATTTTTTGAAGAAAGAAGCAGCAAGATTGTAGTGGGCGAAAGAAAAAAAAAAAAGGGGGGGAATACTTATATAAGGGAAGAACGGCTCCTCGACTTCTGCGATCACTGTTCACTGATTGACGCACAACTGCCGCCTAGAAAATCGCGCCACGTTCTCGAAACCTGCGCGGGGGACGTCATCAGACGCCAGACTGACGGCCTAACTCTGGGGTCGGGTCGGGTGAGATACACGACCGAGAAAACTTTTTTTAATTTTAAGGCACCGTCGTATGACAGACGCCCCGGGCTCCAGCGTTCGACCAGTTCCCCTCTCACCCTCGAGCAGCCCGGGACTTACAGCCTCGGCAGCCGAAACCCCGAACTGTTCGAGGGTGGAACAGAAACCGCCATCGCCTACAACCCTATCAAGACGGACTGACAGACCCCCGACGGAAGGTGGCCCCCCCATCCGAGGCCCTTCAGCCCCAAGGCCGGTATACGGTGGATGCGTCTTTTCGTCTGGATCTCCCCCGGGCCAAACCTCCATGACAGGGCAGTCTGACCCGAAAAGGGATCCAGACGGCAAAACCACCACTAAACCAAAGCTCCTCTCCCCACAGCACGGATATAGGCCGTCACCCCTCTCGCCCTGATCTACCGTAGACCTGGCCGCCATATCGAGGTCTATCAGATCCAAGAGAAGATCAGGGCGGTAGAGTAACCACCTCTCCGACGCTGCTAGGATCGAAAATATTAGCCAAAGACAGGCGTCCGCCGAAGCAGACACCTCTGAGAGCCAATGGGCCACCCCTGTTTTGATCATACCTACAATGGAGGGGGGAGGTATTTATAACCTCCCCCAGGGACTAACCGTTGGGACGCCGGGAAGGTCAATCAACGGAAAACCATGCACCATCTACATTTATTAGGCGGCGCCATTAAATGCCCCTAGAAAATTGGACCATCACCCCATTCTCGGAGAGCCTTCAATACACCACATGAATGGTGGGATATCCCCGCTCAGTCACTCTGAGGCGCCAACTGGTCGCCATCCCCCTTGATTAGCCCGAAATCCCTCGGCCAGCTCGGGGTCGGGTCTAGCACCAGGGCAGTCTTCTCAGGGAGGCTTCACGGCTCGCCATCGCCCTTGCCTTCCAGTAATCCCTCGCCAAGCTCGAGGTCAGGTCTGGCACCAGGGAAGTCTTCTCAGGAAGGCCAACGGCTCGCCACCCCCCCTTGTTGGTCCATAATCCCTCGATCAGCTCGAGGCCGGGTCCAGTACCAGGGGAGTCTTCTCAGGAAGGCTTCACGGCTCGCCATCGCCCTTGCCTTCCAGTAATCCCTCGCCAAGCTCGAGGTCAGGTCTGGCACCAGGGATGTCTTCTCAGGAAGGCCAACGGCTCGCCACCCCCCTTGTTGGCCCATAACCCCTCGATCAGTTCGAGGCCGGGTCCAGTACCAGGGGAGTCTTCTCAGGAAGGCTTCACGGCTCGCCATCGCCCTTGCCTTCCAGTAATCCCTCGCCAAGCTCGAGGTCAGGTCTGGCACCAGGGAGGTCTTCTCAGGAAGGCCAACGGCTCGCCACCCCCCTTGTTGGCCCATAACCCCTCGATCAGTTCGAGGCCGGGTCCAGTACCAGGGGAGTCTTCTCAGGAAGGCTTCACGGCTCGCCATCGCCCTTGCCTTCCAGTAATCCCTCGCCAAGCTCGAGGTCAGGTCTGGCACCAGGGAGGTCTTCTCAGGAAGGCCAACGGCTCGCCACCCCCCTTGTTGGCCCATAATCCCTCGATCAGCTCGAGGTCGGGTCCAGTACCAGGGGAGTCTTCTCAGGAAGGCTTCACGGCTCGCCATCGCCCTTGCCTTCCAGTAATCCCTCGCCAAGCTCGAGGTCAGGTCTGGCACCAGGGAGGTCTTCTCAGGAAGGCCAACGGCTCGCCACCCCCCTTGTTGGCCCATAAATCCCTCTATCAGCTCGAGGTCGGGTCCGGCACCAGGGGAGTCTTCTCAGGAAGGCTTCACGGCTCGCCATCGCCCTTGCCTTCCAGTAATCCCTCGCCAAGCTCGAGGTCAGGTCTGGCACCAGGGAGGTCTTCTCAGGAAGGCCAACGGCTCGCCACCCCCCTTGTTGGCCCATAATCCCTCGACCGGCTCGGGGTCGGGTCTGGCACCAGGGTACTCTTCTCACGAAGATCCAATGACTCACCATCCCATTTTCTACAACCATGAGCACTCCTCCACGGCTAGCTCCCGCACCCCCCGCAGGAGTGGGGGGCTTGTGTGACAGTGTAAAAATGGCCTGAGGCCCATCCAAGGCCCAATACAATTCCCACTCAGAAAAGCAAGAATACCGATCTGGTTCGGCTCCGGACCCCTTCAGGGTCGGCGCCGAACCTCATGTTTGCCCCCACAGTGCCGGCTTCCTCGTACTGACGAGCCTCAGTATCCCCCGGAGTCCGATCCGGAGCAGTCCCTCGTGCCGTCCCCCCTCTCTGGCGGGGCAGAAGGATGACCTGGCGCAGCCTAGGCCCTCCGATTCCCCCAGATGCACAGAGGACTCACGATGGGCCACGTCAGCTCCAAATACCGCCAAGGGTTTCGCCACGTCAGCCCTATACCACTCCTGGTATCACCGCAACCGCCCTAAACCCCCTGGGCCTTCTGCCACGTCAGGCCCATGGGCTTTCGGAACCAAACCCGGTTGGGATTCTCTATAAATACTAGACCCTCATCCACCTTTTGAAGGTAATCAATCTTTTACCACTTAAATATACCTAGTTATTGCTACTCTCTCACAGAGACTGACTAGAGCGTCGGAGGGTCCGCCACCGGGACAAACCCCGGTGTTTCAGGACCGTCTGCAGGTACACAAGACCTCGGATCCGACCCTTCCGATCCGAGCCCAACCTTCAAACGCCTCTTCGAGCTCATCGTAGCCCCCAGAAGGTCAACCGAAGGTCGGCAGACGAGCGGCAATCTCCTTCAATACAAATTGAGTTCGAACTCACACCTGGTGCTTCCACACGTGCCCCAGAAATAAACAGCATCAAACATCATACATGTCAGTCTTCCAAAAATTGAAATTGATCTTTCCATCAAACTGCTTGATCTTCAAAATACTGTGACCTGTCATCTTAACCAAAGGACTCGACAACCTGAAGCTCTGATACCAGTTGTTGGGATTAGGGCATCAACCAATGCCCGTTGTCACAGCGAAACTAATAGAGCAATGAGGAAGTCGAAGTAGATGGGGCGAATAAATTGAGCAAGCAAGTAGATCCACCAAACTAACACAAACACAATGATGACTTATCCCGGTTAGCTTTTGCTTAATCCAGAGGGAAATATAGGAAGATCTGATATTCAACTAGAAGAGATTACAAGGATTCATTGATTCACTCAATACAAGAAATTAAACTCATCCACCAAGAACTCTCTCTCTCTCGAGCTTCTCTTTGCAATGTAAAAAATAATCTATGAAGTACTCCCTCTCATATTAGAGGAGTTTACAATATATAAAGGAATAGAGAGAAACCTAGGTCTAATCTTGATTCTTATTCGTCTGATATAATCTGGAAAAGAAATAACTGAATAAGAACCGCACGATCTAACTTGGAGTTGAAGATTGGGTTGAAACAACCTAACAAATCGAGGCCCAAAACGAACACAGCGCCACGGGCGGTCGATCGTTCAACAAGACCGATCGACTGTACCACTCTCTGACAATTCCTGTACTACGAGCGGTCGGGGGGCGCGGTCGGGGAGTGCGGTCGACCGCAACATAGGACAGTCGACCGCAATTATACCTGCACCTTGCTGCTGCTGTTTTCCCTTCTACTCACTTCGACGCTTCGACCTTCGTGCTTCATCTTACCTTCTTCTAATCTGAACAAGGAGTATTCAAGACACAATCCTAACACACCCACCCATCTGAATGTAGTAAATATGTTGGGTTTTTGGTCTCCAAAAAAACCCGCAATTCAACCCACATACTCATTCAGTAAATTTTCATTTAACCCCTTTATATTCAACTATTTAGTATCAATGATTTAGAACTCTTACATAAACCCTATAAAATTAACTATGCAGCCCCTTATTGCAATCAATTTTCCCCCACATATCTATCCATAATTTTTTAGATACTATGTAAACTGAAACCAAAACTTAGCGAAACCACGAATATTGTCTGAAACTAATAATTTGGGGAAGGAATGACACCGATACTGAAACTAAGTTCTCAAACCGTGCTTGCAACAACCCAACAACTGATAAAACATAATTATGCAGAATTTGATGTGCTTCGAATAAAAACCAACCAGTCAACAAACCAACCTTTGTCAAATTTGATGTGCTTCGAATAAAAACGAATGTATGAGTTAAGCAAATTCTATCATTAGTAAATATTTTTTTTTGAAATGAATTGACTTTAAAATTCAATATCATACTGTATAAATAAGCATAACTACAAGGGTTCAAACCTCATTTCCCTCTGTGACCTTAAACTACTCTACAAAAATCATCTCGTTGACCTCCACTGCCACGACAAGCACCATCCATGCATTAAACCAAAAGTTGCTTCTGAATTTATTGCTTCCAAATCCTCAATCTCTAGCATCAATAAGGCACCAACTTCTAGACCTCCGCTGCCACGACAAGCACCATCTAAGCATTAAACCAAATTTTGTGACTGCATTTATTGCTCCAAATTCTCAATCTCTGGCCACAATAAGGCACTATCTAGACCTCCATTCACGAACATTCTTCTTGAAACTGGTCTGCTCCTCTCCGATAAGGTGAAAGAGGCAGGCAGATGTATGTGTTGTGTATGAGATAGAGATGCACTAAGAGAAATTCAGCCAGAAATAGTGGAAGTTGCGATTGAAAGAGGGGCAATCACAGAGCCTAATGAGACTGCGGGTTTGGGTGCAACACGGAGACCACAGCTTGTCAAAGCCCAGAGCACCAATACCCAACAAACAAAGAGACCCACATACTCATACAGACATCCACCCACCCACTCAGACAGCCCTACCATCACCAACAGACAATCTAACTTATCCACGTGCATGCACCCCACACAGAAACCCCAACAAACAAGAAGAATTAATAGAATTACGTATTTTAATTTTTTACAACGCTAGGCAGTAATTAATATCTATTTTTTAATAAGAGATCGCATTCATCTATGAACTGTTTCTTTGATTAGGTCCACTTCACTTGAGAAAACTCAAACCTAGACCAAACGGAAAATCAAATTATTTAAAACCTACAACTTAATTAAACTTAAAAAAACGGAACATTCAAACTAAACAAAGGCTCAATACTATTTTGTTTTTCAACAAAATAGTGATAACTAAAGAACTTGTGTTGAATACCACAGCAGTAAAAATGGAGCTTTAGCAGGCTTTGTACAACTAGGGCACGTAGTAACTTGACTTCCAAGATGAAGTTGCAAAAGTAGCTACGTCATTATCGCTAAATGTAGCAGATAAGTGCATTCGACAATTGCGGATGCGAGAGACAAGAAATGACACGTTTCAATAACTCCTCTAAAGTGTTATTGTTAGATATGCAACCAAATTTCTCAAAAACCTAAAACCCCTACACATGGTCAGGGTTGTCTCACCCAAATTGGCTCCATCACCAAAATTAAAAGTTTGCAACAATTTCAACTTCATCTGCACAAAAGTAGCAATCTTGTCCTTGCTATGATGTAAGTGTATTCGATAGTTGCAAATGCAAGACATAAGAAATAACCCATTTTTAAAACTCCACAATAGTGTTCAAGTTATATTTGCAACGAAAATTCTCACCAAAAAAAAAACCAAGTTTCCTATTAGGATTTTCTCCCCCAAATTGGATGTATCACCAAAATTGCAAGTATTGCAACAATTTCCGCTTCGTCTATTACAATTAGTGCCCAAATTCATCAAAAAAAAAACTACAATTCCTATCAACACATGCTTAGATTTTCCTCCCCGCAATCACAAATTTCCAACAATTTCAGCTTCACCTATTACAATCACAGCCCAAATTCGTAAAAAGATAAATTTCCTTTCAATATTAGGTTTCATCCCCCCCCCCCCCCCCCAAAAAAAAAAAATTGCAAATTTCCAACAATTTCAGCTTCCTCTATCACAATTACCACCATAAACCAAATCCCAACCCCTAATTACCCAATTAGCAATGCATCAACAATTCAACAATTCAAAACCCTAAATTCAATAAAACAATCTGACAAACAACCAAATTACGATCAAAAAAAGTACCAACAAACAGAGGAGATTGAAAGTATGATCTACATCTAATTCGAATCTTAAATAATCTGAACTAAGCTTCGGATGAATCGGCATAGATCCATGGAATTGGTACCTCAAAGTTAGAAGTAGAGGATCGCAAATCCCTAGCCGCCCGTTGGACTTGGAAGAACGATGGGAAGAATCTTTTTTTCTGACTGTTTAAATAGTGGTTGGTTGGATGGGAATCGACGGTCTTGGATTGATCGATGGCCGGGATTATTATATCTATATCTTATAGTCATGTATGAGAGAGAGGGATTTTTTCCCAAAATGACCCTATTTTTGAGAGTTTTTTCCAAACTGTCCTGTTTTTTTTTTTAATTCCCTAAACGCCCACTCGCGAGTGTGGGTTAAATTCCTTTGCTTTTTCAAAAAGCGAGTCTTAGGTTCCAAATTTTCAACATCTCAAGACTCGCTTTTTGAAAAAGGGTGGAGATTTAACCCACACTCGCTTTTTGAAAAAGCGAGTCTGGACCTTTTTTGCCCAGCAACACTCGCTTTTTGAAAAAGCGAGGGGAATTATCCCACACTCGCTTTTTCAAAAAACGAATGTCGTTTGGAACTTAAACCCTCCCTCCCAAACAGATTTCACTTTCTCTCATTTCTTTATCCTCTTCGCTTGCGAAACCCTAACCCATAGTCGATAAGCCTCGATTTAAGCCCTTAACCCATCAAATTAGTTGTCGAATCACTCCGAAATTCTTCATTATCTCATCCCCGTTCAATTGGCCACTTCGTTTTTCTTGGTTCTTTCGATTTTGGTGGTGATTTCCGTGGCGTTCTTCAAATTGGGGGTTGAACGATTTGGGGGTGATTGTCGTGGTTCTCTTCTTGCGTAAAGATTGTGGTATATTTCTCAAACTCTATATTTTTTAATGTTGTATATATATATTTAGAATTATTTAGTTAGAAATTGGTTGATATTATTGGAGGTACAATATGCATAGTGTTGATATTGTGGAAAAATCGGGATAAAATTTCGGGGTAATTTGGGTGTCAAATTTGGAAAGTGTCGGTGGAGGTGGAGGTGTATCAGTTTTAAAAAGTGGATAATTGTAGAATTTGTGGGTAAAATTAGGATATAGTTATTAATAATTGTATGTTCGTATGTGTTCTATATTTGTTGGTTATATATTTTGGTAATGTTAATAACGATTGCTTTTAGTTGTAGGATACTCTATTTTTTTTAAAAATGGCACAGACGATGGGCAATGTGGAGATAGGATATAGTAGTTGACCTAATCGTGGCGATGGACCACGTACATCTTTCGACCCTCTTCCTCGCGGTGGACGTGGTGGTCGTCCTGGTGGTACCACACGTACTAGTGTAAGCTTATAATTTTCTATATTCGATTTGTTGCATTATCATACAATTAAATATTATATTTCTCTGCTGATGTAAATGTTGTTGTTGTTTTATAGGTCCCAAGTAACCCAAATGTGGCTGGTACTTTTTCTCCAGCCCCTTTTTCATCTATTATTCCCCTTGGAGGTCCAGGTCCCCTCGACCCCACTCTTCTTACTCTTCAGTCGCAGCATCGTTCTAGAGATATGTAGGAAGGCGATTTGAGGGAGTGTACATTCCGTGGGGGTCATCCACTCCCTATGCACCCACGGATCCACTAGATCTTAAGGGATTGCGGACTCTACGGTATTGCACTGATGAGCTCCATCAAGTGCGATCGGCTACTGCTTACAGCACTCCTTGAGAGATGGCGCCCTGAGACACAGCTTCCACCTTACAGTTGGGGAGATGACTGTGTCGTTGCAGGACGTTTCAGTACTCACCGGCCTTTCGGTAGATGGGCAGGCGGTGACAGGATCAATGGACTTCGACCCGACATATTTAGTGGAACAATATCTCGGTGTCAAAGTGGAGACTGGAGCAGTTAATGGGAAACAAATTCGGTTGAAGTGGTTAAAGGAAAAATTCAAGAACCGATTGAGAGATTATTCGACTGAAGAAGAGGTCCATTGCTACTGCAGGGCCTACATTCTGACTCTTTTTGGAGGTGTGTTGTTCCCTAATTCCAGCAGACACTCTGTCCCCTTGATGTACCTCCCGCTGATTGCAGATCTAGGACGAGTCAGTCAGTACAGCTGGGGTAGTGCCGCCTTAGCATCCCTCTACAGTAGTTTGTGCCTGTATAGTCTCGGTTCCGTGCAGATGAATGGACTGATGATATTGCTTCAAGTGTGGAGTTGGGAGCGTATCCACGTGGGACGTCCTGTAGTGCGAAAGCAATCACCCCACTGGATCAATCTCCCCGAGGACCAGCACATGCTACCTCCTCTTGGTGTGTACTGGTCCGGTAACCTTACTTGAACTGCCAACCCCAACTGGTGCCTGACCTACTTTCGTGATGAGTTGGACAGGTTGGCAGATAATTGCGTAGTGTGGATGCCCTACATGGAGGCGCGTCTAGCTTGACCGCCGCCTATTTCTCTGTATAGGCGTGATCTTTGGCTGACAAAAGCACCTTTGATCAACTTTAGCATAGTTGAGTTCTATTATGTCAACAGAGTGCTTCGACAGTTTGGTCTACAGCAGACAATTCCGGTTGCCGATCCATTTAATACGGACATGCATGCAATCACTGGAATGGGTCGTCAATCAGGACATAATTGGGCCGCCAGATTCTCGACATATGTGGAGAGATGGAATCTACACAGGTTCGAGGAAATCATTGAGAACATTCCTCCATTTGATCGAACCATGCACGAGAACTATATGGGCTGGTATGGGAGGATGACAAGGCGATACATCACTCCGACAGGGTTGACTCCAGCAGGTGTGGTGGTACCGATACGTCGACCGGCAGCCAAACCAATAAATCTACATTCAATGCACTTGCCTATGTTTCAACCGAAGGCATCAGCTAATCGTACGATTGTAAGTTTTTTAGTACTGTTAAATTCATCAAAGTTGTTATGGTATTTTGATTTACAAGCATACATTTACTGCAATTAATATTTCAACTTATTATGTTTTGTAGATGACCCAAACTTGGAGTATGGACAAAAAATGTGCTGCCGTGTTGAGTAGCAACGTCGCCGATGCAGTTAAGGACTTCGCACGCGAGATGCTGACGTCCTGTCGTGCACAAGCTGATGTTGTGGGAAAGGGGGCGACGTTGGATGCTATCCTAAACACTCCCGCTCATCGGACCAGTGCACGTGCTCCTCGTGTGAAGAAAGTCGCCCGTAAACCACCACGTTCGCCTAGAAATGAGGAAGAACAAGAGGATGAAATTCAAGAGGCTGAGATGCAAGTTGAGGGGGCGGAACAACAAGAGGAAGAGGAGCCGATAATAATGTCCGGTGTGACACAGAAAACTCCATCACCACGAGGTAAGAGGCAACGGCGACCTCCCACATTCTTCACCCCGGACCCGTGAAGCGTCTTGATATTTTGTTGATGTGATTTATTGGTTGTAATTTTAATTTGTTAATGTGATTTATTGTGTGTATCAATCTTGTACTCAAGTTTTGAAATATGCAATATATGAAGTACATAATTTGGTATGGGGTGTGTGAGTGTGGTGTTTTAATTTTATGGTTTTATGAAATTTTATGGTTGTGTGAATTTGATTTGGGTGAGATGTTGGTGTTGAAATGTGGAATGGTGTTGAAATGTGGATTTTGGTGAGATGTTGTGCGATAATTTGTTAATGTGGAATGGTGTTGACATGGGTATTGATGTTAATTATGAGTTGAAGCTGATGCTTGAGAATTGTGTAAGGTTTATGTCCCACCAAGAGATCAAATGTTGGTGTTCTCTACATACAGACCCAAGAAAAAGCGAGTTTGGGTGTAAACACCGCGCTTTTTCAAAAAATGAGTGTTGTGTTTTGCATTTTCCAGAGGTGAGGTAGCCTCTGGAAAACAAACCACTCAACAGTCGCTTTTCGAAAAAGCGAGCTGTTTACACTCAGACTCGCTTTTTCAAAAAGCGAGTTTTGAGTTTGTATGCTTGTTTACAAGCAGACTCAAGACTCGCTTTCTAAGAAAGCGAGCCTAGTCAATACTTCCACGCTTTCTCGGAAAGCGACTGTGTGGATTAGGCGAAAACCAGAGAAGGCTTGATCTCTGGATAACACTGGATTCAAGACTTACTTTCCGAAACACCGAGTTATTTTGTACCAAACTCGCTTTCTGAGAAAGCGAGTCTTGGGCCTGCTGATAAAAACCTACAGACTGAAGACTCGCTTTCTGAAAAAGTGAGGAGGTATGTGAAAGACTCGTTTTTTGGAAAAGCGAGTCTTGGCTAGGAAAATGAAATCTTTATATTAGATTACAATACTCATCACGCAACAATCACACTCTGACGTCAAGAATTGATACAAACGATTTTTCAAAATAAAACTTTGTAATCTCTTTCTTCATAATTTAGTACAATTACAAAGTCCAAATTAAAAAGTACAGTTACAAGCATACAATGGTTAATTATTTTGAGTTCCACTATTAGTGCATCGCCGCTTATTGTGTCCTTGCAAACCACACTTTGAACATTTCAACCCCGTAGCACGGCTTGACCTATCTCTCACATCCATGTCATTGCGAATTCTGGTAGATCTAGGCCTGCCCTTCCTTTTACGTCGCAAACTAGCATCAGGTACAAGTTTTGGTCCATCAATAATAGGCCAATATGCTGGATCTAGAATAGGATGAAACACGAGAGTATATGTTTGTGCTAATGAAGTTACAAGGTAAAATTTATCAACCAGATGCTTGTGATCGATTGCACGATATGCACAAGCTGCCAGTACATGAGAACATGGAATATGATATAGATGAAATTTCATACATGTGCATGTTTTCGTTCCCAAATTCACAGTGTGCAAGTTCCCACCCTTCCTTTCTCCACTTACCATGCGTATACCCGTTCTCACGGAAAAAACTCCAGGTTGATGATGGAACATTGTAACCTCATGTCGGTTTGCTCTCTCACGGCAACTATCGATCAGTTCATGTACTCTTCGAGCAAAAAACGTCCCTTTAGATAAAAGCTTACTGGCTTCCTGTCGACGAGTAGTAAAATAAGAGTTCAGACAAAAGAAGATCGTCTCAACTATCGCAGTTACTGACAAACTACGGACGCCTTTCAAGACTGAATTGAAGACTTCTGACAGGTTCGTAGTCATTATGCTGTATCTTCAACCTTCATCTGCATAAAGTGCCCATTTCTCAACCGGCTTCTCTTTCAACCAATTAGCCGCCTCGACATTGACGATTTCAAGTTCAGCAAGTTTGGCCATGAACTTTTTGGGTTGGCTTTGACACGCTATAATTTTGGCCTTTTTCCACAATGCCTTGCTACCAAATTTACTAAAGAACTTTGTAGCAAAATGACGCATACAATAACGATGATATGCATTAGGTTCGTTCCAAGCTCCATTTTGTAAATCCATAGAGACATTATACAAGCATGACGATCCGAGATAACACACAACTCAGTGCGATTGGTGACATAATATCGGATGCAACTCATGAACCATGTCCACGTATTTATACTCTCTCCATCAACCAATGCAAATGCAAAAGGAAATAAGCAATCATTCGCATCTGGGGAAACATCGATTAGCAAACAACCCTTGTACTTACCGTACAAGTGAGTTCCGTCAACACTAATAACAGGTCTGCAAGACTTGAAACCTTCAATCGAAGGACCAAATGCCCAAAATACTCCCTTGAATGTTTCCTCGGTAGGACTTGACTCATATTTATCCCAGTGAACAACGGTTCCTGTATTTGCTGCTTGAATTGCTGTGAGTAAAAAAGGCAACTTCGTGTATGCTTCTTCGAAGGTACCATACAACCTCTCAATCGCCTTTTGTTTTGCTATCCAAGCTTTCTTATACGAAATCTAATAATTATATTGTAATTTAACTATCTCAATAATTGACCGTGGTGTTAAACCGGTATCCTTCTTCACCACATCAACAATCAGATGACAAACAAGGTTGCAATCAATTTTACAGTGATCCTGATTCAACGTGGGATTCGTGCAAGTGTGAGGCACAACTATCTTCTTCACCACAAAATTTGTCCCGCCTTTTGGAACCATTGCTTGTAACCTCCAAGGGCAGCCACCATCACTTACTCCGGGGGGACCTTGCACGATCTCCTCAATGGTACGTTTTCTAGGTGTCATTTTGCATTTAACAGTGTACAGTGACGGTGTAGATTTCAAGGTTACGGATTCACGATGTTTTTTGATAGAATACAACTTCATAGCCTGTTGAATCGACTCCTTACTTACAAACTCCTGTCCAACGTACAATTCGTCTATATTGGATGAACCAGATGACTCTTGTGGAACTGGGTGTACTCTAGCACCTTCAGCCATCTCCTCGGTAACATGAGCGTCAACATTGGCGTAGCTATAAGTAGCTCTGACTTCATTAGAACTGTTGTTCGTAGGATTTACATTTGCTACATCATCATCTTCGTCTCCGTCATCATTTTCAACACTATCATCAAATTCATTGTCTGTATCTTCCTCTTCTTCATCATCGTCTAATAAGCTGTTGTTAATGACTGCATTTTGAAAGAGTTCAAATACACTGTCATTTGGAATATAGTCAGGAACCGGACTAGGTTGGCGTGGCAACTCAACATATGTAGAATCCGGGTTTGTTGTATTTGTGAAGGTGTTCTCTTGTGAGGACACTGGATTTGGTTATGAAGATTGAGCGGGGTTAGACCTCATCTGCTGTGTAGGTACCACTCTTACGAAGCTTGAACTAGGAATATCATGTGGCTGAGCATTCAAAATTTGAATTTGCTGACTATAGAACTCTAATGCAGACCAAGAACAATTGGGATCAAATGTCCTAGCAATCATTGACTTCATAGCATTATCAGTAGATACAGGCACTGTCATAAAATACTGACCATCTCCTCTTCCTGCTGCGTATCGAGCTAAAATTTTCACATTCCATTGATTTCTATCCCAATTAGTAACTTCATATATTTTCTCAACTACTTCTTCAAATGTAATGGTACGAGGTACCCAAACTATTTCCGGATCCAACACACTATAACAATAACCAATCTTTGGATCACGAATTATTTTACCACCAAAGTATAACCAAATAGGAATCTCCGAATCCATACTTACGTTAATTTATACCAATATACGAGTTATTATCTACTCATAAACAAAACCTAAGGAAATTAACAAAATAATAAGGCAATAAACATCATACCTTCACAAGATTATTTGGGTCAAATAGTTGAAGTTGCTTTCCTCTTCAAGTATACCAAAATTCCAAAATTTTAACCTCTATCGGAAGATGGGTTTAAGGTTTCCAAAGCAATTTTATGGGTTTAATCCACAAATTTCGGGGTACTTTGACGAATTTGAGATGAGAGATGGGTTAGGGTTTCGGGGTTAGAAGAGAAGGAGGAAGATAGAGAAATAATGAGAGAAAGTGAGATCTGTTTGGGAGGGGGCGTTTAAGTCCCAAATGACACTCGCTTTTTGAAAAAGCGAGTGTGGGATAATTCCCCCCACTTTTTCAAAAAGCGAGTGTTGTTGGGCAAAAAATGTCCAGACTCGCTTTTTGAAAAAGCGAGTGTGGGTTAAATCCCCACGCTTTTTCAAAAAGCGAGTCTTGAGAGGTTGAAAATTTGGAACCTAAGACTCACTTTTTGAAAAAGCAAGGGGATTTAACCACACTTGCTTTTTCAAAAAGCGAGTGGGGCATTTAGGGAATAATAAAAAAAAACAGGGCAGTTTGGAAAAAACTTTCAAAAATAGGGTCATTTTGGGAAAACATTCGAGAGAGAGTCTACCTCTTTTCTCTATCTCTATTTTGAAATAGATAAATAAGATAAAATATGTATTCCTATTTAGGGAAGTCTTCCGTTGTGCACCACCTATGGTGCGCACGGCGTGTGCACTCGGCCTTCTCGCCTTAGTATCGACGATCCGAACCGTTTACATTGATCTACACATCTAAATTAATCTAAATATGTAAAATCAAATCATTTGAAATTCATTTGTCCATCCATTGAAGTGTTACAAAATTGTATGGCTGAAAATCATTGTTTTTCTATAGTCGCATGATGGATGGGCAAATGAATTTCAAATGATTTGATTTTACATATTTAGACTAATTTAGATGTGTAGATCAATGTGAACGGTTCGGATCGTCGATACGAAGGCGGGAAGGTCGAGTGCACACGGAGGGGTGATGCACAATGGAAGATTTTCCTTCCTATTTATTTTATTTTATGCACTACGTACTATTTTATTTCTTTGAAAAATTTTTAAAATAAAAAAATAAAAAAACTCAAATCCCTCAATTTCGGTCTCTTCCCTCTCACTTGCCCAATCTTACAAAATCTCAAGGCTTTTTCCAATCCCCCCCCCCCCCCCAAACAGCTTTAGTAACCATTTGTTTTATGTAAGGATGATAATGAAAATTTCAGTAATTACGGTAGGAGTGATATTCATATGTGATATGGCTAAAAATAGGATTAAATCGGGACCGTTCACATCGGACACGAATCTTAAAGCTCAGGGATAAAACGGTAATTCCACATACAAATGGGTCCGAAACGGGTACTGGGTCTCCTTCTCACAGATCCAATAACCCGCGAACAGATCCACCTCAACTGGGTACGGGTCCTAACCCGAAACACACCCAGTCCAGAAAAGATAGAATTAGGGTTTCTGATTAATCCAAATCAACTGATTCACGTCTATCTTTTCACCGGGAATTAAGGGATTACATTCCTAATCTGATTACGAGGATTTTATGCCTTATCAGATCACGGGAATCACATTCCTTATCTGATCCCAACGGCGACTATAAATACCCCACACCCATCTCCATTAAGAGGTAATCAATCTTTTTCTAGTTAAACGCTCTTTCATAATCATTTCTGGTTACTGACTTGAGCGTCGGAGGGTGCATCGCCGGGATCAACCCCGGTGTCTTGCACTTCCTTGCAGGTGAGCTGCGGGAGTCAACGGTCAAGCTCCGGCGGAACAGGTTAGGTGTTTGCTATTTAGGTTTTCCACGAACTCACAAATACTGTCTGTTTGCCCCCACACCGAAATTAGCGGCAACAGATTGGCGCCATCTGTGGGAAAAACAAACGAATAGCAGCGCCTCTTCCCGTTGGTCCGACCTTCTCCAGCCATGCCTCCCAGAAAAGTCAGATCTAGAGGGTCCAACCGTGGACCCAACCCCGCTGATCAGCAAGAGGTAGTCCCCGTCCAACTCGCTCCGCAGCAGGGACAACCCCCGCTTCAAGTGGAGGACCCTCTTCAACAAGATCAGCCTCCTCTTCAGAATCGGCAACCCCCCAAGGGTCCTACCGGTCCACAGAATGCCGGTGCGGGGGGCTCCCGCATGAAGCAACCGCTCCACCAAGACCGCATCTCCATACACAACGCCTCTACGGATTCCATGGCCTCTCACAATCCCCAAAATCAGAAGAAGGAAGAGGACCTACGCCACCGTCTGGACGAGAAGCGGGCCCGAAAGGGAGCCTCCCGCCAACAACGTCCGGGTGAGCGGTCCCCTCACCACCGAGACTACAGAAGATCCCCTGTCCGAAGGGGAAGGAGGGAGTCCCCCGAGCATTACAGAAGGAGGTACTCCCCCGTAGATCGGCAACAGCCCAGGAACAATGAGGCACCAATCACCCGTGCCGAGTTCCAGCAGTTCCAAGCAATGGTACAACAGGCACTCAACCTCCGTCAAAACCCTAATGAGCCGAAGGCCCCGTCCCCTCCTCCAGTCCGAAGCCCTCGCCGACGGTCCCCATCTTCTCGTCCCGCTCCTACCAACTCCCGGCGTACCCGAAGTCCTCGTCGCTCCCGAAGTTACCGTCGCCATAGCCCTTTCACTCCCTCATACGAAGACGAGTCTAGGGGCTCGGTAGATTACTGTCGGAGAGATGACGCCATGTACCGTCGTCTTCATGAAGTAGAGAGGCGCCTGGGTCAGATAAACCGAGAAGAAGAGCTCAGGGGGAGAACTCTTCGTCCTAGCAGACCTCCTTTCTCCCGAACCATAGTGGATGCACCGGTGCCGTTCGGGTTCAAACCTCCCCAGTTCGAGATTTACACCGGAGAAACTGACCCCGTTGATCACATAGAGAGTTTTAAGACTCTGATGCTCCTCCATCAAGCTTCCGACGCCCTCCTCTGCAAGACCTTTCCCGCAACACTGAAGGGCCCAGCTCGAGAATGGTACTCCCGCCTCGCACCGTCTTCCATATTCTCCTTCGAGCAGTTCGAAACACTCTTCATCACCCACTTCGTGAGCAGCAGACGCACGGAGAAGACCAGCATCTCACTCCTCCAGCTCAGGCAAGAGAAAGGTGAGAAGTTAAGAGACTATGTGAAGAAGTTCACAGCTGAGGCCAGGTCTATAGCTTCCCTCGACCAATCTGTCGCAACGGCCGCCTTCCAATCCAATGTCTTCAATTCCAGCCTTCGCTCCTCTCTTGCTAAGAAGCCTCTACAGAACTTTGCCGACCTCCTTCTCAGGTGTGACAAGTACATTCGTGCCGAAGAGGCCGCCTACCTTCCAAGCTTCGAAGGGTCTACCTCAGGGACAAAACGAAAGTTGACCGAAGAAGAAGAGGCTAAGAAGCATCAGAAGGACGGCAATGGACAGCGTCGCCCGACTCCCCGATTTGAGAAGTTCACCCCCCTCATTGCCAACATATCAGAAGTTCTTATGGAGGTGGACAAGGAAGGACTACTCCGCGCTCCCCCGAGAATGAATACACCCGACAAGAAGAGGAACAAGGATAAGTGGTGCCGCTTTCACAGGGACCACGGCCACGACACGGATGATTGCCGGGCTCTCAAGCAGGAGATCGAAGAACTCATACAACGGGGGCACCTGATCAAGTTCTTCCAAAAAGAAGGGGTCGAGCTCCTCCCCTGATCATCACCTCTCCCTAAACGAACAGAAGGCCCGCCGAGCTTCAAGACTCATCTCCTCCCAAGAAGTCTTCACCTTATTGTAGAAGTAGGATTTTGATTTTCAATAAGGCCGATGCTTGTAACTCGGCCAACAGCATGTAATAATGGCTCGCCCTATTGGAGCAACCACTTAGTTTATTTCAATAAAGCTTTACATCTTTTCATTGAAAATTATTGCTCTTGCTCCTCTATCTCTCCGAGTCACGAC
This sequence comes from Hemerocallis citrina, assembly GCA_017893485.1. Taxonomy (NCBI): domain Eukaryota; kingdom Viridiplantae; phylum Streptophyta; class Magnoliopsida; order Asparagales; family Asphodelaceae; genus Hemerocallis; species Hemerocallis citrina. The sequence continues at coordinate 466,979,426 of CM030358.1, read as the reverse complement.
TCTCTTAAATGGTGAGTTCGGAGTCCAGCTTCTTCTACATGGCTGCTCCCACAACTTACTAACCCTTAACACCGATGGTTCCGGAGTCCAACACTTGGTTCGATTCTGCTTCGAATAACTTGCTCTTAAGCGGTTTAGAAGTGGTTTACCATTCGGATGGTCGATCTGATCGAACTTGCTCTTAAGCGGGTTAGAAGTGGTTCACCATTCGGAATTGCTCCCACAGCCGTTGAATAACTCTAACGATGGTTCCGGAGTCCAACACTTGGTTCGATTCTGCTTCGAATAACTTGCTCTTAAGCGGGTTAGAAGTGGTTCGCCATTCGAAATTGCTCCCACAGCCGTTGAACAACTCAAACGATGGTTCAGGAGTCCAACACTTGGCTCAATTCCTCTTCAAATAACCTGCTCTTCAGCAGGTTAGAAGTGGTTCGCCATTCGGAATTGCTCCCACAACCGTTGATTCTCTCACATAAGCAGCGAGTTCGGAGCTACAGCTCTCCCTTAGAGTTGCTCCTCACACTCATCTCACAAATGGCTCTCTTCCAGAGCCGAGCTCTTCACTCCGATCGCTTCCGAAGCGGACCTCTTCTCTACGAGTTCGAAGCTCACAACGCTACTTCAGAGAACGGGTCTTCCCACCGCCTCTTCCTAGCACCTCTTCTCCTAGGAGTGGAGCACCTCTTCAAAAATCTCTAAAACCAAACAGAATAGAGGCAGAGCTTCAGAGCCCCTCACCTCTCCCATATGCCGACCCATCCTCCCGAGCCGAGGAGTAGAGCTTCATCGACCCATCCCCTTCATCAACTCACCGAGCTTCTCCTCACGCTCGAGCCGTCCGAACTCCGAGCTCTACTACACCGAGCTACTTCGGGCAGAAGGTGAACTACTGAGTTACCGAGCCGAGCAAACAAGGAAGAAGCCGATCCGATCCGAGGTACCGGGGTACCGACCTTCGTATATGGAGAAAAATTCGGCCGACCCCATCTAACCGTTGGATCATCTCAAAATTCACACTCAAGCGTGATGGACGGATCAGATCGCACCACGTCACCGCAAAACGACAAGATAACGTTTTCTCGAAACTCGTGCTTCTTGCCTCGTGATTCGCGCCACGATCGTGATCAGCCGTCCAGATGGCTCTTCTACAAGTCGAGCTCTTCACTCCGCTCGCCTCCAAAGCGGAGCTCTTCTCTACAAGTTCGGAGCACAACTTTCTCCTAGAGTTCCTCCTCAAACTTGTCTCTCAAATAGCTCTTCTCGACGAGTTCGGAGCTACAAACTCTCTCCTAGAGTTGCTCCTCAAACTCCTCTTCCAGACAGCTCTTCTACACGTCGAGCTCCTCCCTCCGCTCGCCTCCAAAGCGGAGCTCTTCTCAACGAGTTTGGAGCTACAAACTCTTTCCTAGAGTTGCTCCTCAAACCCCTCTTCCAGACAGCTCTTCTACACGTCGAGCTCCTCCCTCCGCTCGCCTCCAAAGCGGAGCTCTTCTCAACGAGTTCGGAGCTACAAACTCTCTCCTAGAGTTGCTCCTCAAACCCCTCTTCCAGACAGCTCTTCTACACGTCGAGCTCCTCCCTCCGCTCGCCTCCAAAGCGGAGCTCTTCTTAATGAGTTCGGAGCTACAAACTCTCTCCTAGAGTTGCTCCTCAAACTCCTCTTCCAGACAGCTCTTCTACACGTCGAGCTCCTCCCTCCGCTCGCCTCCAAAGCGGAGCTCTTCTCAACGAGTTCGGAGCTACAAACTCTCTCCTAAGAGTTGCTCCTCAAACCCCTCTTCCAGACAGCTCTTCTACACGTCGACCTCCTCCCTCTGCTCGCCTCCAAAGCGGAGCTCTTCTCAACGAGTTCGGAGCTACAAACTCTCTCCTAAGAGTTGCTCCTCAAACCCCTCTTCCAGACAGCTCTTCTACACGTCGAGCTCCTCCCTCCGCTCGCCTCCAAAGCAGAGCTCTTCTCAACGAGTTCGGAGCTACAAACTCTTTCCTAGAGTTGCTCCTCAAACCCCTCTTCCAGACAGCTCTTCTACACGTCGAGCTCCTCCCTCCGCTCGCCTCCAAAGCGGAGCTCTTCTCAACGAGTTCGGAGCTACAAACGCTCTCCTAGAGTTGCTCCTCAAACCCCTCTTCCAGACAGCTCTTCTACACGTCGAGCTCCTCCCTCCGCTCGCCTCCAAAGCGGAGCTCTTCTCAACAAGTTCGGAGCTAAAACTCTCCTAGAGTTGCTCCTCAAACTCCTCTTCCAGACAGCTCTTCTACACGTCGAGCTCCTCCCTCCGCTCGCCTCCAAAGCGGAGCTCTTCTCAACGAGTTCGGAGCTACAAACTCTTTCCTAGAGTTGCTCCTCAAACCCCTCTTCCAGACAGCTCTTCTACACGTCGAGCTCCTCCCTCCGCTCGCCTCCAAAGCGGAGCTCTTCTCAACGAGTTCGGAGCTACAAACGCTCTCCTAGAGTTTCTCCTCAAACCCCTCTTCCAGACAGCTCTTCTACACGTCGAGCTCCTCCCTCCGCTCGCCTCCAAAGCGGAGCTCTTCTCAACAAGTTCGGAGCTAAAACTCTCCTAGAGTTGCTCCTCAAACTCCTCTTCCAGATGGCTCTTCTACAAGTCGAGCTCCCCGCTCTGCTCGCCTCCAAAGCGGAGCTCTTCTCAAACGAGTTCGGAGCTAAAACTCTCTCCTAGAGTTGCTCCTCAAACTCCTCTTCCAGATGGCTCTTCTACAAGTTAAGCTCTTCACTCCACTCACTTCCAAAGCGGAGCTCTCCTCCACAGGTTCGGATCACAACTTTCTCCTGGAGCTCCTCCTCAAACTTGTCTCTCAAGTAGCTCTTCTCGACGAGATCGGAGCTAAAACTCTCTTAGAATTGCTCCTTGCGCTCACTTCAAAGAATGGGTCTTCCCATGGCTCTTACGAGGATCTTCCTAGCACCTCTTCTCCACCCCTAGGAGTGGAGCTCCTCTTCAAAAATCTCCAAAAGCCAAGCAGAGCATCACCTCTTCCATATGCCGACTCATCCCCTTCATCAACTCACCGAGCTTCTCCTCACGCTCGAGCCGTCCGAACAGCCGAGCTACCGAACAGCTCAGCCGAACGGCCGAGCCACTGAGCACGAAGGAGCAGAATCTTCAAGGAACACTTAATTTAAAACAGACAATTCAGCACCTCGGCCAAACAGCCCTGATGTGCCGAGCCGAAGTACCGGGGTACCGACCCTCGTATATGGCAAAAAATCGTCCCGAGGCGATCTCACCGTTAGATCATCTCCAAATTCGCACTCAAGCGTGATGGACGGATCAGATCGCGCCACGTCACCACAAAACGACAAGATAATGTTTTCTCAAAACTCGTGCCTCTTGTCTTGTGATTCGCGCTACGATCGTGATCAACCGTCCAGATTGAGCCGTGCAGCTCGGATCTGCCAATCTACCCAACTGCGGAGCGGCAAAAAATGTACCTCGAAATCCAGGCTCGGATTCGCCGAACAAAGCAAGCAGATGAAGAGGAAGAAAGAAAAAGAGGCTAACGGTCGGGGTCGGATCCGATACCTACGGTCCGACCCCTACCCTTCTTAGCTCCTTCATTCTTCTCCTTCTTCCCCAACACTTCTCCTCTTCTCCACCGAGCGGAAGAACAAGGCAGAGGAGAGAACCCAATTGCCTCTCCTCCCCTTCCTCTTCTCCTCTTCTCCACCGAGCGGAAGAACAAGACAGGGGAGAGAACCCAGTTGCCTCTCCTCCCCTTCCTCTTCTCCTCTTCTCCACCGAGTGGAAGAACAAGGCAGAGGAGAGAACCCAGTTGCCTCTCCTCCCCCTTCCTTTTCTCCTCTTCTCCACCGAGCGGAAGAACAAGGCAGCGGAGAGAACCCAGTTGCCTCTCCTCCCCTTCCTCTTCTCCTCTTCACCTCTCCGAAAAGTACCCAGCACTTCTCCTCTTCTCCACTGTGCGAAAGAACAAGGCAGAGGAGAGAACCCAAATGCCTCTCCTCCTCTTCCTCTTTCTCCTCAGAGGTGTTGCCGATCCGATCCGAGGTGCCGATCCGAGCCGAGGTACCGGGGTACCGACCCTCGTATATGGAGAAAAATTCGGCCGATCCCATCTCACCGTCGGATCGTCTCAAAATTCGCACTAAAACATGATGAACGGCTCAGATCTCGCCACGTCACCACAAAACGACAAGATAACGTTTTCTCGAAACTCGTGCCTCTTGTCTCGTGATTCGTGCCACGATCGTGATCAACCGTCCAGATTGAGCCACGTAGCTCGGATCTCAAATCCGAGCTACCGACCTACCGAACAGCAAAGTGAAAAAAAAATCTCCTCAAATTCCGTGCTCGGATCTGCCGAACCGGGTGCATTAGCCGAGCAACAAGGAAGAAGAGAGAGAGAGAGAGAGAGAGAGAGAGAGAGAGAGAAAAATTGAAAGAAGGGTCGGGTCGGACCCATTAGGGTCCCAACCCGAACCCTTCCTCCTTCTCCCCTACACTCTCCTGCCAAAAAAAAAAAAAAAGAAGAAGAACCCATCTTCTTCAGAACCCAACTCCTCGACCATGCCGAGCTCACCATCGGAGCTCCCCACGACCGCCGAAGCCACCTTCGTCGAACTCCAAACGCCGAGTTCTCCCTGCACCGAGCTCCAACGACGAGCTCGCCTCCGCCATCGAGCTCCAAGTCCCAACGCGTCGACGAGCTCCAAATCCTTCACAGCTTTCGAGCTCTCCCAACAGTCGAGCTCCGTTGCCGAACTCCATTGAGCTCCCTTCCAACTTCAAACCCATTACTGACGACCACCTCCGAGCTCGCCTCTTCTCTTCGTCGAGCGCCGAAGCGTCGGCCTCCATGCCGAGCCGAACCCATCGAACCGAAGAACCCACTCCTCCTTCGACCTCCGTCTCCCTACTTCCTCGACGCCGCTCGCGGTCGAGCTCTCCTCGCTCGACGACCACCTCCGAGCTTGCCTCTCCAATTCGTCGAGTGCCGAAGCGTCGGCTCTTCATGCCGAGCTCCATCACCACGCCGAACTCCTTCACCGCCTCCACTGTCTTCAAACTCCAAAGCTTCGAGCCCCTCGCCTCAGACGAGCTCCATCGCGAATCTCCGCTCCGTCTTCGAGTTCGCGGTCGAAGTAGAGAGAAGAAGACGAGGATGTAGACGGTCGGAGGAGAAAAGAAAAAGCAAAGAAGAAGCGAAGCAGAGAAGCAAAGAAGAAGAAGAAGCAGCAGCGAAGTAGAAGAAGAAGAGAAGCAGCAGCGCGAGGAAAAAAAAAAAAAAAGCCACGTGGCATCATCTCAGTGATCCGAGGTGCCGATCCGGGGTGCCGAACCGAAGTGCTGAAGTACCGATGCTGTAAATTGAGAAAAAAAGGGGCCGACCAACACGATCCGTCCGATCGTCTCAAAATTCGCGTCGCGACACGATCGACGCTCAGGAACGCACCACGTGTCCCAATCGTGATCTGCCTCACGATGCGCGCAGATCTGATCATGATGGACGGCCAGAAACGTGCCACGTGTCCAGATCGTGATCTGCCTCACGATGCGTGCTCATCTGGCCATGATGGACGGCCAGAAATCTGCCACGTGTCCAGGTAATATTTAAATTATTTATTTATTTATTTAATTGTTTTTTTTATTTAAAAAAATCCGAAAAAATAATTAAAAAATCGAAAAAATTAATTAAAAATTCTAAAAATAATTATTAATTCAGAAAAAATTATTTTTAAATTCTGAAAAAATAATTATTAAATTAGAATAATTAATTAATATTTTTGATAATTAATTATTTAATTCGGAGAATGAATAAAAAATTCAAAAAAATAAGAAAAAATTCAGAAAAATCTGGAAAAATCACCAAAAATCCAGAAAATTCTGAGAATATTTTTGGGCATTTTACAAGCCCATAATAACACTGTTACACCCCGAGCAAGATTCCAAACTCCCTTAAGAACACCGATAAAATCCCGTACGCCATTAAAACAGTAAAACTACTCCTCAAAGGCTGATCAAACTCAGTCTTCGGGAGTGGGGGGCTCGTGATATGGCTAAAAATAGGATTAAATCGGGACCATTCACATCGGACACGAATCTTAAAGCTCAGGGATAAAACGGTAATTCCACATACAAATGGGTCCGAAACGGGTACTGGGTCTCCTTCTCACATATCCAATAACCCGCGAACAGATCCACCTCAACTGGGTACGGGTCCTAACCCGAAACACACCCAGTCCAGAAAAGATAGAATTAGGGTTTCTGATTAATCCAAATCAACGGCTCTGATTCACGTCTATCTTTTCACCGGGAATTAAGGGATTACATTCCTAATCTGATTACGAGGATTTTATGCCTTATCAGATCACGGGAATCACATTCCTTATCTGATCCCAACGGCGACTATAAATACCCCACACCCATCTCCATTAAGAGGTAATCAATCTTTTTCTAGTTAAACGCTCTTTCTTAATCATTTCTGATTACTGACTTGAGCGTCGGAGGGTGCGTCGCCGGGATCAACCCCAGTGTATCGCACTTCCTTGCAGGTGAACGGCGGGAGTCAACGGTCAAGCTCCGGCGGAACAGGTTAGGCGTTTGCTATTCAGGTTTTTCACGAACTCACAAATTCTATCTGTTTGCCCCCACACCGAATTTAGCGGCAACAATATGTTATTCTCAATTTCCTCACATTTTTGGGAGTTCTATATAATTGTATAAGTTCATTAAAACTATTTTAGGTTGTGCAATTTGCATAAGGTAACACTAGTATAGACTTATCGAAATTAGTAAAGGGGGGGAAATCATATACTTTGCATGCATTGGCGAGTTGAGAAGGTGTGTGTCATATGTTCTTTACCTTTTCCTACGGCTAGCGTTATATGAATAATTTCATTGAAGACCAATGGACTCATGGTTTTTATGAGTTTTTGAGAAATTTGACTTTCTCATGCATTAGAGTATCCACTATCATTTGCTAAAACGTTAAAAAATTGTTTGCAAAAATATTTTTTTGAAAAGTAATGAACAATGAACTGCTAAATATAACAGTAGATTATAGCAATTGCCAAATATAGAAGACGGAAGAAGATCTTCCGTCTGTGAATTTTTTATTATTAAACGAGTACGGACGGAAGATCATCTTCCGTTCGCCAAATTCTTTAATATAGTTTTTTAGAAAAATTACTAAAATGCCATCAAAATAATTACCAAAATGTCATTTTAATAATAAAAAAAAATCATCGAACATCCAGCAAATCTCTTTCAAAAATCTTTTACAGATTACTAAATTGCCATCCAAATATTTGCCAAAATGCCATTTAACCAATTTTAATTTTTTTTAAAAAATTCCAAACAGGAAGATCATATTCCGTCAGGTTTTTATAAAAAAAATTTTGGCCAGACGGAAGATGATCTCCCGTTGCACAATTTTTTAATATTAAAAAAAAATGTTTTTTTGATAAGAAGATGACCATTGTCATCGTTTCATTAACGATAATTAAAGAAACATAGTAGTACCAGTTACATAAGCCCAAAAGTTTGGTCCATAGACCCTAACCCACTTGCACTGCCTAGCGACCTACTAGTCACAGTGAAGCATCAAAATACATCCATAGACACAGCCAAAACAAACAAACTAAAAGTACAACCAATACAAAGATCATCCCCTCCACACTCGCGGTAGACCCACTGTATGCCCTGGCTCACTGCCCCTCTTCTGACAATCTGATCCTCTTTGCCTGGCCCGCCTTACCTGCCCAATCATGAATTAGGAGGAAGATGTTATGCATAGAAGAATTAAATGAATGATTAATGTTTCTAAAGCATGCGTCGTTACGGTCTAGCCAAAGTCTCCAGATAGTAGCCGCTACAGCTAGATCCCATGCCCTTTTGTCCTGTGCTCTAATGTAGTCGTCCCTCCAAGTACCCCAAAGCTCCGAAGTGGAGTTAGGGAACCGAGCGCACCCAAACCCTCTACAGATAACTTCCCACGTATGTGCTGCCTTCGAGCACGTGAAAAATAAGTGAGTCGTGTCCTCTTCCACTTGGAAGCAGTGCGAGCACCTAACGTCAATCTGCATATTTTTTCTCCTAAGATTAATTTTTGTAAGAATCGCATCATTATGAACTAGCCAACCGAACACTTTAACTTTTAGCGGTGCGTGTGTTGCCCAAATTCTACTCTCCACTCCACTCCTTAACCCCCCGTCATTGATCCACGAGTACATAGACGCAACTGAGAACGACGCTGAGTTATGAAGGCTCCAACTCCTCTCATCTGGTTCGTTGGTCGTATAGCCTCCCTCTGACTGAAGCAGTCTATTGAGTTCTTCGAATTGTGTAGTGCTCTCCTGAGTAGGACCATCCGTAACCGTGAACTTGAGTTTGTTATTTCTCCATACGTCTGCAACCAGTGCGTCCGGGTTTACCACGACCTCCGATGCTTGCGGAAATAAATTCCTAAGAGTTCTGTTCCCACACCATTTGTCGTACCAAAATCTGGTGTTTTTGCCATCCCCTACTCTGCATAGCGTGTTTGTGGCGAAGATCTCTCCTTGTTTGGCAATACCTTTCCAAAGAAAGGACACCTTACGTCCCGAGCTTGTTCCCCCAAACCGATATTTTTTCCTTCTTCGGTATAGATCAAAGGACAATGACCACCACCCTTGTTTTCTATTGTAGATCTTCCACCACCATTTATTGAGCAATGCTCGATTCATATCATGTAGGTTGAGGATACCCAGACCTCCGTACTCTCTCTTCTTACAAACTCTGCCCCACTTGACGAGGTGAAAACCTTTGTTGCCTTCGCCGGACCCCTTCCATAAGAAGCGTCTTCGCATTTTATCTATCCTATGAATGACCCACTTAGGGACTTCATAGATAGACATAAGATATAACGGGATGGCATTGATAACCGAGTTAAGCAGGGTAATCCTTCCTTCAAGCGATAGGAGCTTGCTCTTCCACCCTTCCAATTTCTTCGCGATCTTTTCTATCAAAGGCATCCAGTCTTCTCTAAGCGGTGGGGCAGGTCTAATTGGAGTCCCCAAGTATTTTAGGGGAAAATCCGCAGTTACACAACCTATAATTTGTGATATCGCTGTGTTCGAAATGGATAGCTGACCGCTAATTGGAATAACGCAGCTCTTCTGGAGGTTTATCTTCAACCCCGACCAACCTTGGAAGCATGCTAGGGCCACTTTCATCGCTACGACTTCCTCTACTTTAGCCTTACCGAATAACAGGGTATCATCAGCATATTGCAAAATGGTCATGGCTTGCCCAATTCCTTTTATCTCTATTCCTTTGATCTGGTTGTTGATCTGAGCTCTCTTTATCATCTCTGTCAGGCCGTCTGCTACTATAGCAAACAATAGAGAGGATAGAGGATCCCCCTGCCTAAGACCTCTTTTGCAGCGGATTTCCTTTCCTTGCCAGCCATTTACCTGGATGAACGATTTGATGTTCTCCCGTTTGAATATTTTTTGACTTTTTTCGACCAAATTTAGTTCTAAATGATTGCAGCGATACCCGTTCATTGCTATTTTCAATTACTAAATATCCATATTTTAGTAGCAATAATAGTGGATGCTCTTAAAGCAACATTTGAAAATTGACAAGCACACTACATTCACATAAACTATATCGGATTTCACGAGTCAAATACTAAGTTAAGCACATTAATTATCTAAACGACGTAGAGCTTGTCCAACCTTATACTGTATCGATTCAAAATGACAATTCATGCAGGGCCGACCCTGAGTTCCCGGGGGCCCGAGGCAAAAGGCCCAAATAATTATTTTTGGAAGGCCCTAATAGCAATGTATTTTTTTACGCGCAAAATGCGTGCTAATATTTACAGAGGGAATACAAATTTGGGGGTCCCTAAATTTATTTTTAAAATCGGGGGGGGGGGGGGGGGAGGGGGAGGGGGGGCTGAGGTGGCCGTCTCACCTGCTTGAAGGCGAGGACTGGCCTTGAATTCATGACAAGTTTACTCAATTCCTAATACACTCAGTGGCTCGGATGTAGGACATTTGTCGGATAAACCTACTCCCAACTCGTGGTGCTAATAGCGGAAGTGCACCACAAGCAATAGAAACTTCCAAGAAATAGATGAACCAAGAACAAGCCACCACAATATATGGATCTCACAAGAACACAACCAATATGCAGAGATAACCAATACTTCTTATTCCCAAAGAAATACAAAGATTACAAAAGAGATTACAACTCTCAATCTCTCACTCTCACCTTTGAAATACTCAGCACAATCTCTCTTGAAGTTGTATAATGATCACAGCATAGGATATCTAAACCCTAGAGTTTACGGCTATATATATAGCCCCTAAGAAAACCCTAAAAGATAAACACAAATATAGCAAATTGGGCCTTTCTCCTGTAAGCCCAAAAAGAACAATCAGCGTTGGTGTCGGTCGACTGCCCCCCAGGCCGGTCGACCGCATCGTGCAAAATCAATCCAGAGGGCTGACCGGTCGACCATACCCCTAGTGTCGGTCGACCGTTCCCTCCTCTGTTGGACGCTTACACTCGAAGAACCCCCAGTCGGCTGGGTCGGTCGACCGCACCCCTAGCCGGTCGACCGCAACCCTCCAGACTTCTCTTCTTCTACTTGCTGCTTGTCTTCCCTTGCTTTTTGTCTACTCCTCTTTTTCTCCAACTTCAAGTACCCCGTGCCAACGTGTATTTCAGGCCACAATTCCTAACAATCTCCTACTTGGACCAAATACACCACGCTTCAAAGTTATTGCAATCTTTTCTCGCATTATCTTTGCCATCTCCCACTTTCATGGAAGACCCAAGTACTCCCCACTCTCATGAAGAGCACCTCCGCCACTCCACCACGTGGAGTGCACCAACCACCCCTCATTGCCTCGTGAAGGATATGCTCCACCAATCGCATAGAGCATGAATACCGGAGAAACAACCTCCCGTGTCAGATTCCGTGTTATAAGACTCCCCACCTCGCACGATCTCCATCAACACCGGACATGGTTCAAAGCCTCTCAATGCACCCTCCGCACTAGAAACCTCCGTGGACGACACCTCCACAAACTCCGCAGACTGTTCAACCCCTACAGTCCCAATTCGGTTACCCTCATCGACACCAACCCGCTTATCGATACCAGTGCTCTCTACCTCACAAGAGCGACTTGAAGCTTCAACTGCCAATTTGCAAAGTACCTTCACCGCAGCAACGTCTTGCCCACTAGGATCACTTCTATGGCCAGCAGCTCCCACTAAGTTAGTAACCGCCCCTCCATAACTGAAAGAACTCGGTTACACCCCACACAACCTATTACTCGATTCCGGCTGAGAGTCAACTACAGGAGAAACGCCCCTCACGTCTCTAAGCAAATAAAGCGTTCCTTCACGCTTCCCTTTTGCAACCACCCTTGAACCTGCAGCTATGCACCACTCCCCACTACCAACTGTAGTAGACAACCTCTCTTTGTCTAGCCTTCCAATCGAGATAAGATTTTCTTTCAAGTTTGGAACATGTCTTGTCTCCCGCAAGACAACACTTTGATCATCAATGGTATTCACGTGAACAGTACCAACCCCACGTACAGGACACCGGTGATCATTCCCCACGATCACATCTCCAAAAGAATCCTCCTCGTAGTCATCAAATACCTCTCTCCTCGGAGTGCAATGAAAAGAAGCTCCCAAATCAATACACCAATCTTGAGTGCCCAACTCCTTCCGAGCTGATAAGTATAGATTCTCAACAATCCCCACTTGAGCTTCATTTGGAGTATCTCTCTTCGGTTTCTCATGCTCTTTCTTTATATAAGCCTTGTAACTGCACATCATGTGACCCTTCTTGTGACAATACCAGCACTCAGGCCTATGTCCCCCATCGCTGTCATCAGACCCACTTCCAAATGAACTACTCTGATCCTTTCTTCTTCGACTGCTCTAGATCTCCCACGTCTCTTCTCAACGTACATGGCAGAATCTCTAGAAGATGATGATGGATATCCCCTGTTTCTCATCCTTCTCACCTCCTCGTTCAGAATGCTACTCACCACATCTTGTAGAGTCGTCAAACCTGTTATAGTGCCTGTAATAGTCTGTTCCGCCGTACCATAACTATCGGGTAAAGTAGATAGAAGTAACAATGACTGCCCCCTCTCTGAAAACTTCAAACCTGCAGCTTCCATCTGGTTGTAAACCATATAGTAATTATTCACATGCTCTGCTACTGAACCCCCTTCCTTCAACTTCATATTAACCAATTTCTTCAGATGAAGAATTTGATTAGATGTCGACGGTTTCTCATACATATCCGTCAGAATCTCCATAGCCTCCTTTGTGGTATTTGCTTCCGAGATATGAAATAACGTCTTCCTACTCAACCCCAACTGAATCTGCCTCAGCGCCTTCTGATCTAAACGATTCCACTCCGCCAAGACCTTCGCATCCTTGTCTGCACCTTCCGTCTTCTCATCAAACAATGGACCATCAAGATCTTTCTGACAAAGATACGCTATCATCTGAATCTTCCACATCGCGAAGTCACTCCCATCGAATCTCTCGAACTTCATATTGTTATCGGCCATCTCGAACCAACTGCTCTGATACCACTTGTCGGAGAAATCTACTCCCAACTCGTAGTGCTAATAGCGAAAGTGCACCACAAGCAACAGAAACTCCCAAGAAATAGATGAACCAAGAACAAGCCACCACAATATATGGATCTCATAAGAACACAACCAATATGCAGAGATAACCAATACTTCTTATTCCCAAAGAAATACAAAGATTACAAAAGAGATTACAACTCTCAATCTCTCTCTCTCACCTTTGAAACACATGGCACAATCTCTCTTGAAGTTGAATAATGATCACAGCATAAGATATTTAAACCCTAGAGTTTACGACAATATATATAGCCCCCAAGCAAACCCTAAAAGATAAACACAAATATAGCAAATTGGGCCTTTCTCCCGTAAGCCCAAAAAGAACAATTAGCATCGGTGTCAGTCGACTGCCCCCCAGGCCGATCGACCGCATCGTGCAAAATCAATCCAGAGGGCTGACCGGTCGACTGCACCCCTAGTGTCGGTCGACTGTTCCCTCCTCCGTTGAACACCTGCACTCGAAGAACCCCCAGTAGACTGGGTTGGTCGACCGCACCCCTAGCCGGTCGACCGCAACCCTCCAGACTTCTCTTTTTCTACTTGCTGCTTGTCTTCCCTTGCTTCTTTGTCTACTCCTCTTCTTCTCTAACTTCAAGTACCCCGTGCCTACTTGTATTTGAGGCCACAATTCCTAACAACATTGGGATGGGGAGCTGCCTGTTGGGTCATTTGGTTTGAGCGAAATCACAATATATTTAGAAATAATCAATATGTAATTATTATTTTTTGAATAAAAAAGTGACCATGTCATCGCTTGATTAATGATAATTAACAAAACACAGTTGGACTACACACAATATAATGCGTGAACGACGTTCACCCACCTCCAAACCTCAATACAAAAGATACAACTGATAGACACACCACATAGTTTAATACTCAAAAGTAAAGAAAGTACATAAGCAGTAAGATACAAGTAAAGCCATTAGGATCTCTCCTGCACTGCCTCAACCGAACAAGTGCTCCCAAACTCATCACACTCCTTCTTGCGGACTACTCCTCCTCCTCTATGCTCAGCCTCTTCTTTGACCTTGCTATTCCTGCCCAAGAATGAATAAAGACAAAGATCTTATGCATCAAGCTACTAAAAGAAAGCCGAAATCAAGAATCGTTACGATCAAGCCATAGACCCCAGAAACTAGCCGCAACTGCAATATCCCATGCTATTCTATTTTCCTTTTTAACTGCTCTCTCACTCCATTGGCCCCAAACCTCTATTATGGAATTCAGAATTTCTAAAATCCCAAAGCCTAGGCAAACTACTTCCCAAGTTAACCTAGCCCTAGGGCAAGAGAATAAGATGTGATTAGTATCCTCATCATCAGTCATACATCTAGTGCATTTTGCATCCACCGGTATATTGCGCCTAATCAGATTAGCCTTAAACAATATAGCATCGTTGGCCACCAACCAAAGAAAGGCCTTCACTCTTGTTGGTGCATTTATCTTCCATATTCGGTTTCCCTCGCGTCCATGCACTCTTCCGTCATTAATCCACCTATGCATAGAGCTAACCGAGAAATTGTTGTTCCCGCCTAAATTTTAGTTGCGCTCGTTCTTCATATTGTTGCTTATTTTGTCAGCCTCCATAATTGTTCTAAGCATTCCTGCATAGGTGCCACTTTATCTTAATTCTATCTGTAACCCCTATTTTTCGTTTTATGTATTTTTTGAGTGTATTTTCATTTTGGTGTATTTTCTTTCTTTGTATCTCTCTTGTATTTTCTGAACTGTATATTGGAGTTTGTTTTCAATGTATATTCATTTATTTCATTTTGAGCTCCTTGTGTTGGTTTTTGTTCGTCTTTTGTTCCGTTCTTCGTCTATTATTGTTCTTTCTTTCATTTGGTTCCTATCTTCATTATTTTGTGCTCTTGGGTGCTTATGGTGGTGTTGGTTGCTCAACCTATTCCCAAACCTATTGTTTGATCCCTAATAATTTTACCAAAGCAAAATTAAACTCAATCCTATTTTGAATCCTATTCAATTCATCCATATCCATACCCATTAAACAATCCTATTACTACTCCTAATTACCCACAACCCATTAGCCAATAACCCATCTCATATTCTAAACCCTAATCCCCTCATGCATATATAACCCTCTCTAATCTCTCAAACCCTAACCCTAACTCCTTGCACCCTACCCCCCGGCCTCTCTCTCCCCCTTGCTTGCGCCACACACCTAACCCGACGCCAGCACACCCCAGACCCGACCCCCTCCTCCCAGCTGCACCTTGGCCGAGCACACCCCCCTTCATCCCGATCTCCAACCACCTCTGACCACCACCATACTCCCCCTCATCCTCTCTCCGATCACTTCTTCCCCCTTGCCGATCAACCCTCCAAGCATCAAGCATCGCCATTCATTTATCTCTCTTTTGTGGGTTCTTTCTTCTCTTGCTTTGAGAAGCGTGCCGTCTGTTCGTGCGATTGTTCGTGGGTTCGTTGCTCTTGATTTTGGATTCTCTTGTTCGTAGATTTTTGTTTGTTGCCCTGGAATCCGTTCCCGTTATTCTTGGAGTTCGTTTCATCTCTAATAAGGTAAGTAACTTGTACTTCAATTCATTTATTTGATACAAGTCAAAAATACTACCTATAGTGTAGTTGGGTCCAGAGACGACTCTTGTTTGTGTTATCTTTGATGAGTTTTGTCTCTATTGTGAAAACTTGACCATAGTTGCCTCATGACACAATATTGACATGAATTAACTTAGGTTTTACCCGTTCTTGATTTGATCATACATGTGAGACTTCTTGTGAGAATTTGGATAATTGTTGAGAACCATGTGATAGGCTTGATTTAGATATGTTAATAACCCTAATTCATGATGTTTGGACACTTGGTAGACTCGGTTTCATGTTTGGTTGTGCCTTGAACAAGTTTTGTATGATATATGTTGAGTTGTTGTTAAAGGGAAAAATCAGTATTTTGTCGCTGATCTGTTTTGTTTGCTGTTTTGAACTGTCTTGGAGAGTATCTTAATTCCAGTATAAAACATGAGTTTTAGAGAATTTCATCTATTTTCCAACCCCTCTGATCTTGCTCGATTTCGTTTTTGTATGTGTGAGTTATGACTGTGTTTACTGCAGAGATGTAAATAAATTCCAGATTACGTTTCTTGTTGATTTTGATGATTAAATTAATTTGATACTTGTGCTGCACATATTATTTTGATCTGAAACTTTGTTCAGTCTTCCTATACTTATCTAGGGATTACCCAGAATTTTGGTACATTTTATTGATAAATTTTATACGCCGTTTCATGCTCGTTTATGAAAACTATACCTGATGTATTCTGCTCGCTGTACGGTAAAGAAATGTATTTTCACCCTGACTCCTTTTACTGTATGAAAATTGTTTGTGAAATATGAAAGTTAATATATTTTGTCTATTTTCATCTCCCTTTGATGGATTTGGATTTCGTTTCACGGCTTGCGAGATATTTCAGTTTTCGTACAACAGTGTTGGGAATTCCAGATATGCCAACTACCGTTTCTTGACGATTTCTGATTTTGGTTGACTAAACTAAGATTTCTTCAAAATTATGAAACTTTATATTTTGATGCTAGACATATAGGGAAATACCCCAGATTTTTCCTGGAATTTATTATAATGATTTTTGCTATTTTCCTGTACTTGAATATAATTTACTGATTTCTAGCTGAACGCATTTCCTGGTTTAGATTCAATTTTGAGTTGTGATTTTGTGAATCACTATATGGCTTATATATGATTGATGGATTCGTATGAGAGTATATTTTCCAGATTCTTTGACGGATCCAGATTTGGATGTTTGTAGTAGCGAAAATCTCTATTTTTGTACAACACTATCTTGCTGTCCTGAATTAGAAAACTAGTTGTTTTACCCTGTTATGTGTTATCTTGTACCTGTACTTGTTTATCTTGCACCCTGAACCTGATACATGTTTATACCCTGTTATCCTTGCTTTGTTTTGCGACACATACATGCATGCCTGATTATAATAATAAATAACCAAGCCGGGGTTAAGGGAAAGATCTAGTAGTGGAAAATATAGAAACGTGTACTTAGAAGAGTACCTATGTCCTGCCTGCCTGTTACGTGTTCATAACTACATGATTCATGATCCTGTTACCTATACCTGACTGCATGCTTCCCTATAAGAAGATATACTCGGAAGATAACCACTAGGTTATGCCTGTTTTCTGTACCTGACTGCATACTTCCCTATAGGAAGGTGTACTCGGAAGAGAACCACTAGGTTCTGCCTGTTCCTGTTATTCCTGTTATCCTGAACCCTGAGTACACTGCCCTACGGACTCCACTATGAAATATAAAGAACTGTTTGTTGTAGCAACCATGTAGTATAAGCTGGGATGCATGAAGTGCTACCTAGTTAGTAATATAACAAGACTTTACATGACATAATCTGATTTCCTGTACCTGTTACCTGATACCTGTTACATGATTACCTGTTACCTGATACCTGTTTACCTGTTTACTTGACACTTGATACATGTTACTTGTACATGTTAGTATACCTGCTACTTATTTCTATTTTCCTGATTTATGTAAGATATTATAATTCTGTTGACACACTTATACCATGCTATGCTTGTTACTTAGAATTATCTATCTCCTGTACTTGTATCCTATATTATAAGTGGCCCGTAACTTGCAATTGACGGGTACTTGTTTTCTTTTCCTTCTCCTACAAATTTACTAATTGCAATCAGGATGGTCGATTGCCATATGGTATTAGCAAGATGATGTATTAGTGCTGGATTTTCAGCTTTATTATTATTATTAGTTGTTGCTTGAACTTAAATAAATTGTACTTGATTACTTGGATATTTATTTTGTATTTGAGCGATGTGACCCAGGATATTATTTAACTTGTCCAGATTCTGATTTATTTGAGATTTATATATTTTTGGTTTCAAGTAAATTCCTGTTGGTATCTTGTTTCAATTATGCATGTCTGGTTGTATCTTTTGCTTCTGACTCTGATTATTCCTGTGATATGTTGTAAAAATTCCTAAACAGCTTATGAATGATGAAAATCATTCGCTGGGCTTTTGTTACGTATCTGTATTCCGTATTCTTTTTAGGAAGCGGGGTGTGACACTATCATTTTCCATACCCCCCCCCCACCACCACCAAAGTATCCACACTAAACACAGAGGCGGAGGTAGGTGGAGACTGGGGGGGGGGGGGGGACAAATGGGACCCCATAATTTTTGTAAAACCTCCCTTATATCTACCAAAATTTTTATTTGCCCCCCCCCCCCCCCCACCCCCCCCCCCCCCCCTATTTGGGACCCCAAAGCCCAACCTGTCTTAATTAAGCCCAATTGCAAACTTATATGTATAAAAAAGCCCCAAACCATCTATTAAGTATTAACCCGATCGTTTTTTTTTCTAATAGTGAAGCATTTTCTTGTTATTTTATCGAATTTATATGTGATATGTAGTTTGGTTTACAAATTTATGGGTTTTATAGTTATATTTGATCTAATTACTTTGAATTTTAAAAATAAATATGAAGTGGGAAATTTTCTTCAACAATCATGACAGTGCTGAAAAAAATGGGACCCCCATTTTGATTTGTGTGCCTCCGCCACTGACTAAACGCTTCATTTGCCACCGCTGGGAAAAGAGCTTCCAGCGTATTGTTTCCACACCATTTGTCCTTCCAAAATCTAGTGTCCCTTCTGTTACCTAGTACACACATTGTATTGGTGTGGAATATCTCTCCTACCTTTACCACTCCTTTCCACAAGTAGGATGTCTTTCCGTATTTACTTCTTCCGCCGTATTTGAATTTCTTTCTTCTCCGATATAATCCGAACAATCCGATATGTAATTATGTATCCTAAACAAGCACTTTGCATCATCGTTTTTAACGTCCTCTTTGGGTTTGACCAAGTCCGAAGTATGCTAAAAGTAAGGCCGATGAGAGATTGGAGACTATGTCACGGGGGGGGGGGGGGGGGGGGGGGGGTTGTTTGAGCTTTATCAATCCCTACATATTATCAGCAAGTAGGCTAAGAAAAGGGCTGAAACTGAAAAAAGAAAGAAGTGATCCATGATCATCAGCTTACTTATAATCTATATAATAAAACATAAAGAAAGCTATCAAGTGGCTCTCCTTAATCTCCTAAAGATCAAAGGCCCAGATCTCACCTCACAAAACATATTTTTTCCCCCAAAAGTCAAATTCAAAACCCCCCACCCAAAACAACTCTTTTATTTATTTAATCATTTCTCTCTCTCTCTCGCTCTCTCCTATTCAAAAAATTAAGATTTTCTTTTTAAATTTTAAAAAAACAAAAAATTAAAAAAATTAAAAACTCAAGAACTAAAAAAATTAAAATATTAAAAATAATTCAAAAATATCAAAAACTTATAAAAAAATCTAAAAATATTTAAAATCATAAAAATTTAAAAATTAAAAAAAAATCAAAAATTTTTTAAAAATTTAAAACTTCTAAAATTAAAAATTTTACAAATTTTAAAATAAAAATTTTACAAATTTTAAAATAAAAATTTTACAAATTTTAAAATAAAAATTTTAATTTTTTAAAAATAAAATATTTAAAAATTTTAAAATTTAAAATTTTCAAATTTTGAAAATTTGGAAATTTGAAAATCTCAAAGCAAATCCAAATCCAATGTCGAACCCCAATCAAGAGGTCGTCGCCGATATCTGATCCGCTGTTTATTTCGTATCGGTGACTCCCCTCCACCAAGTCGAGCACGAATATCAAGCGACTCCATATCGACGACTCCCCTCCACCGAATCGAGAGCCTCTATATGTGATGCAAAGACTCTAATTTATCTCATTAACCAAATTCTCATTCTAATTTTTAATTTTGTGTGTGTAGGGATCACTCAGTTTTTTGCTGACTCGAATTTTGTGTGCATACTGCATGAGATCTAAGTTCAGAGAGATATGATTGTTTTATTTTTGGGTTATTTTTTTTTTTTTTTTAAAATTTAGTGATTTATTTGATGAGTTTTTTATTGGTTTTGATTTAAGGTGTACGCAAGTGAGAGATAGATTATTTGGTGGCCTCAATTTGGGCTTCCAAACCATAGCAGGACAGGTAAGCTGACGAGCAATCTAAATAACTTGACAAATATGCAACATTAATTTCTTTACTACAAGAGAAAAAATTATCGTGAAGTGTTCCCTTCACTGGTTATTAGAAACCATGGATAATATAACATATAAGAACTTTTAGTGTATGTTTGGATATATAGGATTGAGATGACCGAAGTTTACCAGTGAAGAGTGCAAATTCTCCACTTAAGAAAGAAAGCTAAAATAAATTTGTTATTTATTCACTTTGATTATTTTATTATAAATGTGCAATGGGGGGACAAAGTGGAGATAAAAGAAATAATTAGCTTGGATTAGAGTTTTGAGACCTTCATGTATTTAATTTTGGTTGAAATAATAATAGGAGGTATTTTAATTGCAAACTGAGTCTCAGACTAACAAATGTTTAGATTATTGGTATTGTAGATACCTTCACACATGCATTTGCGTTACCATTGTATTTAGACATGCTCATAGTGGTTATGGGATTAGAGTAAGCTCTATAAACCTATATGATAATGTCCTTGCATAACGATTACAAGTATCTAAAAGTGATGCTAAAGTTATAAAAAAAACTCTATGCAGAGTATCTAACAAACTATATGCATTACAGTAAGTTCAAACTAATAATCAAGAAGGCGATGGTTGAGCTTAAAGGTAGATATACTGCTTCCTCATATAATATGTTTGCTACTTCAATTAATTTGCTGGATCTTCAAAACTATTTTATATAATCAAACCAGGTGCACTGTTACGAAGATGTGCCGTAGGCACGTGTCAATGGCCAACCCAGGTGCACAGTCTCTCTCTTTTTGCTAGGTTCTCTCGCGTAAAAGGATGGAATTTTTTGCAGTACTAGGCTACTTTTTGAAACGTTTTGCGATTTTAGGCCACATCCCAAACTATTAGCAATTTTGGCTAGCAAGTGCCACGTCAGCAGCGGCCGCTATTGGGAATAGCGGCCTCTTCATAGCGACCAACACATTGGACTCCCACACTTGGCAGATTTGTATAATTACAAATCACTTGGAGTAACGGAGGTCGCTATTGTCAATAGCGACCTTGTATAACTAAGGTCGTTATTCCCAATAGCGACCACATGTTGACCCAATCGCTTTTAGGCACACCTGAGGTCGCTATTGGGAGCGACCTCAGTTAGCTGAGGCCGCTACCCCAAGTAGTTTGCAATTATACAAATTTGTCAAGTGTGGGAGTCCGATGTGTTGGTCGCTATGAAAAGGCCGTTATTCCCAATAGCGTCCGCTATTGATGTGGCACTTGCTAACCAAAAGTGCTAAGAGTTTGTCAACTGACCTAAAATCACAGAAAGTTTCAAAAAGTAGTCGAGTAAGGCAAAAAATTCAACAGGATGGCATCAAAGCAGAACCACAACCCCCCAGCACTCCATTTGCATCGCACGCGAATCTCAAAGCACTTTTCCCTGCGGAATTCGGTTATTCGCGGCTCCTTCTCTCACAATCCCTTTCAGAGAAAGAATAGGGTTCCTTTCAATAAAGATCGTATCTTTATCAAAATTTTTTTATAGGGTTTTCTTCTTCAATCGAATCGGTGAGATTTTCCTTCTCCTTTCCAAATCCATATTCTTTTCGTAGTTTTTTGTGCATAATTGTGATAAATTTCGGTTACAAGTATCGAAATGGTCTGAAATTGCAATAAATTACGTAGAATAAGCGGAAAGATTGTAGCTTTTTTGTTTTGAAGGAAATATATTGGTGATTAATTTGAAGCATAAATATGAATTGAATTATTAAATTAAGGATCAGATGTAAATTGATGTTGTTTGCGTAGTTTTTTTGTGTGTGTGAGTAATTGTGATAAATTTCGTTTAGAATTGTAGAAACTAGAAATGGCATGAAATAGGGAGATATAGATTAAGTAGAATACGTGAAAATATGGTAACTATTTGTATTTTAAGGAATTATATATATATATTTTTGATAAAAAGATGACCTAGTCATCGCTTCATTGATGCGGAATTAAAGAAACATAGCAGAACTATATATAAACAACCCATTCAAACTGTCTAGAGTCATAATACATCGATGCTGAAATATAGACTAGGAAAGCAGAGAAAGATAAAAGATAAACTAGCAAAGCAAGTAAGATACACGGGTACTAAGTCAATTCCCCATTTGTGACACTCCATCTCACAACATCTGCCACTCCCAGGACTTACTGAGCTCCATATTCGGTCATGTCCGTTGCTCTGCCGCATCCAGAACTCTCTAGTCCTCCTCTTCCATCCGGAGCCTCTTCATCGCTGCCCTATTACCTGTCCAATCACGTGATAGAGATATAATTTTATGCATAATGACCGAAAAAGTACAGCTAATTTTGCGAAAACATAAATCATTTCTGTTTAACCACAAACACCACATCGTAGCTGTGGCCATCACACCCCAAGCCTCTCTATCCTCATTTCTGTTTAAGGAATTATATTGGTGATTTGATTTATAATTTTTTTTTTAATAAAAAAATGACAACGTCATCGCTTCATTAATGATAATTAACGAAACAGGCATAAAAATTACAAAGTAGCCCGTAGGCCAGACCAACATAAAAACATCTAAAACAGAGGCTATAACCTCAACAGCCTACAAGAGGCAACTAAACATAAACCGCAGACAACTTTGCCAAAATAACCGAAATCACTGTCCGATTCTGAATACCGGATAAACTGTAGCTCACCTACTCTTCCTCATCGTCCACTCGTGGTCTCTTCTTGTACCCGCTGTGACCTGTCCAATCAAGAATGAATTGTTGAGTTTTGCACATCAAAACAGAAATCCTATGATTGATATTGTGAAAACAAAGGTCGTTTCGGTCTAGCCATAGGTTCCATATCGTAGAAGCTACTGCAATGTCCCACTGAATCCTATCCTCCTTTCTAACCCTTCTAGATCTAAGACTTCCACAAACCTCATTACTCGAACCTTATAAATAATTTTATCGGTGAAGAATTGCGACAATCTGATGTGGTTAGATTTTTGAATGATATAGAATCCAATAAATATGTGACCCATTTGTTCATTTTATCAAATGGAAATGAATGGAAAGTCTATCAAGAGCGAACATGATTGCGTTAGTTCATAATAACGACGTTAATTTATTCATTACATGCATGGTATGTTTCTCTTGCGTACGATTTTATGCATGGTATGTCGAATTTCCATCTCTTCTCGTGTTTCTTTTGATGTCAATTGTAAATTTTATCTGTAACGAATTGCGTCAATTAGCTATAGTTATTTTTTATGCATGGTCCGTATGTTGGCTTGCTATCTCTTCGCAAGTTTCTTTTAGTGTCAATGTAAATTTTTATGTCACGAATTGCGGCAAGGAGCTATAGTTATTTTTTGAATGGTTTAGAATCCATTGAATATGTGACCCATTCGTCTGCTTTTATTGGAAGAAAAATGAATAAAAAGTCTGTCCAAGCGAAGAAAATAGCATGATGACCATGCTAATATCTTTATTAATGAACAAGTGATTAGAGTGCATGGAATTTTTGTCTCGCCCATGATTTTCATGCAGCTCCACAACATCCATAACCAAACAAAGACACATTACTGAACGTTCGTAAATCCTGTATTGTGGTTTTTGTCTTAGAATGTAAACATAATTGGTGCTATCAGTGCTAAAAGTTCCTCATTTTTCTTCTTGCAGAGTTACTAATCGAGTTCAAGAACAATGGAAGGTGGAAACAACAATCCCTATGGCCGGAAACGACAATCACTATGGATCAGAGACCAGCGAGAAGGGATTGTTCTCAAGTTTGACTCATGGACTTGGGGGTATGGTTCGGCCAGGGTACTCGGGGTATCCCCCAGCACCTGGGGCATACCCACCGCAAGGATACCCCCCAGCTCCTGGTGCATATTCTCCACAAGGGTACCCTCCGGCACAAGCCCCTTACGGTTATCCACCGTCAGGCTGTCCAGGCTATCCAGCATCAGGTTATCCACCAGCAGGCTATCCACCATCGGGTTATCCTCCACCCGGATATCCATCAGCTCCAGCTCCACCATCAGGTTATTCTGCGTCCTTAATTAATTGGCCATCTTGTTTTGATTAGTGAACTCATTGATGTTATATATATGCAAAAATATTAATTTTGTAGTTTACGTTGATTAGATTTTTTTTTTTTTGAAATAAAGATGACTTATCGCCATCGTTTCATTAATGATAGTTAACGAAACATAATAGATCCGGATACAAAGTCTGATACAAAATACTAGCTAAGTCAAGCATCTTAACATCTAGATGCATCAAAATACGTTGATCAGATATATCTTCATACAATTGCGATTGTTAGTGAACTCCAGCCCTAAGAGCATCCACGGTCGTTTGAGGTAAAAAATGCATAAATGCAAATTTTACAATTCCATTTCGACGAAATGCTGCAATCGTCAAAAAGGCAGAAAATGCATATTTTCGTTAAAAATGAAAACAGATGTTTCGTCTCTGATTAAAAAAATCAGTTATATAGTCAGAAAGTGAGAAAATATTAATAAAATATACGGGATGATGTTTCGTCCCAAAAGAAAGAAAAAAATTGCAAAAGAACCATCCGGGTTTTAAGGATTTTTTTTTGCAAAAAATTGTTCAAAAAATTGTTTGTAAAAAATATTTGCAAAAACAATTTAAAAATTGCAAAAAACAATTAAAAATTTTCCAAAATTAATTTTTAAAAAAATTTGGATGGGTCCCAATCCATTTCTTTTTCTGGTTATTTTTTCTTTGTTTTAAAATTATTTTGCTTCAAACGAAACATCATTATTCGTCCGATTATTTAAAAATATAATTAAATAATCGAGATGACACATGATGTTTCGTCTGGCAAAATTTGCATTTTTCTATTTCGAGTGCTATTTTTACCTGTCTACTGTAGCCAAATGGCAAAAAAATGGCAAAATACCCAACAGCTGTGTCGGCTACAATACCCCTACTATGCGAAAAATGGCAAACAAGCAAACGATGTGGGTGCTCTAAAAGCATGTTAATGTTATTGAATTACAACCAGGCCTTTTCAGATGGCTAACTATGTCTATTCCCCCCACAAAAAATGGTCCATAGTTTCCCAATCTAGAACGATAACGTGTATGCACATAGCATATCATAAGATAAATTGTGACATGTGAAATAATTAATTGAACGAAGAATTACATATATATCATATATTACCATAATATAAGTACGGTAACATATAAAAATGGATTTACTCATAAAAACATATAACAATGAATAGTCAGTGGTAACTCGACATCTTAGAATTCCACAAGTCTAGTTTGTAGCTAATGATGTTGGAATACTTCAGTTCATTGGAAAATGTCATAGAATTTTTTGTAAATGTGAAATAGTTTAGGTATATGAACAAAATATATGGTAAGAATTTAATGAGCCATCACCACACAATAAGTTCTACACACAATTGTAGCAAAAAATAATCAGTTGAATTAAACTTGCAGTGTAATATACTGAATCAGTTCAACACACATTTGTATATGTTTAAGCATTGCAGTGTAATCTGAGCCTATAACAATACACAATCAGTTGCATTGAACTATATTCAATCAGTTGCAGTATAAAGTTAGCAAAATAACGCAACAGGGTTCACATTTCCAAGTCTTTAACAAATGCCAACAATAGTTCATTTCCGTTCAATTTCAAGAATAAGGTTCGAACATTACAGAAC
This sequence comes from Hemerocallis citrina, assembly GCA_017893485.1. Classification (NCBI taxonomy): domain Eukaryota; kingdom Viridiplantae; phylum Streptophyta; class Magnoliopsida; order Asparagales; family Asphodelaceae; genus Hemerocallis; species Hemerocallis citrina. Next base: position 466,953,968 of record CM030358.1, on the reverse strand, counting down.
AAAAAGTTACAGCAAAGTATAATTTCTAGCAAAAAATTAATGTCATTCTCATTCTAACATAGCTAATAAAATGTTCTTTCTTGGTTGGTTATCTTGGTAGCCTTTGATTACTGGATTGAGAAGTCCATTTAAATGATTTTTAGTTTGGAGAACATAAGGCTTTGTTGTTTTATCAAAAAAAAAATAAATAAGGCGTTGTATAGATACTGAACTACAATATCTATTTAAAATAGATAGCAGGAACTTCAGGATATCGTGCCACTTATTCACCATAAGGTTATATGTAAAGCTCCATTTTGACCTTCTTAGTGTATGCATCTATCTGTGAATGTTTGATATTCTCAGTGGCTATCCTGATTAGCTTAGTAGATAGTAATGGAAGATTCTTTTATTCTAAAATACTTATAATTATGTCTGGGGCCATCCAGTTTCATTAAAATACTGAAGCTAACACTCACTGAGATTTTAGAGAACTCGAACTTATTTAAAATTACTGCACTATAGAATCAGCAAGTTTTCATCTGTTATCATCTATTCCCTTGCATCGTAACATGTTTTCTTTGTGTGTGTATTTTTTTTTCTTCCTTTTTTTCATAAGCCCACCATGTAACTGAAATTAAACAAGTTCCTGACCTTTAAAGTCAGTATACTGCTTTGAATGAAAATGCCCAATATATTTTCTGAAGGATGTACCATCACATTGGAGTATTAATTAAAGAAATGTGGATGGCTATGCCAGAGTTCAAAATAAAAGTAACCGTTGATCATGTATAGGCATTTTCTTGTACCTGATTATCATTTTAATTTCCCTGCTTTTGCATCATGAGATTTTTACTTTTGGGAAAAAAGGCTCAAGGAGTCATCTTGGTGTGATTTTCTAATCGAACATAATCCTTGTTTCATCAGCGCATAGACCCGGAGTCATGGGAGGAGTTATGGGAGGAGGCATGGGAGGAATGCTAGCTGGGGGTGCTGCTGTTGCAGCTGTTGCTTACGGGGCCCACCGCTTGTCGCACCACGGGCACCATGGCCACCATGGTTTCGGTGGTGGCTTCGGTCACCATAATTACGGTGGCTACGGCCACCATGGCAAATTCAAACATGGAAAGTATGGCAGGCATGGAAAGTATGGTGGCAAGTTCAAGATTTGGAAATGAAGCTAGAAACCGCTTATTAGAATCTTAAGAATCTTCTTGGTGATTGTATCCCTAAAGCATTGTGCTCAGTTGTTATCCTGTATTGTATCCCATGTCTACTCAACATTGGTCCATGGATTCCAGTAACTTGGTTTTCTATGTACAGTTGACGAAAATATGCATTATGGATTAGATTTCGTTGTATTTTTTGTTTGTTGGTTGGGGTGTATGAGTTACAGCCGTACAGGACCCAGTCTGTTGGGAGGACCCAGTCTGTTGGGATCTGAAATTCATAAGCCTTATTTTTTGTTGTATATTTTGTTAAAGTCTTTTTAATGAAACACGGGGGGTTTCGACCCACCGTTTAACGATAAAAAAAATGCATTATGGATTGTAGTATTTTCTACGATTTGATTGTCATCTGTGAATTCGTTGTTGTTGTACAAATTCATGAATCATGGATATCTGTGTATATATGTTTGGTTGAACTTGTACAGGTTCAGACAAATCTGATTCTAGCAAAAATTCCTTACTGTGGTATGTATAACTCAAAATTTGAATACAGAATACAAAAGCGAGCAACTTTTAAAGACCGTTATCCTTTCTATACAAAAATACGAAACAACCAAGCTATGTAGCTTTGTCAAAAAACCAAATTCAAAACTGCTCGAGTTCATCCAGTTCATCATTGTCATCGAAGAGCTTCAAAAACCGCGCTTGATCCTGCTGCCTCTTCCTCTTCTGCCAGTGTCTGTGTATGCTTACAATTCCAGCGACAAGAACAGCGGAAACCATCACGCAGATGATAACTTCCAGAATCAGATTAAGTTTCTTTTCTGAAATAGAAGAGTCCGCTGAATCTGATCCTGCCTGTAACGTCTCAGAAGTCACATTCTCTGAGTTGGAAACCGTTAACATCTTCTCAGAAGCAGCATCCGCAGCGTTAGAGAATGTGAACGTCGCATCAGAGCCTACAAACATCACAACATAGTGAGTGTGAGAATTTGAAGAAACTACAAAGAAATTACGGCTAAAGATAACAAAGATACTGATATCTATATATTTTTGAAAGAGATACTCACTGATATTGGCTATGCACTCTGAACATATGAATGTGGCATTGAACTCCTGATGCTTGAAATGAACATAACTTCCGTTGATGAAATCGCCAAGGCAGAGCTCCCACTCATCGAACACATCATCAGGTTTAATCTTGTCTTTCTCATACAGCCCGCAGCGCTTGCATTTCTTATCTGGCAGCTCAGTTAGAGGCTACATATTAGACGATTTAGCGTCGTTAGGTCAAAAGACATTTTCAGTGTCAGTTAATCGTGCTACATTATTCTGCACATGATATGTGTGTGCAATCAAACACTGTCAGATTTGTTTCATAACTTTCACAAATTTCAGAACCTAGTCTATTGTTGGAATCTGAACTTCATAAGCCTTATTTTTTGTTGTTTGTTTTGTTAAATTTTTTAATGAAACACGGGGGGCCAAGGCCAATCTTTTACAATAAAAAAAAAAAAAAACTTTCACAAATTTCATTGTAATAACTTACTAGATCTGAACATGTTGGCGACAAGTTAAGAGCGAAATTTCTCATGTTACTAGTAATAGAGAGCAAAAAAACGCACACCTGCCACGACTCTTCGCCCTTGAAAGTGTAGACGGTGTGTTTCTCCTCGACATCTGGCAAGACCGTCTTGTGCTCCCCTTTGCAGTAGAAGTAGACGGTCGGTGTCATATGCCCCCACTCGTGAGTTCTGAAAATTTGGATCGAACCAAGTGTAATTGTCCACGATGCCAACATCCCTGCAAAAAATCGGTTCTTTCTTTTTTCAGAAGGTACATTGTTTAAAGCTAACAATATGCATTGCGAAACAAAAAAGGCTTTCGTCTATATACATCTCTTTATTAGTGTTCATCGTCTAATCCAGGAACCGAAAGACAGGTAACAACAAGTAACAATATCGAAATAATGAACATAACCAAGAATGCTACACAAATCAACCTGCATTGCCTTTTGTATATAAATTTGAAGGCATTATCTATTCAAACATTCATTTATGGATAGAATCAAGAAATTCAAGAATGTAAGGAGAATGGTTCAAAGGGTTACCAGGGATTGAGGAGAGGATGAGAAAAGAGGCGATGAGGGGGCGTGGGATCGAGGATTTGGAGCATGGGGAATGTCGCGGTTTGCTCATTGTCTCATTGAGAAAGATGACCGGCGGTGGTTGTATGATGTTGGAGGGGAATGTGGCCGGTAAAAACGGTTAGGGAATCTTGACTGTTGATGGGATTTCTTTCAGGTTGGTCCTGGAAAATGTTTTTGGTTGGTTGTAAATTGTAGGGTTTTTAACATGTATGTCCCTAACAAATCTTGAATATCATGAATGCCGCTCACAAATATATATTTTCATATTTGTCCTCAACAATATATGTCACTTATCTTAATTACCCCTTTAGTTAAAAAAACTCAAAACGATGGAGAATTTTAAGTTTTTTTAATAGACATGATGGAAAATTACTGAAATATTATATTCTTCACCATTCAAACTTTATCTTTTTCATCATTGTAAATTCAGATAATTGTTAATCCAACTGAGACTTATTAACTCTTCTCAAAATTTCTTTATTTTTTTCTTCAAGAAATGGATAAACTAACAGTACATCTTTGAAAACTACATATTTTTCCTCACGTTACTTCTTCAAATTTGCCATCAATCTTTTTTTTAATGATAGATTAAGCTTCCTCATTTATTTTTCTTAACTGTTAAATCTTTTCTCATTTAATTATCTAATTTGATCTTTTAATTTGATTTCTACTTATCTCATAGGGTTAAAATCATAGTTAACTTAGTGATATCTAATATAGAGATAAATATGAAATAAAGTCCAAATTGTTAGAGACATATACGAAAATACATATTTGTGAGGGGTATATATGATATTATCAAATTTGTCAGGGTTATACATGTTAAAAAAACTAAATTGTGATGAATACGAGATGCTACACCAATCTCAATGCATAGCTTCAATGAACACTGATCTAATGGAACTAACACGTGTATTGCATGTTTCTTTTTATTTCTTTCTTTTTCAAGGAAAAGTGGTAAAGCTACCAAATTAATTGCTAATATAGGAAACACCATGAGAGAAGGGTGAGAAAACTGCAATTTTTTTTTTCTCTCTCATGTTCTTACATAATTTATGCCATTATGAAAATTTTATAGCTATTAAGTTTTTTTTATATATAATAATCATTGAAACCATGAAACCGGCATAAAAAAGTGCAAAAAGTTTGTCATTGCACTATTGAGTCCTTAGAGCATATGTAGTCGTTGGCTATTTTGCCACATTTTGCATACTTTGGGAAAAATGTATCGCAGTGGTTTGCCAAATTCCCTAAATCTAGGTTTTGAGAGGAACAATAGTCGGCTATATTTGGGAGAAGAAATAGCAATTTGAAAATTATAGCTAACGAAATATGACCTTTCGTCCGTTCAATATTTTATCCAAAAAAAGTTCGGACGAGAGATGATCTTTCATCCCAAAATTAAAAAAATAAAAATAAAAATAGAACGGACAGGAAATGATATCCCGTCCATGCATTTTTAAATTAAAAAAAATAATAATAAACAAAAGTCAAATCCCGTCCGATGCATTTTTTCCCCAAAAAGTTGAAAGGGTGAGCATGTGGAATTAGGCCTATATGAATGGTTATGAGTATGTATTAGCTTTGAGATTGATGTGAATTTTGATCAAGGGCTGAGATGGAATGATGTCTATAAGAATTGTTATGCGTATATATGCTTACAATATTTTTAAAAAATCTTATAAACAATGGTCTCAAATATGATTTCATCTCCCGTCCGTCCGTGAATTTTTTTTTATATTAAAATATTCAAAGGATATGATTTGAACGAAACTTTAGATCATCCCCCCTATGTTACTATTTTTAAAAAAAAAAACCCCAAATTTTAGATTCAAACCATCGTAGCTGCAACTCAAAATTTTTATTTTTAAATGTCAAATACCCAAATTTTGGGTTGCGACGACTACAAATGCTCTTAAGAATTACTTTAAAAATCCTTACAACAAAATTCTTATGAAGCAGGGTCTAAAACGAAAAAAACAAAGAAAAAAAAACCAACTGAGTTGACCGTTGACCAGTTGACCCCTTCGCAAATCCGCGTTCTTTCATTTTCTCTCTCTAAAACCCACCCTCTCTCCAAATCTAGAGAGAGAAAGTCGAAGACGAAGAGGAGAGAGAAAGAGCCATGGATCTGAGTCGCCTTTCTTTCCTCTTCTTCCAAACGCTACTCATTCTCGCCCTCGCCGCCGCCACCTCCGCCAACTTCGTCTCAGGTACCGATCTGTAAATCTGAAATTGTTCCGACCTTTTTATGTAAATAGTAGCTTTATATGTCTGTTTGGAATCCACAGATTCCGTCTTCGAATCTCACGGATCTGCTACTGGCCGGAATCTTCTGCAACAACTCAAGTGTAAGATTTTTTTCCCACAATTTTGTCAAAAAAGTTTACTTTTTTGCAATTTTTGGTTGATTTGCGGGTAATTATTGATGGATAGATTAAAGTTACCAACTTTGCTACCTTTTTGCTGAGTTTATGCAGATAAAACCCTATTATTTTAACCAATTATAGTATAAAAAAATAATTGTGTAGTTATTATTGTTGATGATCTTGTACTATGTGTGACAGTTTGTAATCTGCCGTTTATCGGCATCAAAATTGGTAGTTTATAATGATTTGATGTAGTTTTACGATTGGGTGGTAAGCTGGCATCAACCGTCTGTGTATTAGAATATAAATACCCTTGCCCTTAGCACAACTTCGGAGTTCTGGTCTACTGGTAGAGTCTTTTGTATGGAATCGGAGCAACCCAGGTTCGAATCGCGCCGACTGGATAAATATTACCTTCAACTTGTGGGGACGTGTTAGAATATAAATATTAAACCCTCTGAGAGTCACCTCACCTGAAGGTGAGGTTATACACAGTTATGTTTGGTGGCGTGGTAGGAACGTGTCGGACAAATGACATTTTAGGGTAGGGCGTGTCGTGTCACATTGTGCTTGTGTGGGCGTGTCCATGTCCGTGTCCGTGTCTGCGCTTATTAGTTCAACTGTAAAGGCAGGGGCGGAGCTATGTGGGGGTCCGGGGTGGCCCGGGCCCCCCCAAAATTTTGAAAAACCCCTTAAATTTTTTGAAATTTTTTTTAAAACCCTCCTAAATCTTTTAAATTTTATTATTTGGCCCCCCTAAAAATTATGAAAAATACCTATATATTTATATATAGTTATAGAATTTTTCTTGGCCCCCCTGAAAATTTTGTTCTGACTTCGCCCCTGTGTAAAGGCACATATAAAACCAGGAGACAGATGAATTCATCGGACATATTTCCATTTGGAATGCAAATGGTAAATTTGCATATGTGATATGGTCAAATTGCCTCACATGTCGTCGTTTCACCAACCTTGAATGTAGGATCAATTTAGAAATTTGATGTTATGTTGATGATCTTACTAGTTTTTTTTCTAAGATTAATTATTGAGCCTTCTTAACAAGTTTTATTGCGCACTACACTATTGCCGATTATGTTTTCAGGGAAAAAAGATTAAAGGGATAATGGGTTTCCTGGTCATTATTCTTGTACTTGTGGCATTCTTCCAATAGATCATTTGGCATGTGAGATATGTGGAAATAAAAGTTCATATAACTTGCTGTGAGGTTTCAACGTAGTTGTACTTTTGAAATATTAAGGACTTACCTTATTAAGGGAATAAATAATACTGATTGTTTGAATGATCCTAGGTGTTTGTTCTTTCTGTTATTGATTCTGTGGTTATTATTGTGGTTTGAGCTATGAGTTAGGGCACAAAGATTGTTTAGGGATATTTAGTTTTTCAGGTTGTTTGATTTATGTTGCAGTTTTAGAATATGTGTTCTTTACTTCTTGAATAATCTTATGCCAGATTCGAGTATATTAGAATCAGCTGCATAGCAACAAAACCGAAGGCTGTTTCTTTGATCTTTGAAGGAAAATATTTATTTTTTGGCCTATTTGGTAATTGGTATTACAGAAGTATATGCTTAGATTCAGATTGGGAAAGCTCTTTGGTTTCATCAACAGTTCAGAGTTTGGTGGCATTACCCTACTTTTCCAATATCGAAATGTATGCATCAGTGATTTCCAATGTATGGTTCATATAAAAAACCTGAAAGTTCAATTGATTAAGGTGACCAATCATGTCATTTTAAGAACTTTGTTCTTATTCTTTGACTGGATCGTCTGTAGTTTACGTGACAAGTATTTGTCTGTTGTCTATGACAGTGTTCTATAAGACTAAGAGCGTCTGTAGTCGTCTAAACTCAAAATATGGGTATTTGGCATATAGCAATGGAAAATATCGAAATGAGTTGTAGTCGTCTAAACTCAAATTTTGGCTTTTAAATGAGGGCTAAATGAGGGACGAAAGATCATTTACTGCGTGAGTCTTTTTTTTTCCCCAAAAAATATCGGACGGGATATGACATCCCATCCGATAAAAAAAATTCTGATTGCTTTTGAGTAAATCTACCCATATAGATGAGTATAGGTTGAGATGTATAGGATAAAAAAAAAAGTTGAGAAGAAATGAAGTGGGACGAGTGATGATTTCAGGATTTAACTTTTTTGATTATTATTTTTTTAAAATTCGATCGGACTGGATATGCTATCTTGTCCGATCTATTTAATAAAAAAAATTAAAACTCTTCGACTGACGAGATATCATGTTCTGAAACCCAAAATTTGGCTTTTGCCATTTCTTCTCCCAAATCTCGCAGTTGACTATTCATCGCCAACCCAAAATATGGGTATTTGGCCAACGAAGCTATTTTTTGGCCAAATTATCCATTTTTTGGATATTTGGCCAACAACAACAGATGCTCTAAGAATGACTAGAGTTTGCTGACTGGCCTATTTTATTGTCAGCAAATATCTGAGATATTTATTGCTTGGTTTGCTAAGCGTGTTAGTAAGAACTTTCAACTATGTGGACATGATTGCATTCTTAGCAGTAACGTTCAGTTCATTAATTTGGAGAATTGTGTGATTGTTTAAGGGGATTTATCGGATTACGTAGTTGATAATGCACCATTCTAGAGTCGATGCTCTATCCGATAAATGCATGCCAATTTTCATCAATTATGTGCTAACCCATGTGCTCTTTGTAGAAATGGTTGCCGATTGAATGAACACAGGTCATTAGTTGTGCTAAGCAAATACTGAAGAAATATCTATCAAGAATGTAGAATCTATTGCTATCGAACACTCTTGGTTGTTTTTGGTTTAGTAGTATTGGTTAGGCTTAATGTTTCTTTCTTTTTCTTCATTCATCGCGGTCACTTTACACAAATCAGTTTTTCTCTACTTTACTTTTGTTGAGCAGAAATTGGACTATAAAACTTATTCTCTTGTCCAAGCTAATCTCATGTTCTTCTCCTAATGCTTGCAGCTTGCCCTATGAATTTTGAGTTCCTGAACTACACTATCATCACTAGCAAATGCAAGGGGCCGGAGTACCCTGCAAAGGCCTGCTGCACTTCCTTCGTAGACTTTGCATGCCCTTATGTCGATTATATCAATGATCCAAGCACTGACTGCGCCTCCACCATGTTCAGCTACATCAACCTCTATGGCAAGTACCCTCCCGGCCTCTTTGCCAGCGAGTGCTCAGGCGGTAAATACGGGCTCCTTTGCCCTGCCAACTCACCTCAGGCCTCCGAAAAAGTCTCTGATGACAGCGGTGATGCTAGGATTACTCAGAGCCGCTTTAGTCTCATTACGATCACACTCGTGTTAGGGTCAGTGCTAGGGTTTCTTTTCTCTTGAACGGTATTGATGTGTGCGAAGGTGATATGAAGAGCTTAAGGGCTTTGGTTTCTTTGGAAGGGATTCATATTATTATTATTTTTACTGTATAATATATAATCTATATTTTTGCTTTAATTTGTACTTTGACAAAAGGATCACCCTAAGATGATCATCTCATGGCTATTGAGAACGAATCAAATCATATGGTTCTATTTCTCAATCTTTCTGACTTGCTCCCTACAGAACCGAGGTCGAAAGATTGAAAAAGTCAGTCATAGTCATTCATGACCACTGATGAAGGATTCCTCGAAGAGTTAAGGATTAGTAATCCTTCTTAGAAATCGAAGGGATTGGGTTTTTATTCATGAAATGTAATTTCATACTAATGATCAAGTTTGGCTTTATTTTGTTTTTCGGACATTTCGGAACACCCTTGTGTTAACAATATTACTAGGATTCTTTCTCTCCTGGAATATGTAGGGATTGGTGTATCAGATATGCAACTGAAAATGTTATCGATGTACCTATGAATGTTTTTGAGGGCCTAGGCCCTAGGTTTTCCAAATATGTTACAATCCTGTAAACTTCGAAGTGAAGAGGGTATTTGGGATATTAAATAGTCTCTTACATATCTGTAACAATGAATTTTGGTTTCTTATCTGTAGTTTTTGCCTACATCTTTTTGTTTTTCGAAAGATATTTTTTATCACGAGGAAACTTTCATAGTATAACATATTTTTTCTGCACAATACGCGTACTGCGGAAGTAATAAATATAGTAAAATTACATGCAAAGTGTTACATATTTAAGTTATATACCCTAACACAAAGTATGACATGGAAAATTACATGCAAAGTATCAATATAATAAAACACAAAGTTAAGCTATCAAGTTGCTCTCCTTCAAAATAGTAAGAAAATCAATGGTCCAGATCTAAGCTTCCAAATGACACCCCTGCAACCGTACTGCGGAAGTAATAAATATGGTAAAATTACATGCAAAGTGTTACATATTTAAGTTATATACCCTAACACAAAGTATGACATGGAAAATTACATGCAAAGTATCTATATAATAAAACACAAAGTTAAGCTATTAAGTGGCTCTCCTTCAAAATAGTAAGAAAATCAATGGTCCAGATCTAAGCTTCCAAATGACACCCCTGCAACCCAAAAGTTTCCTTCCAAAACTCAAATTCTAATCCAAAAACAACTCCTTTATTTATTTAATTATCTCTCTCTCTCTCCCATATTCAAATCAGTTTGCTCACTCTATTTCCCAAACGAAAGAGTTCCAATTTCTCTCTCTCTCCCCTAGGGTTTTTAAGCCGCTAACTCCAAATCCCTAAAACCATTTTTTTAAACATTCGCTTCCATTCTATTGCCGAAGCCTCTTGTAGCTCCCCGAATTTTCAATATGATATCTTAGAAGAGTAATGCTACATCCACTACCAATTTCACTACATTTCTCTTCACTACCTTAGGTGGCACACTCCAATAGGTAGGGAAAGATAGAGTAGGTGGGGGAACTCTCCAATAGAAGTATACCACCTAAGGTAGTGAAGCGAATGGTAGTGAAATTGGTAGTGGCTAAAGCATTACTCATCTTAGAAATACGTGGCACAAATCTCATCATCAACCTCAATTGTAATAGTAAACATAGCCAAAACACAGAGAATTTTTTTCAACTTTTATTACATTAATTCTGTACAAAGCACAGCGGAAAACAAACACCTTGAATTACACATTCTTTCTTTTACAACACATTCTTTTACAATTTACATAAGCCATAATATCATTCTATCTCATACATCCAAATTCCACGCTATAGGTACCTACCTGTAAAACATGAGGCTAGAGATAATTAACCCTAACCCCCAAAACTACAGGGGTCAGCCATGACGGTGTGAGTGACATAATAATGAATGCAACATAAATAAAATATAAGGCATAGAGTCATAAACAACATGTACCAACAATAAGAATAAATGAAATAAGAATTAACAATAAAATATGAATACATCAGGTGGAACTAGGCTAAGTGTCAAGTTTAAAAACAGAAAACATCATGCATAAAACCAAGTCAAGAAAACACCAATGCTATATGCTGACTCTCTAATGCATACTTGTCGGATTCTATGCATCTCACTCTACATAAGTCCGGTGCAAGCCCTTATCGTTCTCCACTTGATAGGGTTTAATCCCTCGCTATGCAACTAATCCTACTATGATTGACTACCATGAGATTTAGACATCCTGCAAGTATCGGTTCTCGTCCTTGGAATACTGAATGCTAATCCGACTCCGCAGATCATTCTGTGGCCCTTACGTCCATCGTCCCGGAATACTGGAGATTGCCTCACTCTGCAGGTCATCCTGGAACCCTCATTGCACAAACATCTCATGAGCGTCGTTCTCGTCCTCGAAATACTGGACATCAATCCCACTCTGCGGATCACTCTGTGACCCATACGTCCATCGTCCCGGAATACTAGAGAATATCTCGCTCCTTGGATCATCCTGGAGTCCATAACTCACGTTTGCTCTCATTTCATCATATCACCATCTAGTGTTAGTCCTTATCTTGCTAAGTTAATTAATTATTTAATAAATTGCGAATTTCTTAGAGTCGGTGTACCCTACCGGGCTTAACTCAACTGAATAACAACCCAAAATCTCAACCGTCGGTAGTTAGGGCCCTACTCACCCATAACTCAACCATCAATATCAAAACTTTCAATAAAACTCACAATCCATCATCAAAACGATTATATGAAGAAACTCCTTATATCAACAAAATCCAAATTTATATAATGAACTCATAAAATTCCAGAATTCAAATAAAATATTGAATAAATCAAATAACAAAAAATCATATTTTTAAGTCGTAGGATATCACTAAAACATCAATTCTTTTGAAAATACATATAACTCACTTAACAAGGTCATAAAAATACATTTAAAACTCTATTATAATTAAAATATAACTCTCTGTAAAATACTGTAATATGTAGTAAAAACATCATCTAAAATAGTAGAGCAATAATCCATAATTTCGAGAAAATAATTGTTTAAAAGAAACGAAGAAAATTCAACCAAAACAGCCCAAAAAAATTTGACAGTCGACTACTCAAATAGAGCAGTCGACTGTCAATTGAGAATTCTCAAAATAGGAACATGACGGTCGACCGTGACCTGCGACACAGTCAGGTTGGGTTTTTGTGCATGTTTCGACCGATACTCGATTAAAACTTGAATAATCAAAATCTAACTTCCTGAGATGATTCAACATATCTTGTATAACATATATGAGTTATTAAAACACATCAAAACATATCAAGATCTCAAAATAGAAATTTTTCACAAAAATTCTTCAAAATTAGGAAAAGAGCATATATGAATATATAAATATGTTTATGTGTATACTTGCTTCAGTCAAGCCTCAGAATTTCATCAATAAAGAGTAGAGCAATGTTCAAAACTATCTCATAATAAAAACAATTGAAATCCAATCAAAACTTCATCAAATTTTACAAAATCTTCAAAACAGTGGATTATGAATGTAAATGTGTATATATGTGTTTGTGTATTAGTTAAACATTAAGAATCCATTGTATATATGTAGTATAAGGTTCGAAACCATCTCAGTACTAAAACAACTCAAATCCAATCGAAACCTTCACAAAATTCACAAAACTCAAATTCAGCCTGCACACAGTCAGACCCAAAAAGAAGCAACCTTCTTTTTACTTCAAAATTCAATCTTTTGATTCAATAAACCTTTCTTGCAAATTTTATTATACTTATGCACAAACACTCACAATAGTTTACTCGTGAATATAATCAATAACAACTATTTTGTAACGCCCCGGATCCCCGTCATAGGACATTCGTGACACAACCAGAATCTTTGCCTTCAAATGCATCTCAACACAGTAAAGAGTACGGAAATTTAAAACACTTTTATTGCCATCAGAGTTAATACATTAATACTTACGAATATCAATTTATCATATCAACTGTAACGCCCCCATTTTGACTCCAAACTCAATTCTTTCAATTTCTATATCACTTTAAACATAAACTACGATAGTTATATTTCAAAGAAAAATCGAGCAGAGTCTTCCCTGAAATTTCTGCCCCGAAACACAAAAAGCTTACAGAATTCTGTTCTAAATTCTGTAGCTCACATCACAGGCAATAATATCACGGGCTCCCCAGGCCAAAATGAGCAGAATCACACAGGCAATATATATATATGCTCTGGGGGCCAAACTCATAATAGAATATCAAATATCAATTAAAAACCATAAATTCTTTTGAAAACGTAGAAAATAATTCATAAAACATACCACAGGGCCCGGTACTCCACAACGAGATGGGTACGGGTCAACAACATAGCATGCCACCCCACACTATACTCATCATCATTATCCACATACTTATACATCACAAATACAGTTTAAAGCATAAATTTCACTATTCACATAAATAACCTTAAACAACAATTATAAAATGAAGCTCCACTCCACAGAATCTACACCTCACCTCTGCACCGCTGAGAACCTGTAACAGTAGGGGCCTAGGTAGTATAGAGACTTCCTAACCCCCCAAACACTAAGGAGTTAGCCATTTCTGGTATGAGTATAATTTATTAATAAGCAACTAAATTAAACTTTATAAGTAAACAGAACGAACTTATGAATACCAAGATAAACCTGAACATGAACGCATCATAAATGAGATTTCACATCAAATACTCTCTAAGTCATTCCTGTATGCATATCCATACCCGCTCACAGCATACTTATCATTAGTTTGGAAATCATTCCAATTTGTCGCTTAAGGCCCATCACTTTACGCTTTAAGCAAACATTCCTATAGCTTTATTCTCCATAAAGCCTTACATTCACAAATACTCTACTCTCACATTAACTGCACCATATTTACCATTCCTTTGCAATTACAGACTCACGACTTATAATCTTTCCCAATTTCATATCACATAACATCGCATTCATTCATTTCTTACAACTTAAATCATCACGTCTCGCAATACATCGCTTTCACACTCGTTACACAGTTCAACTATCACACTCACAATTCAGCTTGAATGGAAAATAACGTGTATCCTGATTTTCTAGTGTTCGTGTATGCCATGACCTGAGTCTAATGCAACAATACAGAGTATAGAACAGATGCATTTAATCTAATGTCAGCAAGATTCTGGATACACATGCATCCCATACTACATGTGGCCCAGATCAAGCTGTTTCTCCAGTTCAGGGATTTGAACCCTCGCTATGCAATGCATTCTAATTTGGTCTACTTCCTATTCCTGATAGTATGACATGGTTGAGGAGGTGAAAATAAAAGAAATAATGCGGGGCGCTACCCCGAAGTCACCAATAATTGCTACGTCGAACCATCCTCGAAAGCTGTGACGAACTTACAGATATACCGCAGTATATCCATTGCGCAAAGATCCTTTATGATCCGTTCGTGTCCACCAACATAGAACATGACGACCTCGGAGGTCCTAAAATACCCCCGATCCGCCAGGATATCAGCATCCCGTTCTTACCATGGTACTTCAGGAATTAACAGTGCAAGATATGCGCCGCAGCGCGTATCACTAATGACAGGAAGAGACAACCAGTATCACCACTTAGTGCTAACTCTCAGAACGAGTTGGATTATAGGGAATCACTCATAACACCAATTCAGTCTTCAAGTGAAACAATAAAAGAAAACCTAATCAATGCAGTTTACTGAAAATATGTTGTTATTCAACCACACTCGGTGTCGATCAACAAAGTCGAGCCTGACTGGTCTGTCAAGGTAACAACCATCCCGAAATCACATTCACTGATTCCCAATACCTTCATAGGTCAGCGACCCAAAATAATCAAGGCCCGTGACCCTCATCGAGTGGTCCAACGGCGCCCCAATGATGCAATACAAATTAAATGACGGTAAGCACACACATAACCATCAATTCCTGACCATTGACAGACTCAGGCATCGAGACACCAAACACAAACCGACCAGAGCTATATCTCAACTCACTCATGTCCGCCATGAGTATTAAGCCCAGGAACCCATTCAAGTTCCAAATGAAATGCTAAAACATCATTAAAATCCGATAGCTCATGATCACCACACTGCGGTATGCAGAGGGCTCCTCATCAATTGTCCGATGAAATAACTCAAGAAATAGCGGTAGCTGTGACCCAAGCTACGCTCATCGGAATTCAACACAATCAGACTTCTAGAAGGGCAGGGGATCCACAGCAATCCCCTAGTGGGCGACTCTCTCAAATATTTAAGAGCTCAAGTCCTTAAGCTAACTTAATCTTAAAGTCAATCTCAACAACAGGGTGCCAAACTTACGACAACCACAACTTCCAATCATAGCACACAAATTCAGCCACTCCTTCAGCAGAGCGTTTACTACCCTTGACCAAACGAACTCTAGAATTTCTAAAACTTGAGAATCATCAAATAAACCCATACCAAAAGCTACTCTCAAGGTTCATAGCAAGATCATACCTACACAAATGGTTATGACCCTTCGGACTTCAGTCCAAAAGCAATCGGCTTCAGTTTTGCCCTTTCAGACCAGCTGAACTCTGCAAGTTCTGAGGTATCAACCGACCTCGATAATTTATGAAATTAAACTATAGTTGTGGACACATACAAGAGTGTCCACACAAATTCTTAATTCAAACACCCATGCTACCTTAAGATACAAAAACGGAAATACACAGCAAATCGTAATTTAAAATTTTCACAACGCACCATGTGCGTAAAATAAAAGATATCATACTCACAAAATATCCCGCGAAGACGCGAAGTGCCACCACGCATCCAAAGCCGCTAGTATATCCTATCATCAAAATTCGAAGCAATCAAGGCTCAAGCATCCAAACCAGTTACAAGAAAATAATAATACTAACTCTAATATCACACAGGCATTCTATTGAACGCCTGGGATACACACGTGCAATGCACGTGATAATCTAGTGCCTATGGATTTTTTTTTATCTCTAAATAATTACTAGAACCACTCCCAAATTATTCTAATAATCCAACTACAATTTTTAGTACCATACGAAAACTAATTCATACACATAGTTCTCAGTTATCAACCCAAAACCCTAATTTATTAACAACTTGCAAATCCTCTATCAACACGCTAATTTCTCGCATCTACAACACCCAAAGTCTCCTAATCTTCCTACCAAAATACTCCTACTCCAAAGAAATTAATCACACTAAATTTTATACAATAATAAAATCTAGGGTTTACCTTTCCGAAATCCTTTCGAAAATTTGATGCCACTACGAGGTAGAGGACCCTTCACTTAGTCTATCCCTCAAATTAATTTGGAAACGATGGAGAAATGGAAGGGATTTGAGGTGGGGAGAGGGGGAGCCGATGGGTTCGGCTTGGGGTTTCGGCTGGGAAGGAAACGAGAGAAGAAAGAAGAAAATGGAGAAGAAGGAGGTGGGGTGGGGTTTTATAAAAAGGAAAAATAAATAAATAATATAAGGGAAAAATTGTTAGATTTTGTGAGAAATTAACAATTGGGAATTAGGGTTTTATCTCTAGATCTAAGTTGCTTGAGATATTCACCCTAGGTATCAAGATTGGAATACCTAGACTGCTATCACAAGCCAGTATTTATTCCTAAATACTGGTTTGGGTATCGGGTTATAATCCCACAAACCCGCGTTCCAATATCCAATCAATTGTACGTTCATTACACGTGTTACACATATGCACGTGCTATATTTATATAGAGAGAATATACCAATATATCCAACAATCTCCTCCTATATTCTCAATATATAAAGTACAGGATTATCTCATCAGATCAGTATACAACTGACTGGCTGATAGCAGTCCATAAAGGAAAAGCATCATAAAGGTATAGTTTCATAAGAACCAATTGAATTATAAAACTGAATAGTTCAATCAAGACTAAACCAATATAATTAACTAGTTCCAAACCATATCCAATTCAGAATAGTTCACAAAGACTAAACCAACTGGAATAATCTGTCATAGTTTCAAAATCAAACAAAGCAAATAAACTTCAAGAACAAAATATGAGTTTTAAGCTCATGAACACAAGAGTCTTAAACTCAACAGAAGTTTTTACCAAGCAAGTGACTAATTTATTCTCAAAAGAAATAAATTGAAATTCTATCCTTGCACACTGCTTTATGTTTACTCCTCCATTTTGAGCAAATCATTATGTTTGAAATCTATGTTGACAGATTCAACTCCTCCATCTTTGCTAGCTTATTGAAAACAAGGATATCAAGAGACACATCTCTAAGAATTCCAACAATTTCACAAAGTATCCAGTTCCACAAAAGAACTTAGTACAATTCATAATTAGCTTAGCAAAAATATAACGCAAGCATCACAATCAAGTATCTTTAATAAGTAAAGTACATGAACTTTATAGTTTCTACACAAGAACCATACTATGTTTCATATTGGAATGAAAAGACTGTCGTTTCAATCATGGTTTAACATTGAATCATCAAAATTGGAATGAAACATGTATCCATAAAAGACATATCATCAAAATTGGAATGATATTTAGGACAATTTAATCATCGGAAATACATCGACAAGTTTTCATGTTTCGTATTGGAATAATATGATTATTCTAAGTAAATTTCCTAGATATATAATACCATCAAAATTGGAATGACATTATATATTTGTGGAATTTATGTCGAATCATCAAAATTATCTAAAACATGTCAACTGCCTAAAATTGATGCTTAAGTTTGAACTTCTCTATGGCTCCAATTGGATTCTAAATTTCAAAACTTGTTGGATGTTAAAGCTTCGACTCAATAGCTTTTAACTCCACTTTCCCCCACAGTTTTGATAATTAGATCACTTTCAAGTCTCTTAGCAAGAGCATTAGCCATACTTGTCGCAATTGCACTTTATCTATGAGAAAGTTCAACTAGGCTTCTTTAAGCCTTAATATACTCCTCTTACTATCATAGAGTGAGTTATGAGCTACAGTGCATTGTAGCTTGATAGTCGCATAACAGAATTAGAGAGTTACTTAAACTTCTTAATGGATAACTAGCAACAATTTCTTCAATCCACTCAGCCTTTTCCCCTGCAGAGGATTACACATAGAGGTCTGATTTCATGGATGATAGCACAGTTCCTGTTTGCTTTTTATTTTCATAACATTTCTGTTTCTCCTAGTGTAAACACATATCTACTAGTTATCGAATTTCCCTAATTTGTGAGCATCATAATGCATCAGATCAGCCATTCATTCGAAGAATGACTAGAGTAGCACAAAGCAAACTCTTGAATACCACTCAGGTATCTCATTAGCCTCTTAAGGGCACTCAAATGTGTATGGGATTATTGGTGAATCTGCAGATCATACCTACCTCAAAGGCTATGTCTATTCTAGTGCAGATCTTTGTATACATGAGATTGTCAATTCCATTCGAATGATCTACATGTCTCATAGTTGCACCATCATTAGGTGTCAACCTTTTATCATAATCATAAGGTGTTTCAAAACACAATTTCATTCACTATATCCCCACTTTTGAAACACATTTTGATTTGATGAGTTTGGCTAAGAGTTATCCCTTGCCAACTGAAAACTCACCCTTATACCTATGGTGTCCACAGTACCTAGGTTTTCGTGTTGAATTCTTTGGATAGCATAATTTTAACTTCATTTGTAATAGAGAGGTCACTTCCAAGAACTTCCATATCAACAGAACAAGTAAATAATAGCCACTATATTTGACACACCACAAAGTTGAAGGCACTGATCTGAATTACTTGATTCATATACTAGGCTCTTTCAAAAATTTGTCAAATTATTTATTCGTTGGCTATATATGTTTTAAGAATATACAATGATTTTACTAAATTGTAAATCTTGTTCACTAAACATATTAGTTCAAAACTTTCCAGTACAAAACTGTTCAGTACAAAACATCAAGGACAAAGCCTTTTAATTATCCTTTATGAATTACAAAATTTTCAATAGATGTAAGGGTAAGAAGAATACTTATTATAGCAATATGACAAACATGTGAGTAGACATCAAATAAATCTACCCCATTTTTCTCAGTCAATCTGTTAGCTACTAAAAAGCATTAAAATTGCTCCTGAACAATCAAAATTAAGTTTCTTCTACAAAACCCCACTTACTTACTATAGTTTTAGCCTCTTTCGGCAAATCAACTAAATTAAAGTATTATTGTATGACACAGAATCTTCTTATTGTCTACTAAAGACTCTTCTTAGCTCATTTGTCATTCAAATTTTCAAGTGTCAGTAAGGCTAGTTCTTGATTCCAACTGTGAATCATTGAACATGTCTGTATGACTAGATTATTTCATACATTAATCTTTGATGAACATATCCTCAAAGAACTTTGCAAGTCTAGATTCTTCTAACACAAATTAGATAGATCCAACATTTGTCCACAGAGTTACGTTCTGCACTCTCTAAGCACACAAATATTTGTTGTAGGTCCTACTTTAGGCCTTCTAGGGTCATGTACTCTAACAAAAGTATCACAACACACATTTTCACTTTAACAAAACTGTTTGTGTTTTCATACCATGATTTACAAGGTGTATTCAATTTAGAGTGTAGTAACACATTAGAGATATGATTAACAATACAACATCACTCATAATTACACAAGACAAACAACAGTCAATAATATAGAATTCAACATTTCACTAAGTGTTTGATTCTAACTTTTATCAATACCGTTTGACTGTTGTAAGTAGAGTGCTCTAGAGATTATGCCCAATGCAAACTTCTCTAAAGTTGTTAAAACATATTCACTACCTCTATTAAATCTGAACCCTTGATTTTTAGCATTTAACTATAATTTTTAATTCATTGAGAATAACAAGTGCTTCATTCTTCATATATATGACAGACTTATATTAATCATCTACAAAAGAGATTAAATACTTCTGACCAACAATCGTCTCATATAGTCACAAAGCTACTGAGATCACAAATATTAGAATGTATTGACTCAAGAAGTTGTGTGCTCCTAGAGACCATACTAAATGATTTTCTAGTGATTATAATCTGAGCACAACTTTCATATTTGTCATATTTTAATGAAGTGTCATTTAGTAGGGTTATGAGTTTTAACAATTTAATATATAGTTCATAGTGATTCTAAATTTCAAAACAACTTGGATGTTAAAGCTTTGACTCAATAGCTTTTAACTCCATTTCCCCACAGTTTTGATAATTAGATCACATTTCCTCGCAAACAATTGAATATATAGTTCTCAAATCTTAGCCAATTATGTTATGTTCAAGAACACAATTAGAACTATTATTATTAATTGTCTCATTTGTTAAACTCAACTTATACATACGATTGACAATATATGAACTGTATAAGAGTTAATACAAAATTACTCTATCACATTTTCCAAAAATTATTTGCTTTCTCTAATGGTTCTAACAATGTCCACTAGCTCAAACACATTGAGCAAACAATTCTTTCCTTTCCTCGTTCTTCATCATCTTCATAACGCTAAATGAGATAATGACTAGTATATTATAATTCAACTTTGCACACACAGTACAATGAACGAGATGGAACACAACGTAACTAGTAGAGTCATATTCTACATTAAGAGATGCTCTCTCCTAAGTTACAGACATTTGTTATACATCTTATACAATTTTATTTTATTTTAAATTTTAGAGAAGCAAATATGTAATCTCACACAAACTGCAAACAATGGATTTGTCAAAATATCTATACACATAGTATGATAAAACACTTAACAACCCTAAACATGCTAGTTTTCCAAAGCGAGAATAACTATGATCTAAAACTCTCAATCATATGATCAAACGCACAAAACGTTAACACATTCATCACATGAAAAATACTGAGAAAATTAAAGTAGATCATACCGACACTTCAAGTTAGAAGTGTTTTTCCAAATTCGATGGAGAAGCCTGCGTAGTGCAGACTTATCATACCATGATGCAAATCCATCGTCTCCAACATACACAATTTGTAGGTAACATTAAAGTTCCTACATTCATCAAATTGTTAAAGATTAGCCAATTAAACAAATTATTAGCACAATCTAATTCTAGCAACAATTTAATTGGAGATCCGAAATTTTATAGTCAACATACAGTTTAACTTATCAAAATATATATTGTGTTTTAGCACATAGCCAAAACAACTGTTCAACTTGTATTTAATTAAACAAACGATTAATACAGTCTTGAACTTAACCACTTAGCATCATAGTAATTCTATAATTCGAAACATAAACTTAAAACGAATGTTTTGAACTTCCAGCACATAGCAAAATATTTAACAGAAATTTAATACGAGGAAAGTAAAGAACTTATCTTTCACGGTCTCTTCCCCTTCAATTGATTAGAGTCAAATCTGTTTCGAAGCACATCTGATCTATCCTGTATTGCACCCTCCAGGGTACCTCAATCAGTGCCAAAACAATAAGTGACAAATCCACTACTGCTCTCTTTGAGCAAATCCCACCTCTCTTCTTCTTCACAATCCAAAAGCCAGAAATCATTTTCTCAATGAATCTGGTTTGGATCCGACTAACACAAGAACAAATCTTGCACCTCTCAACTGTAGATCAAAACCAAAACACATTTGGGTTCAATCTTCGGGGTTTGGATCTACACACAGCATTTGGGTTCGGATCTTCAGCGGGACGAACAGGAGGAAGAAGAAGATCGAGCATGGCGAATAGAGGAGATGCGGCGCCGTCGATCAGCAACCAGTCACGACGACGACGAGGGCGGCTCAGTCGACGTCACACGAGATCGGGACCGTCTTCTCTGGTCGATGCCCTGACTGAAGACCGTCGAGCGTCTTTGGGAGCGACGACGACTGGCCAATAGTGCCCCTTCGACGACTGGCGGCGAGCGTCTGTAGGAGCGACGACGCTGACAGCAATGGTGATCGTCGGCGGCTTCGAGGGTTTGGACGGGATCCAACTAAAACGACGGGATCTAACAGAACTGCTTTTTTCCCTTTTAATTAACATCACAAATTGATTAATAGATATCTCAAGATTGTTAGATTTTGTGAGAAATTAACAATTGGGAATTAGGGTTTTATCTCTAGATCTAAGTTGCTTGAGATATTCACCCTAGGTATCAAGATTGGAATACCTAGACTGCTATCACAAGCCAGTATTTATTCCTAAATACTGGTTTGGGTATCGGGTTATAATCCCACAAACCCGCGTTCCAATATCCAATCAATTGTACGTTCATTACACGTGTTACACATATGCACGTGCTATATTTATATAGAGAGAATATACCAATATATCCAACAAAAATTTCATATAAGCCCCCCAAGTCTAAATATATTTCAAATAAACCCCCAAACTCTACTTTAATAATATAACCAATACAAAAAATTATATTAAAACTACCTCGTAATTATCTTTCAAAATTATAAAATAAAATAGACAATAAATCTGATATTTCTCAATAACAATCAGTTGTTATTAGAAAATACACAATCGCGTGCAATTCTTAATTGCGCACAGATTACGAAGCAAAATAGCCATATGCTATTTTTGCAGGGTATTACATATTTATCAATTTCTACCCATCAACACCATCAAAACAGAGTGTGTGTTATATGTGTACAGTAAAGGTGAAGTTTTGTTTTACTTTCAAGCAATAACACCATACAATTCAACACATATGTTCAAATCAGCAACAATATGATTGAAAACATCCTACTCATGATTTATATTAGGTTCTTTAACAATCTCAAATCATCGAATTAGGGTTTTAATCATCAAAGCATATGTTTCATGAAAAGATTCGCTTTTTAGTTCATCTAATCATCAAAATTCATTATATCTACACACCATCGTCTAACATGCTTTTTTAAATAGGTAATTCATCACATACAACATGCTTAGAACAACAAGAAAATCAAACATGTATCACTCACCTTATTGAAGAATCAACCAAAGATAGTAAAGAAATAAGAAAAATCCCTACTTTCGCAAGAAAACCAAGATCATCGCTTTAAAACTCCAAGAAAATAATAATAAGAAATCCCTTTGTGTTGTGCAGCAAAGATACGGCTGCACCCCACCCTTTATAGACCGGGATTTGGGTATCTAGGGTTTTTGATTAGATTTGTAAAATACCTCTTTTAAATATACCTTTACATATATAAATCCTTATACTTGGAAATTAAGTAAAACCATTTTAATTGAGATTTAAAAACAAAACAACTACCCTACTATCAGCCGGCACTGTTTTGCAAACCCAGAAAACGAAGTTGCACTTTTGCCCTCTAAGTGGCAATTTTGCAAAAACACCCTTCTTTATCAAAACTTGCAAAATAACCCAAATTTATTAAAACAAAAAGTAAACTCTTTATCTCTGAGTTGACTAGGCATCAAGCCCAGCCCAAAAATCCAAAAATCTGGAGTTTTCAGTCCAAGTGGTAATTTTGCACAAAAGTCACTCTTTTTATAATATTTGCAAATAGGTCAAATAATTATCGGGAAAATCCAGAAAATTCGCAAATAATATCTAATAATAAATAATGAGTTCCCCCAAAATAAGTTTTGACTATGAACTTTCCAAGAAAACATTTACACGTGTTTTGCACATGTAAAAAGGTAAATTTCAGAAAAATATTTATTAAATTACCAAAAATCATTTTAATTCATTTATTAATCTTAAAAGCACTATTTAAAAAACTGGGGTATTACGCCTCCATTGTCCTCTCAAGCGTGAATCTCAAAGCAAATCCAAATCCAAATCTAGTATCGAATCCCAATTAAGAGGTCGTTGCCGATACCTGATTCGTTGCCGATTCCGTATCGGCGACTCCCCTCCACCAAATCGAGCGTGAATATCCAGTGACTCTGTATCGGCGACTCCTCTCCACTGAATGAAGAGCCTCTACATGCGATGCAGCGACTCCAATTTCATCTCATTAACCGAATTCTCATTCTAATTTTTAATTTTGTGTGTTCAAGAGATTACTCAATTTTTTGCTGACTCAAATTTTGTGTGTGTATGGGATCTAAGTTCAGAGAGGTATGGTTGTTTTATTTTTGGGTATAAAAAATTTTAATTTGGTGATTTTATTTGATGAGTTTTTTATTGGTTTTGATTTAAGGTGTACGCAAGTGAGAAATGGATTATTTGGTGGCCTCAATTTGGGCTTCCAAACCATAGCAGGACAGGTAAGCTGATCAGCAACCTAAAATAACTTGGCAAATATGCAACATTAATTTCTTTACTACAAGAGAATATACTATTGTGAAGTGTTCCCTTCACTAGTTATTAGATTCCAT
Source organism: Hemerocallis citrina (assembly GCA_017893485.1). Lineage (NCBI taxonomy): Eukaryota > Viridiplantae > Streptophyta > Magnoliopsida > Asparagales > Asphodelaceae > Hemerocallis > Hemerocallis citrina. Next base: position 466,929,557 of record CM030358.1, on the reverse strand, counting down.
GGATAACATAACATAACATATAAAAACTTTTAGTGTATGTTTGGATATATAGGATTGGGATGACTGGAGTTTACCAGTGAAGGGTGCAAACTCTCCACTCAAGAAAAACTGCTAAAGTAAATCTGTTATTGATCCATTTTGATTTTTTTTTACAAAGGTGCAATGGGGAAACAAAGTGAGATAACAGAAATGATAATAAGAACTCTATGTATTACATTTTGGTTGAAATAATAATAAAATGTATTTCAATTGCAAACCGAGTCTCATACAACCAAATGTTTATATTATCGGTATTGTAGATACCTTTACACCTGTACTTGGGTTGCCATTGTATTTAGACATGCTCATAGTGGTTATGAAATTAGAGTGAGCTATATAAAACCTATATGATCATGTCTGTGCATAACTATTACAAGTATCTAAAAGTGATGCTGAAGTTTAAAAAAACTATATGCAGTGTTTCTAACAAACTATATGCATCCCAGGTAATTTCAAGCTGATGATCAAGAAGGCGATGGTTGAGCTTAAAGGTAGATATGCTGCTTCCTCATATAATATGTTTCATACTTTAATTAATTTGCTGGACCTCTAAAACTATTTTATATAATCAAACCAGGTGCACCGTTCCGAAGACATGCTGTAGGCACGTGTCAATGGCAAACCTAGTTATAAAAAATGGTGTCATAAATTCATGAACCTTAACCTATATATGACTAGAAGAAGAAGAATGTAAGAATACACTATAAACAACTCTAAAAAAGCTAGTATTTTGTTTAACAATAAATTTGACCCTAAGATAATTTTCCATTTGCAAACCCCGTACTATAAGGGACCAAAATGCAAATCGAAATTAACGAAGGGATTTATACAAAATATGTAATTTACAAGGGTAATGCTACACCTACTACCAATTTTACAACCTTTTCATCTACAACCTTACGTGGCACACTACTATTGGACATCTTTATCACCTACTCTATACTACTCTATAAAAACCTCTACTGCTAATGTGTCACCTAAGGTTGTAGATAAAAAGGTTGTAAACTTGGTAGTAGGTGTAGCATTACCCAATTTACAATTGACCGGCTGACCAAATATGAAAATTAACACCAAAAAATTCCTCAAAATCATTTTTAAAAAAAGAAAAAGAAAAAGAAAATCAAAATCAAAATCCCTAAAAATTACCGAAACCCTAGCCGCCGCCAATGGAGCTCGCCGCCGCCGTCGACATTGATGGCTTCAAACTCCGATTCGTCTTCCAATTCTCCGATGTCAGGTAACATTTTCTCCGAATTTGATGGATTTTCAGTTACTAGTCGTGCTTTGAGATTCATGCTAGGGGTTCTGGGTGAATTTTGAAGAAATTTCGCATCAGTATTAAAAATTGGGAGTTGTGAACAAATTTTTACTGTTAAATTTTTGTTCGGGCATCGAAAACTTGTATATTTTTTATAAAAAAATTAAGTCACGATCAGTTACTTTTCTTGCTTTGAGATTCGTGTTAGGGTTTTAGTGTGAATTTGAAGAAATTTCGTATCAAATGTGAAAACCGGAGTTGGGAACAATTTTTTTAATGCGAAATTTGTGTTACGGCATAAAAAAACTTTTTAATTTTTTAAAATAAATATTAAGCCATTATCTGTGATACTTGTGGTAGCTTACGTAAGTGAAAAGGGTTGAAAAAGCTCCAGTTTTTTTTATAAAATATTTGAATAAACAAGTTTGGATGAAATTCTGGGTCGATAAAATAAATGAATGGACTTTAGAAAACGAATAACGTGTTTGACCCGTTACGACTGTTTTTTTTTTTTGGGTTTTTAACATGTATACCCCTAACAAATATGATAATATCATATATATCCCTCACAAATCTATATTTTCGCATATACCCCTAACAATTTGGACTTTATTTCATATTTACCCCTACGTTAGATATCGCTAAGTTAACTATGATTTTACCCTTACGAGACAAATAGAAATCAAATTAAAATATCAGACTAGACAATCAAATGATAAAAAAATTAAGAGTTTTAAGAAAAATAAATGAGAAAGCTTATAATCTATCATTAAAAACAAGATTGAAGACAATTTTGGAGAAGTAACATGAGGAAGAATATGTAGTTTTCAAATATGTACTATTAGTTTGTCCATTTCTTGAAAAAAATGAAGAAAATTTGAGAAAAGTTAATAAGTCACGGTTAGATTAACAATTGTCCGGATTTACAAGGATGAAGAATATATAGTTTGAATGGTAGAGAAGAAAATATTTCAGTCATTTTTCATCAAGTCCATTTAAAAAAAACTGAAAATTTCCATTGTTTTGAGTTTTTTTTTAACTAGAGGGGTAATTAAGAGATGTGGTATATATTGTTGGGGACAAATATGAAAATACATATTTGTGAGGGGCATACATGATATTCACATATTTGTTAGGGGCATATATGTTAAAAACCCTTTTTTTTTGAAAATAAGGTAACTATCGTCACCATTCCATTAATGAAGCGTTAATGAAATAAATACATTGTACCCCATCTTACATCAAAAGGTGCTAAAGTTTCAAGATCCACCATCGATCTAAAGCATCGATAACAAAGCCCAAAAAGAAACTAACATCGTACTCAAAAGATAGATAGTAGTAGCCCGGTCTTGTCTGACCGCTCCCGCCCAGCTGCCTGCACTGTGAACTACTCCTCTTCCATGCGCAGTCTCTTCTTTGTCCCTGCTTGCCCTGCCCACGCATTAACAAATGCTATAATTTTATGCAACATGACAGAAATTCTACTATTGATATGACGAAAACACAAATCATTTCGGTCTGGCCATAGACCCCACAATAGTAGCAGCAATAGAGATATCCCATGATGTTCTATTTTCTTGCTTAATCTCACTTTGTCTCCATTTCCCCAAACATCTGTAATTCTGTTGGGCCCTCTATCTAGATCAAAACCTATACCAATCAACTCCCAAGCTAAGCTGGCTCTATGAAGAAAATGTGTTCCGTGTCTTCCACTACTGCCGGACATCTACAACATTTATCGTCTACCTGGATATTGCGTCTAATCAGGTTTTGCTTAGAGAGAATGACATCATTACTAACCAGCCATAGGAAGGAATTAACTTTCAGCGGCGCATTAGTCTTCCATATCGTTCATGCCTCTCCACTTCTAGCCCCTCCGTCATTTAACCATTTGTACATTGAAGAGACACTGAGAAAACTCTGCTAGAGTGTAGACTCCAGTGTCTCACATCTTCCGTCCCGTGGATTGACATTCCCTTTTCCCAAATGTACTATTAAGGAGTTGAAGCTTGATAGTACATTCCGGTGATGGCCGATTAATAAAATGAATACGTGTCCTACCATTCCTCCAAACATCCGCATCTAATGAGTCAAGATTGGTGGCTTCCTCGCGGTAAGTGTTAGAATGGAAAATATCTCCCACATTTGCCACTCCTTTTCATATGCTGGATGTTTTACCAAAGGCGCTCCTCCCCCCGTATCTAAACCTTTTCCTTTTTCGGTATAGTCTGAAAGATTTACACCACCAGGTATTTCTTTTCCGCCGCATCTTCCACCACCTTTTGCACAGTAATGCTTTATTCATATCTCTCAAATCAACTATCCCCAATCCCCCAAATCCCTTTCTCTTGCAGACCCTTCCCCAATTAACAAGGTGGAGTCCCTTGTTTTCCTCATTAGCCCCTCTCCATAGAAATTTCCGTCTACTCTTGTCAATTCTCATAATCACCCACTTAGGCAGCTCGAAAATCGACATCAAGTATGTAGGCAAACTACTCAATACCGAGTTAATTAGTGTGATTCTACCTCCCAACGATAGGAACCGTCCTTTCCACCCCGCCAGCCGTTTTTCAATTTTTTCTACTTACGGAATCCAGTCCTCCTGTCGAAGTCCCCCTGGTCTAATGGGTGCCCCCAGATATTTTGAAGGGGAAATCCCCATTCTCGCATCCTAGATATTCCTTGATCTCCATAATTGGGGTCGACAAATCTTCCCTAAACTGGGTAACATTGCTCTTATCAAGATTAATTTTCAAACCCGACCATGATTCGAAACATCTAAGAACAATACTCGAACTCACTATCTCCCCATCTTTGCCCCGCCAAAAATTAATGTATCGTCAGCATATTGAAGTATCGTGGCGTTGTCCGATATTCCTTTAATAGCGAGGCCTGATAAAATATTATTTTCTTTCTACATCCTGATCATTTCTGCTATTCCGTTAGCAACCAGCGTAAAGAGTAGAGGGGATTGTGGATCCCCTTGTCTAAGTCCTCTACAACATTTAATTTCCCGTCCAGTCTGACCATTGAATTGCACGAATGATTTACCTCCTTTGACGCACATCCTCATCCATTGCCTCCATTTTGTCCTAAAACCTTTTAGCGTAAGAACTTCCTCTAGACATTCCCACTCCACTGTATCATAAGCCTTCTCAAACTCTAATTTTAGCAAGAACCCATCCGCCTTATCCTTGTGTCCCCTAAAAACAATTTCATGTGCAGAAGTTGTACTGTCCATGATGTCCCTTCCTCGAACGAATCCACTTTGTGAGTCTCCTACAACATCCAGAAGATGAGGTGCTAGCCTATTTGCTAACACTTTTGTGATGATCTGAAATGAGCCATTAAGCAGACTAATCGGTCTAAGATCCGTAGCCCTGAGAACCTCGATTTTTTGGGGATCAGGATGACGTTTGCATAGTTTAACTGTCGATCTCCGCCGACCCTGGATAAACCTCTTTGAAAATATTCATTAAATCCTCTTTGATAGTCTTCCAGTACAGTTTGTAGAAGAAAATCGGGAACCCATCCGGTCCTGGGGCCTTATCCTGCCCCAGGTTTTTGATAGCCAAAAGAACACCCTCTTCCGAAAAAACTTGCTCCATTCCAATGCTACCATCAATCCTAGTTTTCCCCCACATCTTCGAACCCAGTTCCATTCTAGTTGTTCTCTTTTTCCCCAATAGGTTCCTAAATCTTTCATCAATATGCTGCTTTAGCTCCTCCCCATCCTCACACCAATTTTCATCTATAAAGAGACCTGAGATATGATTTTGCCTCCGCCGTTCATTCGCAACCTTGTGGAAAAATTTTGTTTTTGCATCCCCTTCTTGGAGCCACTGCACCCTGGACCTCTGCCTCCAATAGTGTTCCTCCATTTCTCCAATAAGTTGAGTATCCTGTCTCACATTTGCTAATTCTTCCTGTTCCGCCCTTATCAAGTCCCTTTCTTCTTCCATTTTTTCAAGCTCTTGTGCTCTCTCCCCTAATAGATCTTTCTTTCTTTTTGCTTGTCCAAATTCGTCTTTTGCCCACTCCTTAAGGTACTTGCATAGTCTTCTAATTTTATGAATCCACCTGTTCATTGACCCCGTTTTCTCCAGTGGGCTCCTCCAGGAGTCCTCTATGATTTTCCTGGTACATGAATGTAGCGTCCAAGCCTTCTCGAATCTGAATATTCACTGCTGGACTCTCGAGGCTATCCTACATTGTAATATTAACGGATCATGGTCGGATGTGAATCTAGCGGCCGACTTCACTACCGCTAGAGGATAAGCTTCCTCATATTCCGAGGAGACTAGGATCCTATCCAATTTGGCCTGAATTGGAATAGCTTGCATATTTGTCCATGTGAACCTCCTATCTAAGGGTTGTATCTCCATCAATTGTAGTTCGTCACTAGTAAGATTAAAATTTTGTCTATCTTGCGAGGCCGTCCCCACCCCTATGCTCATGAACAAATCTAGTGATGTTAAAATCCCCGCCAACCACCCAAGGCCCGTTCCAATGCCTTCGTATTTGATTGAGCTCTTCCCAAAATTGGTCCCGCCCTCTAGAATCATATGAACTGTAAATCGATGAGATCATATGCACCCAATTATCACATTTATGTCTAACAATAATCGTCACCGCAAAGACTCCCACAATGGCAATACCACCTGACAAGCCAATTGCCGAGTTGAAACGCCACCCAAACTCCTTAAAAGACCTAAGTCGGTTGAAGTCCTCTAGTTTAGGGTTTTCAATCCTAGTCTCTTGAATGGCGCAGATGGACGATTTATTCCTTATTAGAGTGTCATTAATAAAACTACACTTAATGTTTTGGCGTATTCCCCTCACATTCCAAAAGATGTATAACATACTAATTTAAACGCCCCTAAACCTCTCTATCCTCCACAGAAACTACCCACTACCCATATCCGGCTATAGACCTAGTCTATTGGCCTCCCTTCTGAGAATACTAACCCTCTCACTCTGCTCAACTTTGTTAGACCCCATGGCTAGACCGAAAAACTAGCATAATATAACAGAGTATTGATATGGGTTAGATGACGTGGCCTCTCCTAGGCCACCGGATCTCCTCAAAAACCGCTCACTCCTGATCATCAGATCAGCCCTAAGCTCCATGGGCTTCTGCCACGTCAGGCCCACGGGCAGACGGGTCCAGACCCTGCCCAAATGGGTCCAGACCTGTTTTTGCCTGCCTATAAATACCAGGCACTCTCCTCCCTCACAATGTAATCAATCTTTCCCCTCTAAAACCCTAGCTACTGTTACTCTTCAGTAACTAACTAGATTGTTGGAGGGCCTGCCACCGGGATCAATCTCGGTGTTCCTAGGCCGAGTGCAGGTACACGAGACCGAGCCGAGCATGTAGATCCGAGTCGGACATCCGACCTCCACCTCACTTCTGCCTACTCCCCAGCCACTCCCTCAGCCAAGGGTCTGGCGTATAGCCAGTATCGTGACTTCCACTTTATAAATTGAGAGAACTTACACCTGTTGCAGCCACCCCCAAAAACAAACCGCATCAAGTATTATCATGCAGAAAACTAAAAATAGATAAATCAGTAGTGGACATACCTCCGTAGGAGGATGTCGGTTCTTTGGCCTTAGCTGCCACTTTGATTAATTCCTCCTCACTAGGACCCTGTGGCCCCCATCTTTCGAGCTGTCTCTTACTCTTTCTTTGGTATTCCACCGTCTTCTTAGACGCACTCCCCAATTCACTATCCATCTCGCTACCCCTTGCCAATTCGTGAACTTTCTTTTCCCATTTTTATGTCTCAGTATCTGAGTGGATTTCATCACTAAGTAGGTCTGCCAGCGCTTGAATCCTATCATCCACATTAATCCTTTCATAACCTTCCACATCATTTAACTGTCTGTATAGAATTTCTTTTAACGACCCCAGGTGCCTTATTCTGTTGATCGCATCCCTCATTACCAGTACTGCCCAATTCTCCATTAGACCTCGTTTCTCCCTCTTCTTCCACTGCATGAATGGTTGCCTTTTTTTGTTTAAAATGTTCCTTTGAATGGGCCCTATCTAGTTCACTGTTAAAAATTCCCGGCCCATTCACTTTAACACAATCACAGCCTGGGCCACCATCTCCCTTATTCCTCTTCTTAATTAGCTCTTTAATTGCCGCTTGCACCGTTGCCTCGAATTCCGTACGAGATAGGGTGAGAAGCTCACCTCCCGCTTTGCCACGTGATCCTTCTTCGAGCCCCGCGTTGGTGTTGTTTTTGAGGATGCCAGTTGTATGCTTGTTCAACATTGTACTCCTTGCAAAGTCACACTCTTCCATCTCCCTGTCACTCACCTTATCTCCCCTTATTTCTATCTGTCACTTGTCCTTTCCATCTTTTCCCCTCCTAAGCTATTGTACTCTCTCTCCCGCCCCATTTTTATTTCGAAATGGACAATCACGGTCCATCTTATCCCCATCCAATGGTTGAGATACATCTAGGTTCCTAAACTTTGATGAGCGCTCCTGATCTATTTCCTGTGATCAGACGGTCCTCCATCATCTTCTTCCCCTTGCTCACCTGACTCCCCTGATTTTTCATCAACCTACGGCGTTCCTTCCCCCCGAAAAGATACCCTTTTCTTTTGCTCAACAATCACCTTGACTTCATAGACTTCGTCTTCAAACTGGACTTGAATCATTGATGGAATTACAGACGAGTTCACTATACCGACTTTGATTCTGGCAAAATCTCTTCGTTTTTGAAGCACGGTTCCCCGGTCAATGTCAGCAACAAACCCAAAACCCCTAACAAGGTCATTGATACCAGATCTTACCCAACAATGAAACGGAAGGTTGTAGACCCTAATCCATACCGACGGCAGGCTTGCTATTTTCAGTGCTCCAATACTTCTTGATCATCTAACAAATGTTAAGTAAAAGTCATCAGTCCCCAATCCTCTTTTAGCCAATAACTCCTTCACTCTTTCTTCATGATGACAATGAACAAAGAAGCCATTTTGAGACATCTGTTGCACTCTCCAAACGAGATCTGGGGCAGCGGTGGTGTTCGCCTGCAGAAGTTTCTCAATCTCCTCCTTGGAAGGGTTCCCCGTTTGTGCCTTAATCATCACGCGCATACAGAATCTACTCTCAAATTCAGCCATGATCGGAGTTGGGATGATCGTCGCTTTGGTAACATTTCTATGGCCAGCACAACTCTCCCGAGTGATGCTCTCTTCCGATTTGGGGACAGTTTGCCTCCGAACATTCTGTGGACGCCGATTAGGTAGCTTGTTCTTCACACAATCCTTCGATATATGCCCAAATTTCTTGCAAGCATAACAAAACCAATCGTTTTTACACTCATGGATTGTATGCCCTTTTGAGCACATTTGTGGCACAGTTGGCCCTTCTCCGAATTCCCTGAATTTGCCGAGCTGTTAGCCTTCTTTTTTTTTCAGCCAACCTAGCCTTCCTAGGTCGCACCAAGACCCATTCACCATCTTCATCATCTTTCTTGTTGCTCTCTTCTAACTCGGGTGACCTCCATCGCCGAACTCCAGCTCTGATACCTTGCCTATCGCCACCCCCCTTGGTAGCATCCTGTGTTTCTCCGTCGGAAGAAACTCCTCTTCCTCCGACGATGGCGATCCTCTTCTATAGCTACTCTGTTCCATCTTAGAACCTATCACACTCATAATGTCCCTCGAACGACCTCTTTGGTCCGCACGAGGATAACGCCATGCCGACCGGCCCCTTACTCTATCGGGGTCATCGGTGACCTTCGTCCCTCTAAATCTACTGTTCCTACGTTGTTCCTCATCCTGCTCTCTGTCTCTTTTCCCCATGACCCGTTGCGATTGTTATATGACCCATTATAGCCGTTATATTGCCTGTTATGGTTGTTATATCACCTGTTATATGATATAACCGGCAGATTGATATCAACCCAATATTGGAAAATAACAGTGATTTGGATTTTCTTGGGTTTTATATTCAAACCCATGAGAACCCAAATCTAATTGATTCAAATCCTTATATTTAATAGTAAAAAAGAAAATAGGAAAGCAAAATTTTATTACCAATTGTTCTCTTCAGCTTCCCTACTCAAACGTAATTTTACAAGAGCTCGATGTTGCCTCTTGTATTCGTCATCCTTTCCGATTGTCTTCTTCTCTCTTAAGCCTTTTTTCTTATGTTATAAACTTATATATTATGTTTAATCCTTAATATGTAGATATCTTTCTTTTATGTATTATATTGCAATTCATGTAGGTGATTATATATTTTGGTTCTAACTGTTATATTACTTTTGTGAGGTTGTTGGTATTTGTGATACATAAATATAATATATGTAATGATTGTTTAAAACTTTAAATCAAAATTTGGATATATATCTTCCTATGTTATAGTAACCCGATATTTTTAAATATCATCTATATATTGCCGATATCCAATATCCTATATGGATTGTTGTCGTCGGATACGATACCGATATCCAATATTTAAAACATTCCGAACATGAACAAGCCAGATTTCAGCTTGTTCATGGGAATGTGTCTTGCCGAATTCTATCACGTTGGAAGTCACGGTCGTTTAGAAGTCCATCAATCTTTTTTGTATCACTTTCGGTGTTGAAGGATAATGTTTGAGGTACTAGAAGAGTGTGGTTAGTGAAGGTTAACTTATATGTCACATTATTTCTATCTGAATGAACACACCACATTCACATCACAAGAATTCTGAAAGAGGGGACTATTGGTTGCATGAGTTCTCTATGTTTCGTTCTAGAATGTTGTTCTGCAAACCCATAGCTGAGCAGTAATTGCGTGGCCACTAATGGTTCTAATAGCGAGACTATTTATCATGTTGACTTGTCGACAGAAACAGTTTTAAACTTTGAGCACTTTACCTAAATTTTAGTCTCCCCCACTTGTTTTTATACATTGCCGATATGGCTAAAAATAGGATTAAATTGGGACTGTTCAAATCGGGCATGAATCTTAAAGCTCGCAAGGGTAAAACGGTAATTTCACTTGCAAATGGGTCCGAATTGGGGACTGGGTCTTTCTTCAAAGCCCAAAAATCCATAAACGGATTTGTCCTATTGGGTATGGGTACCAACCCGTTACAAACCAATTCAGATATTTAAAGAGTAATTCAAATTCGTGATTATCTCTAAGAGGTGGTTTTAACCTAGGCAGTTAAAATCGGTTTTTGGAACTAATCGGTCTAGGAGCGATTAGTGATTAATCGGTTAATCGGAAAATAATCGGGGATTAAATCGGAAAAATCGTTATATATATAAAATTAAAAAAAGATATATCCTCATTATGTAGCAACCCTAAATCTTAACATAAAACTATTATGAGATGATCAAATATGAATATATAATTATAGAGAAAAAGAAGAGAGTACTTGGTTTGAGTTGAGTTTGGATCTTGGATGTGGGTCGGGTCGGGTTTGCTGATCGGTTCCATTAAACAAAAATAATCGGGGAGGAAGAGCAGTGCGAGCAACAAAAGGTGGTGTCGCAGATGCGGGTCGGGTCAAGTATGCGATAGGACGGGGGGGCAACGGCGGGTCGGGTTTGGGTTTGCTCGAGAAAAAAGAGAATCAGTTTGGGTTTGGGTTTGAATAGAATTAGTTTGGGCTTGAGTTTGGGTTTACGTGATGAAGAAGAAGAGAGCGACGATATGTAGGGTTAAGATTTGCGCGAGGACCAGAGGGGATTTGAATATTGAATTTGGATTTTGGATTTGGGCCAGATTGAGCCCAGATAATACAAATGAGAATAAAAATCAGAGGAGGTGATTTAATTGGTTAATCGGCCACTTAAAATCGGCCGATTAACCACTAATCGGCCGATTTTTTCCGATTAAATCGCTAACAATTGAAATATTATAAATCGCTAAAAAAATAATCGTTTGGCCTTCGATTAGCGATTAATCGGGGATATTAATCGAGCGTAATCGGGGATTTTAACTGCCTAGGTTTTAACCAACTTTCTTATCATGAAACGAGTTTCAATTCTACATCTTATCCAAAAACACCGGGACATAGGGATAAATCCTTATCTCTAAACTGTCTCTAAAGGCGACTATAAATACCCCTCTTCCCCCACCATAACAAGGTAATCAATCTTTTTCTACATAAAGCTGTTTCATAATCTTCCTGATTACTGACAAGAGCGTCGAAGGGTTCGTTGCCGGAATCCATCCCAGTGCATCGAACTTTTTGCAAGTTCACGGCAGCGGCAAGAAATCAGTCAAAACACCGATGAAAGTCAACAAGTTTGCTTATTGTTTTCAAGAATCCACAAATTCATCCGTTTGCTCCCACACCAAAATCAGCAGCAACAATTGCGAAACTTCATTTGAACAATATATGTTGGGGGAAATTGAGCGCTATGTTTGATATTTGGTTGTTAAGGCACTCTATATTTTACTTTCACACTAGTGATCTGCACGTACGATGCACATCCTTTTCCCCCCTTTAGTTTCTACTTTAAAAAATAAAATTAAGTGAAGTCTACGACGTAGTCTGAACTCGAACCTGAAACCTCCCTTTACCCAATACAACTCTGTGGTTACTCTTTATAAATTATCCTTAGTGACACCAATTTTTATTATATATGAATAACACTTTCGTAAATAATTATGTCGTAAATAAATTTGAACTTTGTGGGTATTATGGTAACTTACAATAACTAGTAAATGGATTGTTAATATAACTCCCACTTAAATCAGTGTGGTTGAGATTAGATCAATCAAGTTGGTTTGTCTACAAATTATACAACCCCAACTATCCCATTATAGTATTAGAGATGTATAACAATGTTGGCCTAAAACATGTGTTCTTGTATAGTGTGTATTCTGTAATGTTAGTTCAGATTCAAGCCCAAGCCCAAGCCCAACGACGTAAATGTTTTCAGACTTGATGTCGGGTTTGGTGGTTGAACATAGATATCTAGAGACAGACTTTTTTGTTACTGCGATCTCTTTAGTTAGTCTTCCAACAGCTTAAATGTTTAGTCTGAGCATTGCTATCAACACCGAACTACCTTTAAGTAACCATTAGGGTTAATATAACAATAATGGTCTCATTTCCTATCTTCTGTAATTTTTGAGTGCAAACAGGTATTTTGGTTTTAAATTGGTTTTACACAGGTCGAAACAATTGCTAAAGTGATCGTCCTGTTTTATTGTAATGCTTCCTTTCTACTTGACTAATGATATGTAGTTACTAGTACACTGTCTTTGTTACCACGTTATACATATGTTTCTGTTCATGGTCATACTAATTATAAATTTAGTCACTTTAAGTGCTCAGGATCTTTATCTGATGGTTTCTGATGGTCAGATTGACTATAGTTCACGTACTGCCTTAACCAAATGGGTAACCATTCTCTCTCAAAGATGATATGGTCAGTGGCGTATCTGAGTTTCAAGGGCCCTAAGCAAGTTTTCAAATAGGGCCTTTTGCAAGTTGACAAAATAAAAATGACAATTATTTAAATGCAAACAAACTTGGAGTTTGAAGGACAAACTATTTAAATGAAAAACAAAGTTATATATGCTTCCAATTTTTTTTTTTTGATAACGTATGCATTAATTTTACATGAAATGCCTCGTGACAAAAAGAAACTCGAACAAACTCTAAGCAAGAAGCGGCATTGATTTTATTCTGAATTGTATGTTATCTGAGAGGATGAAAATGATGAATGGGAGAATTAAAGAGGAATAGTACAAAAAAAATGTTCAAAACATACAAGCAAACACAAGTTGATTTGTGTACATTAAGAGAAAATATTGAGCTAACATGATTGAAGTATATGTATAATGCTATTTTGAATGCTTTCATGGATACATTTTGGTTTGTCAAATAACCCTTATATTTTTTCTTTTTGAAGGCAATCCTAGTATTTTTTTTCATCAATAGATACAAATTTTAGAAGAAAGGGAATAGAAGTAAACAAAACAAACTTGTATATGTACTTGAAGATTACATTATCGCAAAGAGGTAAATATGATATATTAGATAACACGATCAGAATGGAGTGATGATGAACATATGCATATGAGAATACTAGTTGGAAGCTTAAAATGTAGAATAACCATATGCACTTGAAGATTTGGTTAGAAATTTATCATAAACAGGTAAATATGATATACCATAGAACATTTAAAAATTATCATAGAGTGACATGCATGAGCTAAGTTAAAAATAATATTAAATTCATAAAATGGTAAAATGACATGTACGGCTATGTGAAAATTAGTAGAATAACCATATGCACTTGAAGATTTGGTTAGAAATTTGTCATAAACAGGTAAATATGATATACCATAGAACATTTAAAAATTATCATAGAGTGGCATGCATGGGCTAAGTAAAAAATAATATTAAATTTATAAAATGGTAAAATAACATGTATGACTGTGAAAAATAATTAGTGTATAAAATTTTAAAAAATGATTGAAATATTAATTAGCCCATGCAGGTTTCAACCTGCAACCTTCAAGTTATTAGCACAATGCTCTATCTAGATAAGCTAATAGGCCAACTATTGTTTCAAATTTTAGATGATACAGTGTAATCTTATCTTCTGAAAACAATTACATTTTTTTAAAAACATTGTAAATACTTTAAAAAATATGGGGCCCTATAAAATTGGGGGCCCAAAGCAGTGCTGCTTGGGTCCAGATCCGCCCCTGGATATGGTCGACAATCATAACATTTTGTCAAATTGGTTTGACCATAGCCACTCGTAAGTCAGTGACTACTGTTTGGTGACATAAGCACGATTGTACATATTTTGGCAATGGTTTATGGATTTTTTGTTGAAGAATAGGACATTATTGCCCTCTAACTGGCTTCACCGACATCCTTACGCAATGTTCAAGCTATGCTTGGTATTGCTTTTGTAGTGCTAAAAAATACCTTTTGGATTCGAAAAGCACTTTTATACTTAAAATAGGTGTTCAGTTCAGTAGAACTGAATAAAAGTGTGGCTAGCCCAAATCACTTGTGCATTACTGAGGTTTCATCATTTTCAGAAATTGCTTTGCCACCTTCCAAAAAATCCCAGGCTCGCAGCACAACGCATTTAATCACAACAACACCAGATAGGGCCTCAGTGTTTGAAACTTTCATCAACACCAAATAGGGCCTCAGTGTTTGAAACTTTCATCAGTTTGCTGACTAATCAGGCCCCAAGACAACACAGTTGAATACCAATCAGAAGACGTAACAACATCTGTATCTCCCATAACTCTTCTTTTATGCTCTTATGCAGGTAAGAATCTTTTCAAAGGGGAAATCATGCTCCCACTCCAGCCCCCATGTTTTTGAAGTGACAAGAGCTGAAGGTTTAATGCTCTTTCGAGTATAGTCCTTGTCATCATATTAGTGGCCACAACTGTTTCAGGTAACTGTCGAGCCTTTCGTTTCAATGTATTATGCCCTTCTGTTTTATGGTTGTAGAAAGTCTTGATGGTGTTTATTCTCAGATGTATGATTTGTTGTAGCTTATTCCTATACACTTAAGAGTTGAAGTAATCATTAGACAAATTTTCTGTCTCATTAACTGCTAATGTACTACGAACTTCTCACCTTTTGCCTCTTAGGAATCTTCCCCTCCCTTTCCTCTCTTTTTCTCCTAGGGATAAGTGGCGGGGTCTCCATTATGTCTGTTGTCAAATGCAAATTGAGTATAGCTAGTTAACTACCAGGTGGTGCTTTAAAAGCAGGAATGCCCATGTGTATTTAGGATATGGCTTGAAAGTGATCAACCCACCTTAAGAAATGCCATGACCAAGTAATTGTTAAGGAGGGTGTCTTCATATTTAGTTTCCTTTCTGGTATTTTTAGACTTAACTCAAAATTCATACCATGTTCCGTTAATAGGAAATAGTAAGATAAAACAAACATATTACACCGGAAAAGAAATTTCACTTGTCAAATAAATAAAAAACAAACAAATTACAAATCAATTCATCAATAGTTATGATTATACTTCACTTTTTTTGTGCATCATTTGTCTGTTACCATTCATTAGGGAGCTTTCAGATTGGATATGAGAAAAAAAAGTTTCATTCAGTTGGTGGACTTTATCCTTAAATACATGATGATTATGATTTGTCTCAAGGTTGTATAGAGTACTACTCTTTTACGTAAGAGGTTAGTGTCTTAGTGGCTCTGATGGCTTGACCAGTAAGAAGACATTGTTCATTGATTAGATTGGATGACTATACTAATACTTTTATTGAAGCTTCTTTTAATAATTGTAACACTGGAATCTACATATAGAATTTAGATACGAGGCAGGAAAACAACAAGATAGATAACAAACAACAAGTGAAACAACTTGGGTCTTTCCCTACTGATATAAGTTGGTTTCAACTGTCAAGCCTTGGAGTACACAGATTTGTGGGAGGCAGAAGAAAGTTGTGAGCTTTCGTGTTCGATCTTTATATTGGTTGCTTGCAATTAAATATGATAGATTTTTGACAGTTGTGGTTCATGTGCACAAGTTAATCCAAAAGTTAATCTTACTTAATGTTTATGTAGAATATACAATTCAAAGGCATCTGATGATGTCCATTGATACTTCCTTTGTCTTGTCGAACAAAGTAATGGATTTTTTTTTGTTTTAGTGGGCGGCCTAAAAATGAGTGTTATGTGCCATTACTCACCCCAAATATCTAATATTAAGGTTTTCTCCTCTGATAAATTAACACCAATTATATGCTTCTTAACTGTATCGTTCCAAATCTGTTGAGGTCTATCTCTAATCTTTGCTCTTTCTTGTTGGGCGTTGTTTTTGGAGCTACCTCTGTTCTCTAATGAACATACTCGTTCTTGTTATACTCTTTTTTGGCTCTCAACGTCCTCATATAAGCTATGAACATGTTGTTTCTCCCCAAAGACATTTAGAATGATAATTTACATATTATTCATTATTACACTATATTATTCATTATTGCACTTTATCATCGAATAACATGAATCGTATGGAACAAATGCTGATTCAGTTCATCTTACATAAAAAATGGAACTAAAGATAGGTTTTGAATGGTTTGCTTGAACCGTTTGGATATAAACTAATCGATTTAGTTAGTTATAATCCCATTACCAATGGACCATTAGATTACATCTTCATTCCATTTTTGAATTATAGCTAACAACAACAAAGATTTAAAAAACAAAAAACAAAAAACTGGCAGACAGATAAAATCATGAATATAACTATAAGTTGTCATCTGTAATAATTGTCGCTACTCTTACACAAGTTGCCTTTTTCAATTTGAAATGTAATAGATCTATTAGGAGACATATTTGGAAGTTACTAAACAACCCAAAATATTGCCCCCTAATTTTTCCTTATATAATTGACTTTAAATGACCAGATACATCCCCCACCCAGCTCACCTGCACAGTGCATGAAGTAGATCTGTCTGATGTGTTGAGCATTCAGCTCCTGCTTTGAGCTTCTAGTGCTTCATGTGCTAAGAATCCATGGCCAATCTCTTGGAACTTTTGAGGCATCATTGAGTAACTAGTTGTTATTCAAACCTCAGAACCTTCCAAGAAAGTTAACATTGGGTAGTTACACATCCATAGGATTTGAATAAAGTTGTTTTACATGTTAGTATGGAAAAGCAGTCCGACATCTAATTGGAAGCCACGATATATTATGTAAGACCACTTTTAGTCCAAGGATTTTTCTCCTTTATTTCTTTTTAAAACAAAATAAGGAGAGCAAATATAGGAGGCAACCTTCCACTGTCCAAATTTTGAATTCGAATCATATCTTTAATCAAACCTTTAAAATCGTTCAATATTGTATAGATGTTATTAGATGAATTTTTCAAAAAATGGTTTTGCTATTTTCTATTTTTTGAAAATTATGTGCAATATTTTCATATAAAAGCTTGCAATATTTTCATATAAAAGCTTTAAGATCCTTCGAAGCATCCTCTAGTCCAAGGTTGATTGTGGTACCTTCTACTTTGTGGGATTGAACTTTGGTTAATCCGAGGAAGGTGAGAAAATGGTAAATAAGTGCCAGGAAATTTTTAAGCTAAGCACAAGCACGTAGCCAATGAAAATTATTAAACATTACATAACTTGACAAAATGAACTGGGAAAAAATATATTGTGAAATCACTACATAGAAAAAAGGTATAGTTGTCTCGGTGTTGAGCATGCTTATGATGCGACACTTCATTTTTTATGGCGTATATGAAGTGTCTTTGATACGTCATTTTATCATAAAGTATTTTCCGCATTGTCGTAAAAAGTTTGTGAAAGCCTTGATTGTAGTCTCCACGTTTTGTTAATATTTCTAGAGAACTTTATTATAAATGTATCCATTTTTTTTTGTGTGGATAAAAAGATGATCCCACTCATCGTTTCATTAATGATAATTAACGAAACAAAGTAGTGCTAGAACATATCCAATACGGTGCTTAACGCACCCTAAATACAGGCTCCAAAGTACAACAAAGATTGACATAAAATAGCAGCAGTACAACACCAAAAACATCAAAATACATCAAAAGCAGTAAATGAAACGCAACCTCGAGTGGCTGAAGATGCGAAGTCTCCCCTACACGAAATGGTGCTCTACTCCTCCATGCTCTTCTTTAGTTTTTTCCTCGCTCCCGCATATCCTGCCCAATCATGAATGAAAAGGAAAATTTTATGCATAGAAGTTGAAAATCTATAATTAATGTTTCGAAAGCATAAATCGTTTCGGTCTAGCCATAGACTCCACAGGGTTGCCGCTACTACTATCTCCCATGCTCTTTTGTCTTCTAATCTAATGAGCTTCTCCCTCCACAGTCCCCAAACGTCTGTGGTAGACCTAGGATGCCTTGCGCACCTGAAACCCCTACAAACTATTTTCCATGTAAGAACTGCCTTATGACACGTTAAAAATAAATGTGTAGCATCCTTGTCCTCAACTAGGCAACTAGCGCATCTAACGTCGATTTGCATGTTTCTTTTCCTCAGGTTTACTTTGGTTAAAATGGCGTCATGGTGCACTAGCCAACTAAAGACTCACTTTTAGCGGCGCTTGAGTTCCCCAAATGGCGTTCTCCTCTATACATGCGAGTCTACCGTCGTTAAGCCATCTGTACATTGATGCCACTGATAAGGTTTGAGACTCTTCGATGCTCCACCATCGTTATGTATAATTCTTTATCTTTTGAATATATCTTGGTACTTTGCTACTGAAACGTTAAAATCCTACACCTTGCCCTTCAGGTCTAGTCTGCTATCCGCTTTCCACAAAATTGATTTTCTATATAGCATTGTGTTTCTATCCATGCTTAATCAGTTCAGCAAGAAGAGGGTGAATGTCCATACATATTTACTGAGTAGTTTGTGATTTGCCTTGTAATTTTATTTACGCCTTCAAAACTTTATGTTGTTTAAAGTTTGCTTAGGATTATGACTTGATCTTGCGAGAGACAGCTGTAGTTGCTAAACCTGGGACTTTGTAAGGTTGTTCCCTCCCATTCCTTCACTTTTGCCACCCACCTCCAATTAGGTTTGTCTCTAATTAAAGTATGTCTATTCCATGATGGATAAGCGATTTACTATTACTATTACAACCTGTAGAATATGTGAACTTCAGAAATTCTCTTAAATTGTTTAGACAATTAATCAAGTGTTTTTAATGTAATTTATTTGTTTGGAAGTTTAGATGCTATACCTTTTTTGTTAGTCAGAGTTAAATAGTGCCGAAGTAGAGATGCAAAGAAAGTATTATCTCCAAAATTATATTGCCGGAGCATGTATCACACTGTTTACCTGTATTTTCTTGGGTTTCTAAGTACTGGTACCTTAAAGAACGAGTATTTGCATTCAGTCCCAAAATTATTGTACTTTCTATTACATCTACTAATTTGTTGTGATGGGCCGCAAAACACTTTACTCTGTTCTACAAACAATTAATTACATCTTGAAATTTTCTGTACAGTTTATCATAAATATTCTTTTACACACTTCAAAAGTAAAATCAAACATGGTTTAAGAGAGTGTTTTTCTTTTAAATGTTCCTGTAAGCAGTCAAGGAAAATAAATCTAGTTTTTCTTATGGTTGTGTCCTATCAGATATACATCACGGAGTTGACCAAGCGTTGACAATGTTAAAAGGTTGTTCCAACAGTGGATCGATCATGCGATCATGCGACGATGTTTGAAATGTGCAGTCCACTTTTCATTTGGTGTGGCTAATAATGATTATGAGTCTATTACATATGAACCAAGTCGTTTGTTTCTTTCACTAGGCTTTAGACTTTTATTTTCTACCAGGCCTTCTAATAATGGAAAGGCTGAGTTGGGCAGCTTGGGCTCTCTGTGGTTGAAACCTTTTTTCCGTTTTAATTTTTATTTTCTTAATTTAAATATTCATAATTCTTGCACTTCGACACTTTAGTAGAATACTATATGTCAGCAAATATAAGTGTTTTCTACTGCAGGATACATGTATATTTGATCCCTGCAGAGAAAAGCATTCCTCTGATCATGCATTTATAGGATTCCCTATAAAGTATAAACTCATTTTTAGGGGCCATTGGATGCAAAGGGGACATGCATCCAGAGTATAAACTTGAATTCTATAATTTGTCAAATTTTCTGAACATACCCAATAACTTTTTTCCTTATCGCTGATAGGATTAGTAGAGGAGATCATGCAGGGTTAGATCAGATGTTACAGATTCCTACTTCCCTCTGAGAAAATCCTAAACATCAATGGTTATATAAATTTTTTGACGGTTTTACTTGCGATGAAGAATTAACCCTTTCTATTCGTTCCTTTTAAAATATCATTGTTAGGAACACATATTTTCTGATAACCACTGTTAAACATATATTGTTTAAGCTGGCTTCATGTCGAAGTTGCAAGGTTGTACCAAATTAACCAAGCTTGATAACCCCGGCCCCTCCCAAATGTGTTTACGAAACCTGTACCTGGGGATGCTTCCAACAGTCATAACCCTTACAGATTAGAAGCGGGCATTTGCTTCCAATCTGACACTTCTATTTTGAGGGAAAAGTGGAATACACCAATTCCTATTTAATTGCTTCTATTCAGATTGCACTGTCATTAATTATTTATGTTTTCAATCATATTCCTTCTCTGATAGTACTATACTATCAGCTGTAGGATGAATATATAATTGTCTAAATGGCAACTCAGCCGCTATTGAGCTTCTTCTTCTCTATTTGACTAATATTTTCCTCATCCGAATATCGGCTGATAGACTTTGCTATTCTTTTCCTTTTTCTTCTAATAATACCTAAACTAGCTTGTTATTTAATAAATAAACCAAATCATGTACCCAAATGACTATATCCGTTGCATATATTGCCAATCAGAATGAAACATGTGTTCATGGTCCGAGTGTCACTGCTCCAACTCTTTCTTTGCGATGTCTTCCTCTCTACAAATAGAATCATGTGAATGCATCCAGAGTAAGCTAACTGTATTCATCAAACAAAAGGCAAATGCATTCGTGCAGTGAGATCATATAATAAACTTGTCGAAACATCTTTTGCCTCCCGTCCATACCTTCCTTTTCGTTTGGAACATTGGAAAGCTTAAGTTGTTGTCGTTGAAAGATTCCTATCTAGCAGAGCTTATTCTCTAAAAGATAAGGCTCTTGTTGAAGCTTCTTAGATTTTTTGAAATACATAATATTGTTAGAGAAACTGATTGCAAGAGAAATGATTAGTTTTAATCATGAGGGATATGTTAGTATATGGAATTGGGAAGTGGTGCTCTTTTTTTGGAGTATATAAAAGTTAATTGATTGTTTTCATTGTATTATGAGGAATATGTTATGAGTATGTCGATAGAATCAGTACCCATTAGGTACAAGTTATTTTAATATTGCAAGCTAGATGCAGGTAGGTTTGCTAGGCTAGGTCTCTAATTAAAATACCACTTGGAATTTTGAATCTTTGATTGACCATATAATCATGAGACTAATGAAATACTGCTGAAATCTACTGAGATTAGGCTAAGGTCCTAGGGAAGGGCACTACATAAAAACCAATCAAGTATTGTAATCTAAACTTTTATTTGTGAATGCATACTTGCTTGGTATGATGGGGTTGTAGGTACCATCTAATTTTATGTAGTTGTAATTACCAACACTTCAAGAATAAATTGTCCGATTTGGTGTGATGATCGCATAGAGTAGTCCTGTGGTTAATTGGTTACTATCTTTAGGCACTTCATCTACATGTTGCGGGGATCCATATACAAATACAAAGGAGGAAGAAGATTGAGTCACTTGGTGTAGTGGAGTAGATTTAGTCGACAAAGGTAGTGCACGCTTATTATCAGTTAGTGTCAGTGTC
Organism: Hemerocallis citrina; assembly: GCA_017893485.1. NCBI lineage: Eukaryota > Viridiplantae > Streptophyta > Magnoliopsida > Asparagales > Asphodelaceae > Hemerocallis > Hemerocallis citrina. Next base: position 466,907,900 of record CM030358.1, on the reverse strand, counting down.
GGTGTCGGTGCAGTAAGTGGCCATTAAATGATTAGTTTAGTACAAAGAGACTTGTTCTTCTATGGTTGCAGCAACAAAACAACTGCGAAGTTTGCTTTTCTTTATATTTCCGCAACTTCAACTACGTGCAGCTGGAGCTGCAAAAATAGCTTGAGGTGCGAGAATTGGACTTGCAACTAAACTGACTCGTTCCTCTATTGATTTACAATTTCCGTTTTCAGTTACTGTAACGCCAATTTGGTGGACCATGTGGACATGTAAAGCACCACATACACTGCACGTATCTCTCCATGAGAATTACTGATTATTGTTTTGCACCGACATAAACACGTTCATTGCATGTACTAACAACCTTATCAATGTGCAGAGAGCCGGAGACCACACTACACTGTGACTGGGACTAGGACACTGGCTATTGAGCACCCCAGAAGATTCACTTCTTATCATTCAGAGATCCTGTGGCCCTCCACCTCCGAACGGACCCCACACTCAAACCAGTCAACTCCCATGTCACCCTCCACGTCATTACCCATTTCCCGCGCCCACCAGTCTCACTCCATAAAACCCCCCTTGCCCTTCCTTAACTCCCCCAATCCCCCCCCCCCCCCCCCCCCCCAATGTATAACTCTGCTTCACCTTATAATTACAATGATCCTTCTGCCTTCTTCTCCTCTTCCTCCTCTTCTATCCCTTCCAATACAAACAACAATTACTTCGTTCACCGAAGCAGCAGCACCCAATCTTTCAACCCCCACCATACTTGCAGCGTCCCGAACCCCATCCCCACTCCCTTTTTCTCCACCTCCAATACTTCCTCTGATTTCCTTGTGTTGAATTCCCAGCCCGTTCGCAGGGTCTTCAGCACTGGTGACCTTCAGGTACTTCAGTTTATATCAAACACTCGTAAATTTGTTTCCGTCTTTAGGTAAACTAAGCCTGAGCAAGGAAGATAATTCTGGGTTTTGTTTAGTCAAAAACCCTCCATATAATTTTCTCAACCTGGTTCTCTTACATTAGTAAAAACCTCATGAAAACTGAGGTATGTATGACTAATTTATGTGTTCCTGTATCGAATCCAGTGGGTTTTAAATAGAGATGTTTGGATTCATAATTTTATTTTCTGCTGTTTTAGATGATCTTCTTCTCTCTTTTGATGTAAACTATTTCATTTATGCTTTACTAGTAATTTACACGTGCGATGCACGTTTTAATAATTTCAAAAAATAAAAATAAAAACTCTGACTTAGGGAGGATTTAAACCGGAAACCTCCTTTATATTAGTTATGTACGTGCGTTACACATGTTGGTAGAATGACAAAATGACAAATGACACAGAGGCCTTCTCCCATTATAATATTAGAGAAATATGGAATGTCCTGAGTAATTCTTATTTTTCTCTTCTTCTTTTTTTTCCGGACAGGGTATACCATCACTGGAGAATTGTGGACAGGAAGGGGTGGGGATCGGTGGGAGAGTGGGGCGATACACGGCTGAGGAGAGGATGAAGAGGATTGAGAGGTATCGGAGCAAGAGGAACCAGAGGAATTTCCACAAAAAAATCACTGTATACCCTCTTCTCTTCACTGCTTCTCAATTTTGCAACAAAAGAAAAGTTCTCAATTTTATTTACTTCATTTTTGCACCTATGGTCTTATGTATTTTCCCTTACTGCTAACTGGGCCCAATAGTAGTTATTCTGGTTATTATCATATTACTTTAGAGAGAGAGAGAGATGAAGAAAATATAATAATAGAGGTTGTTTTTGTTCTCATGCATGATGTGAGATTGCGTAGTACCACAAACACTGAATGTTTTTCTTTAACTATTTTTTGTGTGTAGTATCACAAAAACAGAATGTTGAACTCTGTTGTATTTGGGAATACAATAACAATTTCTTCAAAATTATTACAATTCATATTCTTCATGATTATTTACACTCTCTTTCTGTTATCAGTATGCATGCAGGAAGACATTGGCCGATAGTCGGCCTAGAGTCCGAGGCCGGTTTGCAAGGAACAGCGAAACAGAGGCTGAGACAGACATGGAAGCAGAGGCATCAGTCTCAGAGAACACTTACGAAATTTACAGTCACAGTAGCAAATCGGCCTCAGAGAACAGTCACGAGAATGGAAGCTACTACAATAACTACGACGACGACGGTAGCAACAACGTCGAATGGTGGGGGCAACTGTATGCAGCTCTGGGCCCCACCGACAAGGAAGACGAGTGTCGATACGGCGAGGAGATGCTGGCTAACATTGAGAGTGTCTTCCTTATGAACCTACTCTCGTAGTAATCTATTAGGCTTTCATTTTGATGGAACAAATGTAATATTTGCCCTAATTTACCTTTATTTCTTTATAAAAGCTTATTTTTAGAATGGAATCTATTCTGTATCCACTGTGGATTCATGTTTGGTTGACTTTCAATATTGCACTTTCTTTTTCTGGAACTATTTTAGCATCACCAGAGTCGGGGCCGGCCCCACCTTGAGGCGGGTGAGGCGGCTGCCTCAAGCCCCTGATTTTTTTGTAATTTTAGGAGCTCTCAAATTTCTATTTTCCTTGTAAATATAGACCCATATTAATTAGGGGCTGCCAAAAATAATTATTTGGGTCTTTCGTCTTGGGCTCCCGGGAACTCGGTGCCGGCCCCGACCATAGTGATTCAGCTTCGTATTTATAGATGTTATGATTCTGTTTGCTTTGTATCACATTTTATTGCTTCGCACATCTAATGTTGAGACATAGTGAAATTTAACATTAAAGTCATTATCAACCTCGTGTTTACTTTTTTTTTGTTTTCTTTTCTTTTTCCTATCGTGTGTGTTTGTGTGTGTAATCGTGTTTTAAACTTTTACAAAAGTAGTTTATGTTTGGTTTGAAAGTTAAACTTTTGTATGAGAAGTTTTGTAGGGTTTGTTGGTTTGCTTCTCTCAAAAGAAAAGAGAAGGAAACAAAAGCATCATACATTTCAAAAAGATTCATGGTCAAAAGATTTGTGGATTTGGGTGAAAAGAAAGAGAATTGTGTTTTTTCTCCCTGCTCTTTTAGTTGATTATATTAGATGATTAGCATAAGCATCTTATTCTTAATTAGAGTTACAAATTGACGTATAACTTACGCTGGGAAATAGTATGCAGGGGTTTCGGGTGTACACAACGCCCAACCTCCTCCTTAGACGTGTGGGTTAGGTGGAGAGAGAGCTGGGAAATAGTATGTAGGGGTTTTGGGTGTGCACAGCGCCCAACCTCCTCCTTAGACATGTGGGTTAGGTGAAGAGAGAGTTTCATTAGGAGAGAGGACATTAGATAGTAGTAGCGGCAACCTTGTGGAGTCTATGGCTAGACCGAAACGACTGATGCTTCTGAAACATTAGTTATAGATTTTCAACTCCTATGCATAAATTTTTTTTTCTTATACATGATTGGGTAAGGTTCGTGGGAGCAAAGAAGAAGTTAAAGCTGACTGGGGAGGAGTAGAGCTTCAAGTCAAAGGGAGGAGAGCGTGTTTCTCACCACATTAGAGGACGTGACTAGCTAATTGTTGTGATGTATTTTGTTGTTTTTGATGTACTCTTTTTTTTGGTATATCGGATAGAGCGAAAAGGCTCCAGCCATCAAAAAATATATTAATCAACTCAGTTATTATACAAATAATTAATCGAAGGCTTTACAAGATGTAAAACAATCAATAAGCGAACAATGAATAAAACAAACGAAGGCCGAAAAGCCTACAAAATCGAGAGCTACAACTATATGAGATAGATCAGACGAGAATGGCTTCGAGCGTTCCTGTCGGAGAACAGGCAGCTGATGAGCTTTTTGATGTACTCTTGATGCTACTTTAGTTCGTTTACTTGATACTCTGTGGAGGTTGTATTAAGGGTTCGGTAAGACCCTATTTTGCATGTATTGTTGTACTACTTAGTTTCGTTAACACTCATTAATGAAACGATGACAGAGGTCATCTTCTTATAAAAAACAGACATATAACTTTTATGAATATGACAAATAAAGATGAAGATGGTACACAGTAGACAAATGATATACCACTCAACAGATAATCTTTATGGGTCACCATTTCGACTCTCTAGCAGGTTTAGTGGATCGCTGAATTGTTCTTTTACCTTTTTTTCCAGAAGCCGCTGTAAGCACGCTTGCTTGTCACCTCGCAGTGCATCGTGTAAAATCTTTGTGGATCTCGTACGATCGATCCAACTCGTATCCAACCTGTTGTCACCTCATCTGGAAAGATGCTTCCAGAAAACAAAGTGCATGAATAGTGCAAGTCAATTCTTTCATAGCATTCCTATTGTATGCAGAGTACATGCATTGAAGTGTTTTTCACCCCCACCCAAAAAACATTGCTTCCTAGTTCCTACAAAGGCCTAGGAGTTAAACTTTAGAAAATAATGTAAAGTGATAGTAGAAGGGCTCTCTCTCTTTTTGTTTCTCACATGAGAAGCATGTGCACAAAAGCCTTTAAAAGCCATTACAAGCACTAGTTGCTTATGGGAGGGAAAAATAAGATGTGAAATGCATTGGCAAGAAAAAAATACACACTAGGGTTTTGTAAATCTAAAAGCCCTAGTTTGGGCCAAGTTGAATGATGCAGGAAAAGTTTTTGATCATAAGCGGTGGGTTAACATTTTCCCCCGCGTGGGTTAACATTTTCCCCCGCATTTCAATAATAATTTTTTTAATGAAACATACAACTAAAAGTAAGATGGATAAGAGGTTGTAGCTAGGCGATGGAAATCCCTCTTGCTAGTCGGCCAGGGAATGAGCCGATGGTAGAAGCTGGTCCGAAGAGCGAAGGACGAATGAGAGCTTGAGTTTCAGTGTCGGGTAATCATCTATGCTTAAAACAACTTGCAAGCCTAACCAGAGAACATTGAGAGACGAGAGAATGAGGAAAGTGACACGGTCGAATTTACCAGGGCATTATGTGCTCATTCATTCATCGCATAGTATGGTGTTCATGAATCTCAACAAGTGGAACATGAGACTCATTCTTAGCCAAAAAGAGAACCCGGCCCGATACAATGGATTCCCAGCCTCAAAATAAAACAACATGCATATGTACAAAGCAAAAATCTACGCTAGAATGCTTTGACTCAGTCAAAAGACAGAATACACCTATATGTGGCTAACTGTGCTTTGCCAATCACTCGCCATCTGGTGTCCCCTCTCTAACTTGAGAGTCTACCTCATATGTGAAAGTGTTGCCCTCACCATACATCTATTTAACGTTCTTCGACACCACCCTACATGCCGTTTGAAACCAGAATATCATATTAGCTTCAATCATGAATGATAGTTGCTGATGCGAAAGACGTTTGTATGTAGGCCTAAATATTCTATTGTTCCTTTCTAACCATATAGCCCAACAGGTAATTGCTACCCCACTCCCCCAAGTGCCCATATTGTATGATGCACGAAAAGTTAAACTCGGTTTTGATCCAATACGGTTTTAATACAAAACTTTTAAACACCTACTCTTCACTTTGGTAATCTACAATCCATGTGGTCCAAACCATCTCAATCGGTTCTCCTGTCTTTTAATTTATCCTGCGCGCCTAATATCCGATGCAAAGAAATGAGATAAATTTTGGCAATGACAGGAAAAGCATTAGAATAAGGAGGAAAGATTTGACGATACCCAGAACTTCAAGGGTCAGAATAAAGTCAAGCTAGAAAGAATCTCTCCTACTTTTGGCTTAAAGAAAGCTCTTAACTGTCCACTACTGCTTTCATGCTATATATACATATAGATTTAGGTTGATAGAAAAAGACATGAGCCTCTTTCAACATGCAACCCGATTCCATATGCCTACAGTACACTTATTCTTAAAGGCTAAATTTTGAGAATACACTCCTCAGCTATACAGCTTTCTGAAAAAAAAACACCGCTCAACTCTCAAATAAAAGAATTAAGCGTTGATAGGACAGCAGTTATCTCCTTACTTGTCTTTTGTTGGTGGATTTTAGAGTAGGTCTCTGCGAACTGGGGTTTTGGTGTAATGAAATGTTGTTGTTAGTGCCGTAGGGCACTGTACTTTTCTTCATCATAGGCGTTGTGTTGTAACAGAATAATTTATGGTTGGTGTTGATGTGCACAGTACTTTTTTTAATTTGTAGTAGGGCTATTTTGTAGTTTCGTTAATTAATGAATCTTTCATTAATGAGATCGGTGACCTTGATCACTTTTATTTCAAAAAAAAAACCATTCTTCGTATGATATCATCTTATACAGTTTACAGCATGATGGCGCATTCAACCAGCATAAGTGTGAATTGCATAGTACGAGGACCATACAAAAAATAGTTCAGGGCGGTTTTCTCAGAATTTGACAGTTAAAGGGTGTTTTTTTTAAATTTAGCCACTCTTAAAGCTAGTAATTAAAATGCAAGCTATGGCTAAAGCACTCAACACAGGCTACTATTATAAAAGTCTCAAATGATGAAAGGAATGAAAGACCAACAACATCTCTCTTAAAATTCTCATTACTTGCAAGCTAAGAATATATCTCACTTTTTGCCAAAGGCTATGTGGTCTTGAAGGGAGCCATGAAGGCTAGCAACAGTAAGGGACTCTCATAATGATGAGGAGTATATATCTGGCTTCAACTTGATCAAGATATTGTACTCAGATCCCTATCATTTGAACTGTTTTGGTATACTCAGCTGCCTATCACTGAACTGTTTATACCCTTTGACCGTTTTGTCAGCGTCGTGCCTCAACCATTGTCGAAGGGCCAACACTAGTGAAAGATGCAAGAAACAAACATCGCTATGCTACGTAGATCTACTTGGTTGCTCATACAGACACATAAACTGTAATAGACCGATAATTATATACTACTGTGTGATCAATGGCGATATATTATAACCTCCGATTGTATGGTGTGTCGCTCTTTGAGAGTTGACAAAGATCAAGAATTCAGGAATTGCAACGGGCCGGGTTTGATAATTTCAGCGAAAAATAGAGATTGAGAATCAAGAACTAGAGATGAGAGAAGATTATTCAAATCCATGGTTGAGCCAACAAGTGGAGTAGAGAATCATATAAGGTGTTGAAGGTTCAGTGTGTAACTAATGGAAAATGCACTACTGTTGCACACACACAATGCAACAGTAGTGCAAGATGTACTGAAAGCAAAGCCCCTTGATGCTCGACGAAAAGCATTGTTAGTTGGAGCTTAACAAGCAGAAAATGGAACTTAATTCCGTCGCTTTTCCTCAATCCATATGAACAAATTCGAGCTGCCAAAAAAAAAAAAGTGCATTGCATGTGCTACAGTCTCATTACTATTGATGGCTAGACTGATTGTCACCTGCAACTAGACTTGGCAAACAGGTCGGGTACCCATGAGTGCGGGTCGCCTGACCCATGGGTCCAACGGACCGGGTTCAAAAGTAAATGAGGGGAAAAAAATTAGTTTTTTCTTGACGTGGACCGGCCCATGGGTACCCATGGGTAAGGCCTCCATTATTTCAGGTTTTTTGGGAGTTTGTTTTTGGCTAAATATCAAAAAAGTACACAAAGTTTTGATCCAATTTAAAAAAGTACACTAAGGTTTTTTAGTTTAAAAAAAGGACACAAAGTTTTAAAAAATTCCACTGGGTTAGTTAAAGTTAAGGTTAGAGTTAGGGTTAGGGTTAGTTTGGGGTGGTTTATTTAAACATCTGATTAGTTAAGTGATATTTTTTTAAACACAAATGAAAGATGAAAGTAGTTTTTTTAAACCCTACCCTAACCCAACCCTAACCCTAGCTAAACCAGTGGAGTTTTTTGAAACTTTGTGTCTTTTTTTAAACAAAAAAACTGTCACGCCTCTCTTCCCAAAAATACGGAATGCAAGTACGTGACACGGCCCAGCGAATGACTTGCGTCATCCATAAGCTGTTATCGATCCAACTCAACAATATAAATAAGAAGTAGTACAACCACGCATGCAATGAAAGAATAATTATATAAATAACAACATTGGATATTAAGCATAAAAATAACAAACATCAAAATAACCCAACATCTGGAATATAAGAACTTACCAAATAGCTCGAGAGGCTCCTGCTCCAATCCTAGAAGAACTGCTCACCAATGCCTCCTAGCAATTCACCTTGTTCACCTGTATGCTGTTTATCTAAAGAGAGAAAAAATGTCCTTAGAGCAAGTCGCGGACAGCAAGTAGAACAATGATAATAACGGTATAACGATGAATACAATGGACAATGAAATCAACAAAATTGAACAGTGGTAATACGGTAGTAGTGCAATATGCAATAGCAATGATTTATAACAATAACAATAAACAATAACAATAACGGTATGTAATATCGATAACACTGTTCAGTAACGATGACAAAATGCAATGACAATGTGATGAAGTCTTAAGTCTATTATTCATTTTAATCATAATTAATGCACGTACTACTGCATCCCATACTACAGGTTCCATGCATACAATCAATTTCGCTTGGACTAAGGTGGTAGATTCTATAGGTCATGTACTCGCACGATAACAATAGCAATTTCTTGCACAATAACGATAACAATAGTCTGCACGATAGGTCCTTAAACAATACACGATGAATTGGGATACTGCAGTCAGTAATCCAACAATAAATTGATAGCACTAGCCGGCACAATATTTTGGGAACAAAGCCCACAATACCGAGTACAATCACTATATTATCAACTACCCTTGTCAACCCTTCACCCTGGCTTGATTAATATTCTTTATTCAATTAACATACAATAATGTGATTAATAAGGGACACTAGAAAGATGACAAAACAATCCTAAGATCATGCAATATACTCTATACAATTAAATATACCAAATATAACATTATAGATTCAATCATATATTATTAAATATAGGAACCCAATTCTGGACAGCAGTAGGTTGCTGTACCAAAATCAGAATTTCCGTTGCTACAGGATAGCAAAAGCGGATCCGTCAGAAGTTCTTGAAACTAGACTTCTGCCCGGTTCCAACGCATATTTAAAGTCTACATTCCGACAACGGTAGCTAGGTGAAATGTAGTGTTCTTTACAGTTTCTGGCTGGTTATTGATATTGACTAATTTCTGTTGTAAAGGCAGTAACTAATCGTTGTAAAAATCTGTAAAAATAATTTTTATCATCCTAAGCATGTTATCTACAAATATGGAACTTATCATGTGCATATTTGATCATTAGTTCACTTAATTCATCAGTCTAGCATGGTATGTACATGAATCTGAAATTACAGCGTAGTAGTAGTAAAAGGGTCATAACTCAGGCAATACAAGTCGGAATTCGAAAATTTTGGATGTTATTGATATCTAGACACTTAGGGCTACGTTTAATATTCAGGAAGTGACTGAAAGCAAAGCCCCTTGATGCTCGACGAAAAGCATTGTTAGTTGGAGCTTAACAAGCAGAAAATGGAACTTAATTCCGTCACTTTTCCTCTATCCATATGAACAAATTCAAGCTGCCCAAAAAAAAAAAGTGCATTGCATGTGCTACAGTCTCATTACTATCGATCGCTAGACTGATTGTCTCATGCAACTAGATTTGGCAAACAGGTCGGATATCCATGGGTACGGGTCGCCTGACCCGTGGGCCCAACCAGGGGTGAAGCCAGAAAATTTTTACCAGGAGGGCCAAGGTAAAATTCTGTGATAACGTGTAAAAATATAGAGATTTTTTCATAATATTTAGGGGGTCAAAAAATAAAACTTAGTTTTTATGGGGATTAAATCATAATTTTTTTAAGGGTTTGTAAAAATTTTAATAGTGTGAAAGGGGTTTTTGAAAATTCTGGGGGGCCCGGGCACCCCCGGGCCATCGCTCCGCCACTGGGTCCAACGGGCCGGGTTAAAAAGTAATTGTGAATTTTTTTTTAGTTTTTTCTTGACGTGGACCGGCCTGTGGGTACCCATTGGGTAAGGCCTCCAATATTTCATGGTTTTTTGGGAGTGTGTTTCGGGGTTAAATTTTTTTTTTATATATTTTAATTGAATAGTTGATTAAAAACATAACCAACATATTATTTTTTTTAAAAAAAAATTGTAAAAGCAACAATTGAATAGCTAAAACAACGAGCAATGTAATTAAGAATCAAGAATGATAACTTAATAAGCTTGCTGCTTGTTGATATCAACATTCAAAATCCAACTAGTATTTCAATTTATCATTTCATTAACCAAAATAAATGAGCAATAAATTGCCCAATCATGCAAAGAAAGAGTCATCAATTTTCAAAGCACGCAAACATAATTGAGTTTAAACAAAATTCAAACATAATCAAAACATACAATAGCAAAATCCAAACAATGAAACCATGTGACAAACGAGTTTCTAAAGTCTTGAATTAATTACATTCAAAACAATGAAATTAAATAAAAAACAAACTCAAAGCACACTCACATAAATTACAATTCAAGTTGATGAGTATTTATTTCATTTTATTTATTTAAATACATTGGTACCAACGGGGTATTTGTAAGTATAACTGATCCGACCGACATGTTCACGGGCAGGGTCAAAAAGTAATCATTCTTTTTTTTTTCTTCAAATTCTTTCTTACCCGTATCCATCCCGTATGGGTACACCCTACGGCTACGGGTCATGGGTCAAAATTGCCAGGTCTACATGCAATGCAAAAACCTCTCAAAATTGCATAATCTCACTTTTCACAAACAAACTTTTTTTTTGCGCAAGGATTATATTACCAAACAAATTTGAAAAAACAGTAATCCTTCAAGGTGTTTTCTACAAATTACCTCCAAATTAACCAATCCGTTTCTGTTTTCAATTTTTAACAGTGCGCGCCTTTCCATAAACTAGACCAAAACCGCATCAAGATTCTCGCTCCGCCTCTGATCCTCCAACCAACGGCCAAAATCATCCCCTTCCCTCTTCTCCCTCATTTATATAAATCTAATCCCAATTCACCCTACTCTTTCAGTCTTCGTTCAGCTCAAATAAGTCAAAAGGTAAAATTATCTCAAAACCCTAATTCCTCTTTTCCTTACATTTCTCAATCGAATCTCAGTTTCTGCTTAGATTCTTCATCTGATTGTCCGATTCATGTTCGGATCCGGTCGGAATCGGTTAGTAGCCGGAATCCGTACCGGAAAGTTGCAATCTCTGTTAGGGTTTGGATCGATTTGTGGGGATTTTTTTAGGGCTTTGCAGGTGGTTGTTGTGAAGTTGGAATCTTTTTGAATATGGTTGGTTGAGTAAAAATCTGAGCTTGGTTGGGTAACTGAATTAACTGTAGATTCTGCAATTGATTGTTGTTGAGTTTTTAGGGTTTTGGAGGTGGTTGTTGGAAAGTTGCAATCTTTTTTAGGTTTAGATAGGGTTTGATTGGATAAAAATTTGAGCTGGGTTGGGTAACTGGGTTAACTGTACATTCTATTCTAAATTATGTTTTTTTTGCATAAAGATTTTCAAAATTACAGCTCAAGCAAATTAATTGGATAGTTATGTTAATCGCAACGGTTTGTATTGGTTTGTTTGTTTTTTTTAGGGCTTTGGAGGTCGTTGTTGTAAAGTTGGAATCTTTTTTAGGTTGGATGTGATTGGTTGAGTAAAAATTTGAGTTTGGTTGGAGAACTAGATTTTATGCTTAATTAGGTTGCGCTAATTGAATTTCGTATTGGATATGGCAATGTATGTGTTTTGTTTTTAGGTTAGACAGTAATTGATGTTAAGGGTTTTGATAGCTAAAATAGGTAGACAATTGTAGAAGTTCGTTTTTTTGTTGTTGGTATTATACAAAAAAAAAAAACTGCATCTTTGAGAGGATTGACAGTTTAATTTATCGAGAATTATTCGAAATTAGACAAATGATTCTCTGTGTATGTTTGTGATTGCAACATAGACAACTATGTCGTTGGCCGTGTGCCGTTTTACTTGTTTTGGTTTGTAAATGAGTTGTAGGAGTTAAATCATTAATCGCAACAAATAAACCACACATTTTTATGCGAATTTGTGTTTCATTTTTCTTGGAAGTTTTTATCATTAGAAGTTTGGCATTGTTTACAAACCTCATCTTCTACAAAAGAATTAACTCTCCACTCACATTTTATCTTGGTCGATATTGGTTTAATATTTTTATATATTTTCAAAAAAGTTTTTATTGTAGTTAGCGTTGATACTTTTGATTCCTAAATTGGCTAAGCCGATAATGGAAGTTTATCATCGTATCTAGACAATAATAAACCTCATATATCTACAAGAGAATTAACTTTCAACTCACGCTTTAGCTTGGTTGGAAGGAGCCAACTAAGGAGTGAACATGCCAAGCTGGGTTTTGTATCTATACTTGCACTCTCTATGCTTTTATGTCGTTACTTGTTAATCTTATTAAATTTATGATAAGCAGTTTTCCCGATATTGCTTTTAATCTCTTGGAAACAATGAATTGTAACAATGTGTGTGGTTCATTTTTTTACATAAACCCGGTTATTTACAGATAAATTGTCATGGCTTTTTCTTCATCCAATTTAAAATATGCTACTGTGGCTGTCTACGAGCTAAAAAGGCACACTTTCATGAAGGTATTAATTGAAAATTGTTTAATTAAAAAACCTAACTAAAGAAAGAAATCCTGATCTGATTGTTTAATTGATTAATATACAAGTAAAGGATTGGAAAGAAACCAAAGACCTACATAAATAAATTAAGGATTAGCTCTCTTTGTAGAAGTCTAATACTAACGATCATCGTGTGAAGTCTCCACCCTAGCTTACTCCTCATGGTCATATTCCCTGCCTGATATTCAGTCTTACTGAATTTTTTATATGATTTTCTTTGCTGCACTAAACATCTCAAATTCCCATCCATCCAACAAACCACAGGTGTAACAAGATCAATTTAACTTAGGTTCAATATACCAATTAGAAGAAATTGTTGTTGACTAGGCGAAATCAAATAAAGTATACTCTTCCCTATCTCACAGGCTCACACAGGAGTTCCTTAATTCACCTGTAACAAGATCAATTTAACTTAAGGTTCAATATACCAATTAGAAGAAATTATTGTTGACTAGGTGAAATCAAATAAAGTATACTCTTCCCTATCTCACAGGCTCACACAGGAGTTTCTTAATTCACCTGAAGGCATTTTCATATCTGTGAATATTCTTTATGGTTTATTTTCACACACACAGAAACATATTGACCTACATTGCTAAGTTAGTCGAAATTGTGAAATCAAGTAATTTGAAATCTATTTGTTCATGCATCATGTCACCTCCAAAAAAAACACTATATTTAGCCATACAAATAATGCTTTAAATGCATAGACTTTATGCACCTCAATAATCGAGTTGATGAAACTCGTGAATGCATTTTGTTGTCTACACTTTCCTTAACAAAAAACTAAAATTTGTATAACTGTTAATTCAGATTGTTTAGATAAATAAAGATACAAGTACACATTTGTGTTTTTGCATTCGTATGTCCCCTTGTGATGTATAATGTATTCTTGCTAAGGGATGGCAAGCTACATATGTTGCACAGACACTTCTATTTGCTAGCCATAGCGTATCACACGTGTCGGATACACGAATCTGACATGACACTTGATATTTTAGGGTAGTTTTTGAAAACCTTCTTTACATCGGTGTGTCATGTCGCATCGTGTCCGTGTGTGCACTTCTTAGTAAGCTGCCAATGGGTAGTTAAAGGATCGTGCAAATGTTTCACCTTTATCCTATCCTACATGCTAATGCTTTACCTTAAACTTAACCTTAATGAGTACGTCAATATTTGAACTAGGTACATTGCAGGTTCATGTGATTTTTTTTAAAAATTATGTTTAAATTTAAGTGGATGGTTGGATAGGTTGAAGTTTTAAATGTGGTTAAAATTTCAAATAGTTCATTAAATTTAAGCGGACGATTGATTGAGTTTGGAACATAAAATGTGTGGTTGAGATGCGCAAGTGGTTGGTTGTCCATGAACCATACAACCCCAACTCTCTAGTTATAACAGTAGAGATTAACCCATCGTGGAGGGTAAGGGTAAGAAGTTCATTACCTTAAAGGGTCAATCGGTGAAACAGGTAAACATATAAGAAAAATCTTTACACAATTAATTGTTGATTGTAAGAAGGCTAAATGTTCAAACATTCTTAACCTGTTTCAAAAAGACAGAGACACATGGTAGTCGAATCGAAGGAGGTTGCGGTCTCAGGAGGTGAGGATTACATAAAGGGTTTCACGCGAAGCATGAGAGAAAAAACTTGACAAAGGAAAATAGGATTGGCAATATCAAACTTTGATTAGTTTATTCAGCATATATATTTTAAGAATTGATAGTTAGAAAAAATTGTATTACTTATATTATTACTATAGACTAATATTTGATAGACTACTATTTTTATTTGATTACTATATAACAGTTCTGTTTATTAATTAATACTGTTTATTAATTAATAGGAATTAGAATTACAACGAAATCTTTAGAAATGGAATTTCTAGTTAGTAATTTCTATTGATTTTTCTTTTTTTTGTTCTTTTCGTATACGTTTTTATTAGTATAATTTCAAGAAAGTTTGATATCAAGTACATATTTATCTATCTTTTCAACATGTTTTCTTAAATTTCCTTGTTGTATCGACTTACTTACATATATATATTTTCCATCAAGTTTGGAAAATGCATTTACTTTACAACTAAAGTTAATGATAACTATATTTACTTTATTTTCATGATAAAGTCATCATTAAATATGTGCCATTGAACTGTTTGTGGCATGTCAGGTTGAACCAGGTAAACAGGTAGTGCCATATGTGATTTTTTTTTAATGTGTCATTTTTCGAAACTATTTACATAAAGAGGACAGTTACCAAACTATTTGCACTCGGACACTCAACAATTAGACTCTCTGTTCTCAACAGCGAGTTTAGTTATTTTGTGCTCGCCATTGGGAACGGTGGGCCTAGTTTTTTTTTTTGGAGAAACTCGTTGTTGGGAACAGCGAGTTTAGTTCATAATTATCAAACAAGACTCGCCGTTGGGAACAGCAAGGTTCTTTATACTAGACTCGCTGTGGGGAACGGCAAGTTTAGTTCAAAATTATCAAACAAGACTTGCCTTTGGGAACAATGAGGTTCTTTATACTGAACTCGTTGTTGGGAACGGCGAGGATATATGAAATTTCACTAAATTTTCCACACAAAAAAACCTCAATACAAATAGTTTTGAACTAAACTCACCGTTCACAACAGCGAGTCTAGTATAAATCTCCTCACCGTTGGAAACGTGTCTTGTTTGAAAATTTTGTACTAAACTCGTCGTTCCCAATGGCGAGTCTAGTTGTTGAGTTCCCGAGCGCAAATAGTTTGGCAACTGCCCCCTTTCTGCAAATAGTTTCAAAAAATGACGTGCATTAAAAAAATGTCATATGTGCATGCACTAATGACGCCAAAATCTATATATTTGTGTCTTTATTTTATAAGTTTTGGGGGGAAAAAGGCAAAAATGATTTAATTCATTTAAACACATTGAAAATTGTGAGTTGCATTAAATGTTGAATAAAATGGTAGTACTGCAAAATAGCCGAAAACTACAAGGGTGCATATAGATATGCAAGTTGAGATTTTTTTGTATTATTTGTTTGTTTATTTGTTTGGTTGATAACAGTAGAATGTACATGCTAATTTACTTAATTTATTCATATAGACGTATGGGTAGCAGGAAATCAGTTTCCCTATTTGGTGTCATGGAATGGGTATACAAATTATACCCATGCTCTACCCATGGGTGAGAAAAAGTTTACCCTTACCCCTAGGGTCAATGTATAGTCTGTCTTTTTATTGTTTTATGCACTATCCTATTTGTATCAATACATTATAGATTGCTGGCACTGGTTCATATTTCTAATTCCTCTTGATGATCTACTTGTTATATTGTTGGTTATTGCAAATCTTTTCTGTAACCTAGGGATTTTGAATTTGTAGTCGGTGTCGCATTTTCTTATTGTTAGCTCTTATATTCTGGTTTCTTTTATGTTTTTGCATATGAGTAGTATCTGATTTATGCATATTCTAGAAGAATATGCTATATTTAAATGCTTAATTATATTAATCTTCAATATTTTGTAAATTTACACATTTATCTGTTGATGTTTCCCCAACTTGTTTTATGCTAGGTTTTCCAGCTTGCCTTGGACTTATAATATTGCATTGATTTGTTGCATCTATATCATTGCACTGTATCATTGCAAGTTTGCAACTTAGATGAGAAGTTCTTTCAAATGCAAGTGCAGTCGGATGAACCTTGAGGATCTTGTGGATATTTAGTTCCAGAGTGCATTCAGGCTGGGAAACATTGGCTTCTGCTATCAATTTGATTTAGTGTCCAACCTCAAACTAGTGGTACTGCCTCATTCTCGTGCTGTTTATTTATGTTCAGTTTAGAAAATTCTTGGAAAAATAGCAGTCAATTATTAGAAATTCATCTTAATCTCGAGCAATGATATTTTCCATGCAGTAAAGTGATGACATTCAACTAGCATGTATGGTTAGAATTTGTTCTATCTTATTATAATCTTCAACACTTAGCGAGTCTTTCTCCTATCTCACAGACTTTTCATGTTATTCGCTAGCTGGACGAGAAGTGTGGAATGTCAGTCATAATGGAGAAGACATGCGATAATCAAGAGTCAGACTTTAACACCGTTAACGAGGTGACTGGAGAACCTGCTATCATAATCAATGGCGTGCCAAATAGTAATCCGGGAGGCACCAGTAGTACTCTTCATTTAGGTACTACTAGTAATATGGAATCTGATGATGATCCATGTTTCGGCGAGTTGTTGGTGGGAAGGAAAATCCGTAAGTTGTTCGGTGATCAATATTATTCTGGAGAAGTGGAGATGTACGACAAGGAAACAAAATGGTATAGAGTAGTTTATGAAGATAGCGACTTTGAAGATCTAGAGTGGCATGAACTAGAGCAGGTGTTGGTTCCACTTGACGTGTCTATTCCACTAGAAACCCTAGCATTGGATAGGTACCAATTAAAGAGATCAACCTCTCAGTCACACATTAAAAGAGCTAAAGTGAAGAAAACTGATAGTTTAGAAGCCGTAGAAGAACAGCACCTTCTGCTTGAAACACCCCAACCAAATGAGGGAAAGCTATTAGAAGCAAATTTAGGAGGAATGACCCATCTGGGTACTTCACAACTACAAAATGGGTTACAAATTGGAAAAAGAGAAGCTTACTTGGAAGAGTGTATGGACGATGAACCTAGTTCTGAATCGACCAGTTTAAATTCATGTAATGGGAAAGATTGGGATTGGGATCCTACTGTTGTATTTGAAGTGAAAGGAGAACCTGCTATTGTTATAAATGGCGTACCAGATGTGACTCCTGGTGGAGAAAAATCTATTCATATGGATACTGTAGATAGTGCAGATATGAGCAGTGATCCTTATTTTGGTGAGTGGATAGAAGGAAGGAAAGTGCAAAAAAAATTTGGAGATCAACATTATTCTGGTAAGGTGGAGAAGTATGACAGAGAAACAAAATGGTATAGAGTGGTTTATGAAGACAGCGACTTTGAAGATTTAGAGTGGCATGAGCTGCATGATTTACTGGTGCCACTTGACATTTCGATTCCTATAACAGCACTAGCCTTGAATAGGTTTAAGCCTGACAAATCTATTTCTGCATCACAGATCAACATGACTAAAGAAAGGAAGAATCGGACTGGTGTGTTAAAAGGAACGAAGAGAACATCGGATGCACTCCTTACATCCCAAGTGGGGAAAATGATGGATGGAAAACCTATAGGTGTGAATTTCATTGAGAGCAGCAAGCAGGGAACTTCACAAATGCAACCAGAGAATATAGAACCTCAGTTGCAAATGCATAAGCCCGAGGAATCTGTTTTTAAGTTGGAAGAGGAGGAAACCACATTGAAAGACAATCAAAGTGGAGAAAATGTAATAATACAAAAAGAGGCACATGGAGAAACATCTTTTCAAGAATGCGAGAAGGACCAAAGAACTTTTCAGAATCAGAATCAGACTTGGAAGACTGCTAGAGCTGAAAAGGAAAGGAGAAGAGAGAAATCTTCGGTTCAAGATCCTGCTTAATCATCCTCAGTGACCTTCATTTTTTTCCTGTGATATATGATTTTGAGACGTTGGAACTCATACATTCATCCATACTTGTGCTTGTGCTGAATTTAACTAATCGAAGAAAATTCTTTCTACCTACAAATATATTACATTTCCTTGTATTCTTTCCTTTTCTGTACAAGTATATGGTTCTTGTCCACAATATTCTATTGACTATCTCTATGTTAAAAGTTCTCCTTGTGAAACTGAAACCTGGTTGATGTATTATGGCTGAATTCTTTTGAAAGATCCCTCAACTGTTTTGTGAGTGCAGCCGATCCACAGTAGAAGACTCCTGCATCTCCACATGTCAGTAGTTGAGTAAGAAAAAACCAAGAATCATGGATTCACAGAGCATGTCGGTAAAATTGTGTACCTATCCGAGAATATCTGTGGGTGTTGGCCAGTTGAGTGAATACTTTTCTCCAATTTGGCCTGGCGAAGTGTGTTCGAATCTGTTACCGATTTGTCAGAAGTTAAATTAACAAGTGAATGTCTAACAGGTGATAGTTCTACATATCACAATGGAGGAACAATTACCCGACTTCCTGATACTATATCGACTCCATTTTTTGCGTGCTGGAGTGACTGAACCATTGCTATGAGAGCTGACCGTGCATCACCTTCCTCGTACACACTGGTTAGGTAGTTGTGCATTTCGATGACATTCTACAGTAGCATGCAATTTTTTGTCAGTGCACTTATTATTGTACTGTTATTACTAGCGGGTTAGGGGTTCTGGCTAAGTTTATTGTGAACAATTTTGTGGGTTCAGTCCCTCGCGCATGCATTACACACACTCCTCAATCACTTACAGTAAAAAGCATGTGTAGTTCACATGTTAATTATCTAGCCTTTGTTTCTACATAATAATGAATTTGTAATATGCCACTTAGATACTGTTTGTCAAATTTGCTCCTTAACCTGGAAAAGGATAAAAGTTAATTGAAAACCTTCATGACCATGAAAAATAACACAAGTTCAATTGTATAAATTTTTATCATTATTTTCTACTTCTTTATGAGATATCTTTCTCCCAAAAATTTTCCTGCATATATCATCTCAATGATGGATTTTTACTAATTCTTCTATTTTCATTTAAACCATCTTACTGATGGTAGTATCTGTATATGTGCACACATTTGATTTTTTTTTTTATAAATGCGCAGTGGACGCCATAGATTATCTTGTGCAAAGTAAATCACTAGTGTATGAAAGCAGAAGGAATTGTAAGTACATTATGATCGCTTTCTGCAACGTCATTTAGAACTCCTTTGAACCACTCGAAGGAGCCTTGTTCTCTCGTCACCCAATAGAAGTAAGCTCTTCCTGGACCTTTCCCATGTATGTTGTTCCTGTCCTGCGCCTGTCAAGAAGGAAATAAACTCAAGAAAGATGCTCACTGCATTATCAAAATATTACCTCGCTTACTTCTCAAACACTTAACATGTTCACTATTTTCTTCATCAGACTTTATATTGTGCAGGAGATCCTTTAGTATGCTGATCATTGGTGTTGCACCAATACCGAGTCCGATGAGTAGAAGAATGTCGTATTTTTTGTAACTTTGAGCTGGTGCCCCATAAGGCCCGTCAATGAAGACTTTAGGAAATCTGCAATAAATTTCTCTGTTAATCTGGTATCTTTTGTTTTTAAACACTGGAGTCTATGTATTTGAATCACCTTGTTTCTTCAAGTGAAGAATCTGCTATTACTGTTGTTTCAAGTCTAACTAGATTGGCCTTTTTGGAAATAACTTCAGCTTCGCAAACCTGTGGATAGAGAAATATGCTCTCTGGTAAGTTTTAGTGTTATTTAATATTTGATATTCAAAGGGCTTCTTTATATGCTGATATATTACCTTGCCAAATAAGTTTCTAAGTGCAGTGGTCCAGTCTCCTAAGGTCCTGATGTGAACACTCAAATAATCATCTCCTGGAGCCGAGGTGATAGAGAATGGATGCCTTTGAAGATAAAATTAGAAGTCAGACAAAAAAAATTTATGATATGGAATATTTAATCTGAGCGTATTGAGGCCTTACCATTCAAAAGGGGAGACATCTGGGCATTTGACAAACAGGTACATCCCACTCTTATACTTAAATCCTACTGGTTTTTTCATGTATATTGAAAGGACGTTGCCTGGATATATTGCTGCCTGTATGACACCATGAAATTTCGCAATTTATTTCTGTTTCCGTTTATCACGAGCACAATATTTCATTGATGTGTGCATTGAAGAATTCCTCACCTTGATGATGGTCACACAATAGTCTTTCCCACGAGTTGCTCTGATTAATCTTTCGCATATATAGATGGTTATTGGGGCTGCAATGTACATCCATGTCTGCAGAGATATCATTTGTTTTTAGTTATAATAATGTCTCGAGAGTTTCTGCATTATATACAAATAAACAATTATATACAATTATATTGAGCACTAAAGATAGACATGAACAGAGTTCTAAGACAATCAAGAAGGATACAGTAGGTGTTAATTTGATAGTGAAGGTGACGATTAGAAAAGAGCTTGGCCAAAAAGATTGTGTCCGACTCCAAAAATTTGCATGAAGGCTTTTTGGTTTTTGTTGTATAGCAGGGTTTCAAATATAGTTTGAAATTGAGACAGTACTCTTCAGTTGTCTCGGTTTTTGGCTTACCCGGTCAAATAGTTGCCTAAAAACTTGGTGTTGACCGATAATACTTAAGTTATTAAACAAGGGAAAAAAGAAAAGATAATTCCAACAAGAAGCACTTGAAATCCTAGGCCCGAGAACCTATTAATGAAGTTGGCATCTTCGATGACAAATGGGGAAAGCTTGAATAAGAGATTAATATTTAAATATATCTACGGTATATTCCTTACAACTACAAAGGTCTATTATATAGTTTATTTTTATTACAAGTAATTCATTAAAATCTTTGTTGTAAATAACATTGGCAAGAAAAAAACAATAATTATTCTAAAATATTATAGTTGTTACAAATCTAACTAAAAAAAATGGTTTTCTTTTTTCTCATTTTAATTTATTTTAGCTATTTCTAAATTATTAGTTAAACATTCTAAGATGCTAATACCGAGAAATCCAGTTGACAGAGTTCATATTTAAGAAATGCCAAAACCAATACCAAAATTAAAAAACCGACACTGAACCAGATACTGAGATACATAATGGACCTTGTTGTATTGTTTCTGCATATAATTGTAAATAATGTATGAGCCATATAATTATAAAGGATGCTTGAGCTCACCGTCTTTCTGTACCATTCTTGGGTGAGAAATATGAAGTAGCCATGGACTATTAAGAGGGCATAGACTAGTGCCAACAAGTGGTGTGCATACCAAAATGTGTTGAACCCTGCTAGGTGGTGTAAAGATGATGGCAACTTGACTACATTCCTCCTGAAGTAGTGTGTTGCTAGGGTGAAACATACTGCCATTATGATGACCATGATGATGCCTGTGGTCCCAGGAACGCTTGATAGAAGAACCCTCCATGTTGGTTGTTTGTAGTCGAAATTAGGCCCTAATGCACTCATGAATTTAGGTTTCCCACATGAGACTAATCTTGGGAAGTCGCATGATAGGTGAAGAACTGTGTGAATGAAAGAACCCACTGTTATTCCCACTGCAATAACCTACACATTTGATACATGGTAAGAAAATTAAATGGTTTATTATCATGATTTGTAGTGTCCACCAACTTTTACAATAATAGCTTGTTCATAGCAGGTTTAACCACATTTTATAAGTCTCGGATGTATTTACTGATATTTGGTTGAATTTTGTGCATTTATTTTTCAAAATTTCTTTTTGGGGAAGAGAAGAACCTATGAGGCAATCATACACTTGTGCTATATTTTTTTAAAAATAATTGGCAAAAGCATTGATCTGCAATTGATCAAGAATTTAGGTCTTTTGGACGTTGTGATCAACCAATAAGAAGGGTTTCAGTTTGTCCAAATGACCCGTTTGAAAACCTGAATGATGATGCCTTCTTTTCTTTTTGCTTGTTTTCATTAATTACGTACACAGCCTCATGATTAAACTTTATGTGTTGTACCCATTTTACCTTGTGAAAGTTGATGTTGTCGTCAAATGGAATAATTGAACTGAGAGCAGTCGATCTTAGTGCTGTAATCGTGTTCCGGCAAACAGGGAGGAGAATGAGTGCCATGTTCAGTTTTAGGGTTTCAGCAGCCCCTTTAGCTATGCACACACAATTGCCCATTACTTCAAATGCTGACTTCCTCTTGTACTGATTAAATTTCCATACAAAGAGTGAGATGTTCACTACCAACCATAGAGTGATAACCCATATCCGTTTCCAATTCTCAACAGCAAACTCCGAAGCCTGGTTTGCAAATTTGCTGATTGGATTCCGATATCTCTTTGGTATCATTGTTCTTGCAAGAGTTTGTGCTCGTTTTGTGGTTTTCTTTTCGGCCCCCTCTGAGCTCACCATCCCTCGGAGCAAGCTTTCTAGTTGCCAAAGCTAGAAGTAAAGGTTGAAAGTCGGTTAGTGCTATTTTATCTTTAGCAAAAATGCTTCTTTACCTCTATTTTTGAACATTTTTTCATTTGTACCCATTTAGTTTCAAAATTGTGGATATGCTTTTTCTTTCTTCTAAATTTATATTATTTCTGCACTTTTGTGAAGTGAAATGAAGACAAAAATCATATTGATAAGCGTTGGCAAACTTTATAAACTGTAATATATTCATAATTTTGTGATTTTTTCATAATTTCCTACAAAAGTAGTAAAGAACTGTTTTTAGTTTTTGAATCCAAATGATAATAGGTAAAGTTTGTTTCTAAAAAAAGCACGATAGCAATTTCACATTCTCTATATTGTGATGCCTTGGTAGAAGCACTTTTTATTTGAATGTTAACAGATTTCACAATACCTCAATGTGCCCTTTGTGGTCTGGGTCAAGCTCCTCCATTATCAGGCTGGCATAAGTTGCTGCATGTGCCTTTAACTTCCCAAGCTTGTTAGCTGAGGCACTTAGAACGATCACCTTTGGATTTTGGGGCCAATTTTCTTTCAGTTTTTTCTTCAGATATAACGATTATAAAGTAGTAGCTTTTGGGTATGGAAAGAAATGCAAGTGTTGAAAAACTCAGGAACACAAACCTGTTTCACCTCCTCCTCTGAAAGGATTCCATCGCCATTCTTGTCACACCTACAATGCATGAAACAACTCACTTCTATAATTTATGTTATCGATCTCTCTGGAAGAATAGTTGGGTATTGAGATATTACATGTCGAAGAATATCTTTAGGCGAGAATCAAAGCTCTGATCTGTCATTTCTTCCCAGAACCCCTTGAGATCATCCTTTGTTACTCCATTATCTGTTTCCACTCCTCGACGTCTTGCTAATGCAGCAAGTAGCTCTTCCGCAAACTCCTTTGACTCCGCCATGCCTTGAAGAAGTCGGAAGAGGTAAATGGGTAAATGGAATTCATATTAATTATGTTTGAGAATCTTTAGCTACATATCTGAAGGCCTTAGCAGATTAGTTGTGTAGTATACTTGTATATGTAATATATTAGAGGTAGCTTTGAATTGATTGAGATGGTTTGTGCATGAGCTATGGAATACAAATAATGACTTCAGTTAGGATGAGTAGTAGGAATTCAATTACTGGAGCAAAGGCTACACCTAAACCTAAACAGACTTGGATCGAGACGATTATAATAGATGTTAATTTAACAAAAGGATTGAAGGAGATGTCCTAAACATAGAGATCTGGAATGAAGACTTTGTAATTGTTGTTGTGTAATGTGAAATTTTGTAGATCTACTTATCAAGGTTTAGCATCTTGAACTACAGTATATTTATACTACTAGAAAATGTAGTTATTTATTTTCGTTTTAATTTCTGAATTATTCCTAAACTTCCTGATTATTACCTTGCAGATAGAAGAATCTCACAGTTCATGAACCAAAGAAAAAACCGATCATTCGCCATCAATTTGTTGAAGTCGTTTATTTTCTGGTAAGCTTCCTTTTCATGCATTTCATCGGAGATTTTAGGACGGACTCATCAAAAGCAGGGCCGGCCCAAGGGTAAAGCAACCAAAGCTAGGGCTTTAGGCCTCAAAAAAATAAAATAAAATAAAATAAAATAAAATAAATGCCTCCTCACATACCAAAATATCCAAAATTAATTACAATAATATAATAATAAAGACCTCCCCACATACTAAAAATTTCGAAATAGGCCTCCTCACGTACCAAAAAGCCCGAAATTGATTACAATAATATAATAAATGATTTTGCATTTCAAAAAACCCGAAAGATAACACTTAAATAAAAATCACGTACCAAAAAGCCCGAAATTGATTACAATAATATAATAAATGATTTTGCATCTCAAAAAACCCGAAAGATAACACTTAAATAAAAATATATTAATTTTAACAAAATATTATTATAAACTTTTAAAATGCCTCATTTCGAAATTCGCTTTATGCTTCAATAAGTGTTGGGCCGGCCCTGATCAAAAGACTGGAATTTGTTATTTTTGTTCATCTCTACTACTATAATGGGAGAAGGCCTTAGTGTAATTTGTCCATATCCCAACCCGTACAACGCACGTGCTGGTTCTTTTTGCCCTTTTCATTCCCCCATTTTTCTCACGTGCACAACACGTGTATAATACTAGTGCTATGTAAACCTTGTTAGTTAATTCAAGTATTCAACTTCCAGTTTATAGTGTTCTTCTATTGCTTATAAACATCTTTGTGTTTTTTTTTTTTTTTTTTTTTTTTTTGGGGCAATTTATTATATATTTCTTATACAGACATAATCATGGATCATGAACTGAGAAGCCAAGAAGGAAAACTCACCAATGCATTGTCCGAAATTCTCCTTTGCGAGCCTGCCTCCGTCTGCAAACTTATCAAACCTCTTCTCCACTGCCTTCCACCCTTCTCCATCCCTTCCCCCGGCCTTGTCAAGAAACCGGAGCCCCTTGATCCCTCCTTCTGCACTGGAACCCAGCTTCTTCACCCCTTTAGAGCCTTGCTTATTGATTGCCAATGCTTCTGCCATTACTCGAGCAAAGCTCTTTGTCTTTACGGGGTGCAGAGGTTTGTCTTCTTCAATCATTGGATGAATCACAACATTCTCAAGCACATGCTCCTTTGTATCGGTTAACGAGATTTCAATCAATTCGTTTTCATTCCCTATTGAGGCCCCTCTCTTCGTTAGATGTTTCGCCATGGTTGTTGAAGGTTGCCTAATGGTGGAAGAAAGAGGGAGGGAGAAAGAACAGAAATGGGCAAAATGTGTTGGGGAAAGGGGTTGGGAATTTGTTGGCCGTTGGAATCGGGTTGTCTATTCCTCCTTTAAAATCTCTTTTGGTTTTGACTTTCCGATATGAATATCATTGTTTAGTTTTTGTGTAAAACAAGCGTTACAAGCCCTGAAATTTTGCAAGTAGGATTTGATAATAATAATGAAATGAATCATGAATGTGATAGTTGGTAGTAAGATTGTGGAAGATGTTGATTGACACAGAACATGGAGTTATGCCAAACCTTATGTGTGTTGGATATATAGGTATATTGTCAATATAATAGAATATTATTGTGTATAATGTTCTATGGGGTAACACGTTTAAAGCATGTGTTATCTGTTTAATTGTTGGACCGGGTTGAGTGGGTATAAAGCCCAGTATCCTAAATTCAGTTTATCTCATATAAAAGCTGGTCTAGAGGTAGTGCTCTGTTATATTCCAATACTAATAAGCAGGGTATAATATCTTAAACGGCTATGAGATATAAACCCTAACTCTAATTACTGATCCTGATGTAACACTTTTAACATTAGATGAAACTCGAAATAGAGAAATGTTTTTGGATAATCATTCGTGTTTCATTGGACCGTCTTACATGCATTAAAGTGCTCACAAATTTTTATAGATTGTCTGAAGTTGATGAGAAAAGATTGAAAAATGTACAACTTGAATATTAAAAAGTAGAAAATAAACCATTGAAGATAGACAAAATTAAATGTCATACTTATAGAGTTATTACAGGAAAGATATTTCTGTATTCGTATATTTGGAAAATCCACACTGCCAAGTACTATGTATAGTATCGATCAAAAGGAAAACTTTTTTTTTTATGAATCGGATAGGGCCTTACGACCCCAGCCATCAGAATTTCATTATATAAATGCAATAAAAAGTCAATTTTACAAGCAGTAAAATGAAAAAAACACGCAAAGATAATAATAATAACATGGATAACAAAGACACAGCAGCGAGAAGCGAAGGAGAGCTCTGATGCTGCATCAGGTCCAGAACAGCAAACGCAATCAACAGAACAGTGCCCGCATCGAAGAAGTTGGAGCACCAGTCGCCCCCAAAACTATGAAGAAGCATCAAACTGATCTCCCAAGCCACTGTCCGCATGGATGAATCCGCTAGCCAAAAGAAGGTAAAAAAACCCACAAGACCAGGACCAAGCTGCTGGAAGAGAACCTGAGATAACATCGCAATGCAAGCAAACAGAGAAAAAACCGTAGAAAAGCAACTGACTAGGAAGAAAATACCCAAGAACATCTCAGAATCAAATGCAATCTCCGAAAAGACGCAGCCTAAATAAAAACCATCTGAAGGAACAGTATAACAGATAATGCAGTAATCATCACACATAGAGCGACAATAAGTAAGCTATGATCAGATCCACAGATAACTTAATAATAAAGCTCAGAGCATCAAAAAAACATAGTCCTCCCAAAAAACCAGATGCTTAAATCCTTGAACGGATTGAAACATCTGATGACAAACCTTCCCAGTAAAGTGGATACAATAAGACTGAAAGATCAATACAGAAGCTAAATATGCTGATGATAGATAACATCAGAAACAAAAGAGGACCATCAGAAACTTAATAGAAGAAGAAGAGAGTAAAACCGCTGCCAGAGCATTCAAAACTTAAAACCAAAACCCATAGTAAGCGTCCCAGTCAAGTACCATGAACACCGGGAAAAGCAAAAAACTGATCTGGCAGCCGCACTCTACTAGATGATTCAAGCCTGCATAAGAAGGGTGACGAAGAATGTAAAAGATAATAATCAAAACAGTAAACCATAGGCAAATTATAAGCTTTGATGAGTACGAAGACAAAGATAAGCATCTACTAATTTATGGTTAGCAGAAGTGACTAATTCAGTAGTTTTCAACTCCGACGACCAGAGTTTGAAAAGAAACAAAAACTCATCAATCATCGCAGCCATAGAGTGTCTACGATGCTGGAATAAAATGGAATTCCTCTCCTTTCAAATAATCCAAATAATGATATGAATTGACAAAATCCAAACCTTACTAAACAGGGAGTTCGAAGGCTTAGCGTCCCAGCAAGAGGTTATGTAACACCCCGCAGAATTGGAAATTACAATTTTGCCCCTAGGTGTTACGCACGTATATTTTGTAATGTGTTTCACTACATATTTTGGATTCGTACTATTTATACATTTTTCCGTATTGATTTCAGTCGACTAAAAGATAATATTTCAATCCCTGGGATTTACGTGCTTTTTTACGTGTTTTGATGCACGTGTTTCCACCACTACGTACAATGTTTTCTATAGGTTTAAATTATTTATTTTTATGTATTTAAATCTATTTTATAAAACGAAAATTTATTTTTCCCCCTGTTTTGATTAAAATGCATTTTCGATTTTCTGCACGTATAATGCACGTGCTTTCTACGTGTTGTGATTTCATCATGAAGTATATGTAAATTAGTAAATATAATTTTGGTTATATTGTTTTCGATTATATTTAATAATTTTTCATCAATAAAATTAATTTTTCGCATTTTGATATTTTACGTGCGATGTACGTGTTTCCTACGCACGTAGTAATTACATCATAGAATGGATAAATTAATAAATAAATTTTTCTTATATTGTATTGAACATTTTTCCGTTGATAAAGTCAATTTTTGTATTTCGGTATTTTACGTGCGATGCACGTGTTTTCGGTAAACGCATTTGTTTTTCAAAATAAATTTCAGAGTGTGTGTAATACCCGTAGTTTTTAAAGACTATATATATACATATGTAGTAAAATATATGTTGAGAAAGAATATATAGGCTGTGTATAATGCATGCATGGTTGTTTGTAAATACATTGGAAAAATGTGAAATGAATAATTAAAGTGTGAATGAAGGTGGGGAGAGAAACAGCATGTGTACATGCTCCTGGGTGTTAACGTCATGGTTGATGACGTGGCAGTCATCTTTGGTGGCCCGTTTGGAGTAGTGGGGGGTTTTGGAAGAGAAAAGGATGGGAGTTACATTACTTTTTTTACTTACAACTACAATTATAATTTCTAATTGCAATGAAACAAGCACCCCCTTAAACTCTTCACTGATCAAAATATTTTCCTTAGAAAATGAAATCTCTTTGTTTTAGAAAACATTTAGGCTTTTGGATTGAAATTTACTTTTTCGACTAATATGGTAACTGAATGTACGTACAATCTCTCACTTGAGACTAAGAAAATTTTCAGCTGCATTGCAAGTGCTTGGATGTGTTACATTCTATTCATTTATATTAGCTTTCTCTTAAAGGAGTTGCCATGTTATAGGGGAGCGATTATGTGAGAACTAGTTCTCACAATAAGCTTCATGTGAACTCATTGCATAGTTATCATATAGATGATCCGAACCGTCCAAATTATTTAGAATGATTAAATTAGTCTAAATATGTAAAATCAAGTTCTTTCAAATTCATTTGTCTATCCATCATGTCATTGTAAAAAATAACCAAATTCAACTATACAATTTATAACACTTTAGTGCATGGACAAGCAAATCTGAAATGATCTTAATTTCTCATCCACAGACAAATTTACACGTGTAGATCAAAATAAACGGTTGATTTTCAATTTATATCTCAAAAAATAGTTCACGCGTGGTTCAGATATATATATATATATATATATATATATAATATTTCCTGATAAAAGGCTGTAATGTTTATCTAGATGAGCTCTTTTTTTCTCGAATATATAAAATGTACAATCTTTGTTTGAAATTTCTAAAATTGATTTAAGGTAAATTCAGTAAATCTACCACAGGTTTTATAAGTTTGCAGATAATCCATCCCATAACTCTTTTTTTGCAGTTTGCTTACCTATTTGGCAGATTTGGTTGTGGATCGCACATTTCCACCTCCGTGTCCCTAATTTTATATTTTCTGATAATTTTACCCGTAATAATTTAATCATAGACTATATATCTTTCTTTATTGCATAATAGGCAAAATTTTTAAAAACTACATAAAACTTTTGGCCAGTTTAAAAAAACTACACTAATTTTTTTTTTTTAAAAGGACACAATGTTTAAATAAGGTCCACTGGGTTAGGTAGGGTTAGGGTTAGGGTTAGTTCGGGTGGTTTATTTAAACATCTGATTAGTTAAGTGATGTTTTTTTAAACACAAATAAAAGATGAGTGTGGTTTTTTTAAACACAAATGAAAGATGAAAGTGGTTTTTTTAAACCCTACCCTAACCCAACCCAAACCCTAACCCTGACCCTAACTAAACAAGTGGACCTTATTTAAATATTGTGTCCTTTTTTTTTTAAAAAAAAAATTTAGTATAGTTTTTTTAAACTGGTCAAAAATTTTGTGTAGTTTTTTTAAATTTTGCCTTGCATAATATTTCTCAGTACCTTTGGTGATTTAATCATACATTCTCTATCTCTATTACCTAATATTTCTCACAAATACAGTAAGTATTTAATATAATTTTAATACATAATAGACAAATTAAAATTTTAATCCTTCAATAACTAATGGTATTTTAGTTTTAAAAATCCACAGATAGTTGATAGTGGGAGTATTCTTGGTTTGTTTTCAGAGACTCCAACTTGGGGATGGATAAAAAGTTAGATGTTACTTTTGGAATTCTTTTGACTTGAAAGTGGGATTTTTTGTCGTGCTGACCCACTTTTTGAAAATATTTGGGAGTCTGACCCACTTTCAAAAATAATTAGCGATCTGATCTAGTTTTGGACACATTAGCATAAGTTGTTATTGGAAATAACGGAAAATAACGACATCCTTTAACATTTTTTTTTGCATGCCGTTATTTGGAGTAACGGCATCAGTATATTTCTCATACGAGCGTGAATCTTCTGACTTGGAAAAAACTCTAAGTGTTGAAACAACTTATAAATAATGTTGTTATCCCCAAGAACGGCATTCGAATTACTGATGCCATTATTGAAAATAACTGCATCAGTTGTAATAAAATGAACTGTTGCATTTGTTTGGAACAGCGGCAACAGTTCATTTTATTATAACTGATGTTGTTATCTCCAATAACGGCATCAGTAATTCGAATACCGTTTTTGGGGATAACGACATTATTTATAAGTTGTTTCAACACTTAGAGTTTTTTCCAAGTCAGAAGATTCACGCTCGTATGAGAAATATACTGATGCCGTTACTCCAAATAACGACATGAAAAAAAAAGTTAAATGATGCTGTTATTGAAAATAACGGCTTATAAATAACATATTCCATTATTTTCAATAACGGTTTATGCTGGCGTATCCAAAACTGAGTCAGATTGCTAATTATTTTCGAAAGTTGGTCAGATGCCCCCAAATATTTTTAAAAAGTGGGTCAGTACAGCAAATCTTTATTGAAAGTGAGAGTATTCATTCTTGGTTTTCAGAGGCTCCACGTACCTTGGATATTTTTTTGGGTTAGAATCTTTGCTACTTTATTCTCTCTTATTAAAGTTTTCCTTTTGATAAAGTTGAGGCCAGGATCAAAAAAAGAAATCTCATCCGGCTGAACTTTCTTTTCATCTTCCATATAGAGAAAACTAACAAAAGCGATTTTGCTTTGTAGCTTGAAAAAGAAAGCAGAAAGAACATCGCTATAGCATGATATAGAGTCTCCGAGTCTTTGTCCTGAGTCATAGGCCCCTTCGCTGGGTTAGTCTAATGAGAAGGAAGGCCAGACCCGATACACTCGAATGAATATACCTGATAGCTCATATTCACTGTAATCCTCAGCTTTATGAATTAAGTATTTTACAATCATAGCATATACACCACTGTTAGGAACAGCATTCCCGCTATCATCTATTAAAGAAATTGCTTTACCAATTGTATAGGAAACTTCTCCTGTAGGTATTTTCATGACATACCATCTTGAACCTGTTCGCCATAATCTGCAATTCATCGAATGTAGGAAAGAGAAAAAGAGAAAACACAAGTACTCGTTAATTGTAAGTCCGGGTCACAAATAGAGTAGGATACAAGCACATGGAAAAACTAACTAATAACAGGTCATAATGCATCGACAGTAATATCTAACAGAGCAAACTTTTGTCTAGAGCTGGCAGGCTTACTCTTATTAACTCAGTGATTTCGGCCATGCCTCTTTATCTTATGTCTTTCTACTATTTACCCTCCTGGGTGATTAAAAGGATTGATCAAATTCGAAGTAACTTTTTTTGGAATGGTTCTTCATCCTTTAAACCAGGATCCCATCTGTGTCAGTGGAAACTGATCTGTACTTCCAAGGAGGAAGGGGGTCTCGGTGTTTTGGACATTCGTAATCATAACATTGCTCTTTTAGGTAAATGGTTGTGGAAACTCCATAACTTTGATCATTTACCATGGGTTAGGTGCGTTAGAGGTTATCGATCCAGCTCTTTCAAATGGTGGGAGTTTCCCGAGGCGACTTATCGCCACGCCTCTCCCTTTTGGAAGGGTATATGGAAGGCAGCTTCCGCTTTTCAGTGTAGTATTTATCGTAAATGCTATGACGGATCAAGAGCCAAATTATGGACTGATCTGTGGATTGGTAATACCACGCTTGCCACGGCTTTCCCTTCTCTCTTTAATTTGGCAGTCTATCCGACGGTGTCTATAGCGGACTCTTTTGCTTTGATCGACAATACTCGTTTCTGGTTTATACCTTTCACAATTGATCTTCCCAGATCGTTGGCTGAGGCCTTTGATGAGCTCATCTCATCTCTCAATAATTACGAATGGAAACCTTCCGAGGGCATCGGTTGGCGCTGGTCGGCAGTGGGCACTTTTTCAGTTAAATCTTTTTTTAACTTCCTTAATTCGAGGGGAGTACGATCTCCGGTAGCTAAATACTTCTGGGATAATTGGGCTCCTCTCATGGTGAAAATCACTTCTTGGCTTGCCTTTAATAACAAGTTGCTCACTGTTGATATTCTTAACAAAAGAAATTTAGCCTGGGGACAGCTCTGTGCGCTGTGCGCACAGCACGCTGAAGATGTTAACCATCTCTTTACTCAATGCCCCATTATCTTACTGTTGTGGAAGATCTGTTCCCTGGCTTGGGACACTGGATCAATTCCCCCTGACTTAACCTGTAACGCCCCGAATTTCAAATAAGGATAAATTCGAGATTTCACAGGATCTTCACTTCACTTCGTACAATTTTACAAGGAAATTTAAAACTTTTTATTCACAATACATCAGAGTTCCTTTACACTTGATTGAAGCACATCGGAAGACTAAAAGATTACAACAATGAAATACAACTTGTATAACTTTAACATCATTTGCAACATCTTTAACTTCTAAACAGCAACAGCATATCCACTTTATAACTCCATGAATAGTCCATTACCTGCATGTCAGTCTGTGGGCACGTCAGTTACTTACAACTGACGAAATGTTATACACGGCTATCCTCACTATGCCGGGAATAGTATAACGATCTCATACTTTAACAAATCACAAAAAGATTGAATGAACATATAAAGTGTCAAAAATGATTATTCTAAACAAAAGTGTATGTCATGTCTTAATGTCTAATGCACACAATTCTACACTAGGATGACACTAATGCACACTAGTTCGGATTCTATGCATCCCATACTACATAGGTCCGAGGGCAAGCGCCTACGTTCTTCACAATACAGGGCTCGATCCCTCGCCATGAAAACTACCCGGTAGCAAAACAAAGTTCAAACTATTCCACGAATGTGAATCCCAGCCTTGGAGTCCACCCGGCTGTTATAACAGATTCCACATCGTGCGAACCGTCCCGTATGTGACCCTCTAGCCCAGTATATATATATATATATACATTGGAGACGGTAAACACAAAAATCCATCCGTCCGACTACTCAAGATCTTGGAGTCCACCGCCGACCCGTCCTCATAGTCCCGGATTAAAATATAATAATCTGTCTCCCACAGGGTAACCTCAGTCCACCAACTGGGTCTATAGTCTTGGAGTCCACCGCCGACTATATAGAGCACCCCACTTACGTTTCCCTAAGTTTACTACATCTTCACTTATGTGCCTAAATTTTCTTAAATTCAAGACATGAATAATTTTCATTCAAAGAATTAGTCTTACCTCCCACTGGACTTAATCAACAAATACGAGATAGCTCCACGACCATATCTCCAAATCATTTCTCAAATCCTTTCTTTCAATAATGCCGGTACCGAGGTCTTACTAACTCTAAATCATAAACTTTCGTGTACAAGAAACATGGGTATTCACACCATTTCTTAATCATGTCCTAAACTTATATAATTTCATCTTTCAATTTACTCACAAAATAAACATAGTCTCGACACTATTCATGATCTATTTATTGATTCATGTTCTTTTTAAACAAACATGCATTTCAAGAACACAAATTTTACCATATGAATTTTTATAACAAATCTAAGTCGTCACAATGTTTCAATTCATCATAAAAATTTCTTAAACCAAAACAAGTGCATAATTTCTTCAAATGAAAATTTTAACTCACTCAAAAAAAAAAAAAAAATGTTATCATGCTCTTTATTAACTAAAATTCTAATCACAAACTAAATTGTCATTTCAATTTTTTTTTTCTTCCCAAATTCTCAATTATACAAAAGAAATTCTAAAACTACATTTAATAACTTCTATTCCATTTTTACTTTCTAAAAAAAATAATGCATGAGATTTCATCAGTAATTCATTTTTATTTTATACAATGATAGGATTTTTATTCATATGAAAAAGTATTATAGTATACTAAAAAAACCAGCAAAAAAATAAAAGGTGGGATCTCGGTTTGGAACCTTAAACCTCAGCCGAAACAGCAGCAGAGGCCCAACCAAGACCCGCTAGCCATAAAGTCAACTAGGACTTTGTGTCTCAGTCCTTGCCATTTATTTAATAGGTAATTTATTCAATAGAGATCATTGAAATAGGTAACATTTCAAATATGTTATGTATACCATGAAGATTTCTTTTGTAGCAAAACATATTCTTCTGGATAAAGTACCATCTGTTCATTTTTGGTCAACTGGTAGCAAAACAAAATTTATAAAAAAAAATTTTGAATCCCAGCAAATAAATAACTTGGGGACCAAAATTTATAATAAAAAAAAAATTTATTTAGTTACCAAAAGAAGTGTTTCCAACATTTTCATAAAAAGCTACTATTCTTCATGTACATTAATTCATGACAAAATAATCAATTATCTATTTTCTTAACTACATGTTGTAATTTAATTTATATGGTTCACTACTATTTTCACCACATTCAATAGTTTATCATAATCAAAATTTCCATACTATTCATTCATTTTCATTAACATGCACATTCTAAAATTTAAAAAGTAGGAGAACACCCACCTCAATTGAAACTTGACTAATGAAGGGAAGAGCACCACTTCTAGATCCAATGTCCTCCTAGATCTTCTCCTCCTAGCAATGGCCACCAAGTACAAACTCTTTTCTCTCTTTCTTTTATTCTTCTCTTTCTCTTATTTTCTAGTGCTTGATTTGCTTTTAGGTGTGAGAAGAGAAAAGAAATATTGGGCTATTTATAGGTCTATGTTAGAGGCTATATTGCATAATTTCACAACCTAATAAATTCTCTTATTTAATCTCCAACTCTTCATATACATAACTCTCCTAACTCCCACCCTTCCATTTTCCAACTCTTCAAAAACTCTGCGTTTGGTTTGTTGTTTTTTGTTTTCTTGCTGCCTGTTTTCTGAAAACTGTTTTATGAAAATGAGAGTGTAAAAACTGTTTGGTAATAAATTTTTTCTGAAAACTGTTATCTGAAAGCTGTTTTGCTGAAAGAGAGAGTTTAAAAGCTGTTCGGTTATATTTCTAGCTGAAAACTGTTATCTGAAAGCTGTTTTTCTGAAAAAGAGAGTTTAAAAGCTGTTCGGTTATATTTCTAGCTGAGAACTACTATCTGAAAGCTGTTTTGCTGAAAGAGAGAGTTTAAAAGCTGTTTGGTTATATTTCTAGCTGAAAACTGTTATCTGAAAGCTGTTTTTCTGAAAAAAAGAGTTTAAAAGCTGTTCGATTATATTTCTAGCTGAAAACTGTTATCTGAAAGCTGTTTTTCTGAAAAAGAGAGTTTAAAAGCTGTTCGGTTATATTTCTAGCTGAAAACTGGTATCTGAAAGCTGTTTTGCTGAAAGAGAGAGTCTAAAAGCTGTTCGGTTATATTTCTAGCTGAAAACTGCTATCTGAAAGCTGTTTTGCTGAAAGAGAGAGTCTAAAAGCTGTTCGGTTATATTTCTAGCTGAAAACTGTTATCTGAAAGCTGTTTTTCTGAAAAAGAGAGTTTAAAAGCTGTTCGGTTATATTTCTAGCTGAAAACTGCTATCTGAAAGCTGTTTTGCTGAAAGAGAGAGTCTAAAAGCTGTTCGGTTATATTTCTAGCTGAAAACTGCTATCTGAAAGCTGTTTTGCTGAAAGAGAGAGTTTAAAAGCTGTTCGGTTATATTTCTAGCTGAAAACTGCTATCTGAAAGCTGTTTTGCTGAAAGAGAGAGTTTAAAAGCTGTTCGGTTATATTTCTAGCTGACAACTGCTATCTGAAAGCTGTTTTGCTGAAAGAGAGAGTTTAAAAGCTGTTCGGTTATATTTCTAGCTGAAAACTGCTATCTGGAAGCTGTTTTTCTGAAAGAGAGAGTTTAAAAGCTGTTCGGTTATATTTCTAGCTGAAAACTGTTATCTGGAAGCTGTTTTTCTGAAAGAGAGAGTTTAAAAGCTGTTCGGTTATATTTCTAGCTGAAAACTGTTCTCTGAAAGCTGTTCTAGCTGAAAACTGTTATCTGAAAGCTGTTTGTAGCTGAAAACTGTTTTCTGAATTAGAGAGTGTAAAATGCGACTAAAAATTGTTCAGATAACCAAATGTTGTGTTGGTACTGTAGGAAGAACCACGTAATCCAGTGCTATGCCAAGTCAATATACTGCAGTATCTTGAATGTATTCAGAGAAAACAATATTAGACGTCTATGGCAGTACACCTCACCCCATTTGCATACCAACGAGGAACGCATTTTACATTAACAAACATATGAAGATGATGCAGGTAATGTTTAGTACATCATCAGATTGAATTAACTTCTATCAAGCAGTGAAAGTACAGAAAAATTACCAGGATAGCTTTTGTGAACATACATACAAATTTGAACACTTCCAAGCTGATCAGACCTTTTCAAAGCTCAGAGCATACATAAAAATGAACCAGAATATATTTGATTCAGGTCTTAATAGCAAACAAAATACAGCAATACAGCAGTAATAGGGAGAACCATCACAGAAAGCATACATAAAATTTATTCAGCATACATTTGATCCAGGTTTTAGTAGCATACAAAAATCCATATCAGAGATAGGCATACAGGAATACAGCAATACAGTAAGCATACATCAATACAGTTGTATGCAAACAGCAATACAACAACCCTGTGAACATCAGGAAAGAGTTTTTGTTATTATTAATTTGATTCATTTGATGAATGAAGGAAATAGTCGTAGGCTCAGAACTAGCGAAGCATTTACTGCTGTTGGTGCAGCTCCTAGGCGATGAGCTCAACCAACGACAATCTCCCCATCTCCAACTTCATCCTCATCAGCAATGGCATCACCAAATATTGGTTCTGATGCTGGTTATGCTTCGCAAAATGCATCTTCATTGCCTAAACCCTCATTGCTCAAAATCCCTCACTGCCTCCAAACAGCAATACAGCAGCATATATGTCGCCAGCTGCTCAAAAGGCATAGCAACAACCAGCATCCCACACTACTGGCAGTAAATTGCAATACCTTACAAAAGTAGCTCAGACCAAAAAATAGCTCCCATCCAGTAAAATGCAGGTTTAATGATGAACTCAGACCCAAAAAAAAAAAACTGATGGTTAAGATTGGAGGAGAACTTAATCTAGCTATTTTACTGATAGTTCCCAACCAACCATGGCAAAATACGCTCTAGTAGTCTCAAGGGCATCACACATATACTCCTGTACAGAAGCTCCCTCTTGTTCTTCAGAGAGAAATGCTTCCTCGCATGAGGAAGAGCCTAAAGAGAAAATAAATAAGTAAAATATTTCCTTGTATTGTAAATAATGGTATGTATATCAATAGATGTCAGTATATTGATAAGTATGAAGCCAACCGCAGCTTCCTTGTTATGGAAATGCTTCAATATGGTGTCAATTATTTGATCAGCATGCGAACACAACTTCTTCAGCATGCTCCTGCACAAATGACACCTCCCCATACTTTATGTATCCATGTCATTAAACCAATATTGAGATAGCATGTATATTAGTCAGCATAAACAGAAGCTGACAAAAGTTTAAATAGATTACTACATGTTATGATTCAAGAGAGGAATAAAAACAAAAAGAGTGTTCTTACAGTTGTTTCTGCGGAGTTTCTGCTCCAAGTATTGCAGTGTATATACTGATATACAAGGTTTCAATGGTCTCAGACGGCAAGATGCATTGATTCCTACGAAAGTAAATGAAGTTAGCAAAAAATACTCCTTAATCAAGAAAAAGAATGCGAACAGCTAAAACCAAAAAAGCCTTGTACACCTACTAGCATTATACTCATGCACAGGTTAGACCGCCATGTACCAGAAATTGGTAGTTTGAGAAGTACATCAAATTATAACTCCATGACTACCAGATGTTTTGCATGCACTTCCTCCCGCAAGCCATGTCAAAATCCAAACTATTTCCAAGATCAAAGCATAAAAGTGCAAATGACTTCTCAGTGTATGAAACACAACTATAATCACCTCATGATTTCAGATAATTTTAATCTGTACTGGATAACAAAGTTTAAGAGTACAACATAACAAATCTTTCTCACTATCCTTGAATTTAGGCAGCTGCTTGACTATTAAATGGCAAGAACTCTGAAAGAAGCTCATAGCTCTTATTGTTCTAGAGTCTGTTTAGACCAGTGAAATTTCAACATGAAAACCAACTTCTCTCTTTCGCTTCAATCGATGAATAAAATTTTCTGTCTGAGTTACTAAGACCATTTATATCTCCCACACAGAAGATAGAAAGTAACCTCCAGCTTCCAGATAAGCTCAAGATCTATAGAGAACTGATGAATATTGCTTTTATATTTCGATATCAGCTAGTCCAAATAGACAACATCAGAGTTGTGTAAATTGTTGACAAACCAGTGTCTACATAAGTGACACTCATCAGAGAGAAAGAAGCTTACGAATATAAACTAGTGCAAGATAGTCCTACGACAGCCTCATGTGCAACATGCTGCTCTGAAGGTTGGACAGAGGAATCAATATGATTTTTTTAGAATGTATGAAATACATATGGAGAAGAAAAATACCTGTGAAAGATGCAAACCTCAGTAATAAATCGGAGTCTCTCATTAAATGCAGACAAATCCGACAAATCTCCAGAAACTTGTATCTTCCTTGCCTCCTGTGCTTTTATGGTCTCACGGATCATATCTCAGTATTGCAATATTCCAACAGCTAATTAGTGCCATAATGCATACATTTATATACTCCAAAACCATTCATATTACAAATCTATAATGATGATTGAAGTTACACTGGAGTTATGGTATGCTATAAACTGATGTTTGGTAGACTTTTGATATGTAAATGAGATCAAAAGTGAACCAAGTTTAAATAAATCAAAAGTGAACCAAGTTTTCCTGTGCATCGATCATATATATACCCAATAACCTATCATTTCACAATATTTTCAACAGATTTAATCAATTAAATGATGTGTAGATTACACTTTGTCCTACATCTTTGAAATCATATGCACACATCCATTTTCCCTGCCAAACAAAGTTAACAGCCATCTCTGATATGATCTCTCAAATCATCAATGTTCACAATATCCTTTCTTACTCACTGCATATACTAGCAAAAAAGGGCCATGTCTGACAAGCGAAATTCATATATTTCGCAGTATGATAAGGCATAGAACTGTAAATTTGATCCAACTCAGAACTATGACGAACAAAATATTTTCGCCGTATGATAAGGCTTTGTTTGGTTTGGTATTGTAAAAGCCTACATAAATATTTTCAAAGATGGTAAAAGCCTACATATCATATTTGAATGAAATTGTGCACTTACAATGGGCTGTTGCTTCTTGTTTGTGCTTGGCTGTAAGATTCTACAGGTTTACAAACACACCGACCTGAAAATAGCACAGCAAAATCCTATTAAAAACTCAGCATGTATTATGTAGCATGTATTCAAATAAACTTACCCTATCGCCGCCCATTCTCCTACTTGTGGGTGCAGTATAATATGCTCCATCAGCGCCACCATAAGTCAAACTTGGGCACATTTAAATAAATGATTCATAGGGTGCAACTTCAGGAAAATACATCAAATGCATCATCACTTAAAACCAACGAGGAAAAATGAAGCTCAGTTAGGATTACTACATCACAAGTAACTCCTACAAATCATTAAATAACTGATTCATAGTGTGCAACTTCAGAAACATAATCCATCTCATCATCACTTAAAACCAAAGGAGAAAAGTAAAGCTCAGTTCGGATTAATTCATCACAAGTGACTCCTACAATTCATTAAATAAATGATTCATAGTGTGCGACTTCAGAAACATAATCCATCTCATCATCACTTAGAACCAGCGAGGAAAAATAAAGCTCAGTTCGGATTAATTCATCACAAGTCACTCCTACAATTCATTAAATAAATGATTCATAGTGTGCAACTTCAGAAACATAATCCAAATACATCATCACTTAAAACCAACGAGGAAAAATAAAGCTCAGTTCGGATTAATTCATCACAAGTCACTCCTACAATTCATTAAATAAATGATTCATAGTGTGCAACTTCAGAAACATAATCCAAATACATCATCACTTAAAACCAACGAGGAAAAATAAAGCTCAGTTCGGATTAATTCATCACAAGTCACTCCTACAATTCATTAAATAAATGATTCATAGTGTGCAACTTCAGAAACATAATCCAAATACATCATCACTTAAAACCAACGAGGAAAAATAAAGCTCAGTTCGGATTAATTCATCACAAGTCACTCCTACAATTCATTAAATAAATGATTCATAGTGTGCAACTTCAGAAACATAATCCAAATACATCATTACTTAAAACCAACGAGGAAAAATAATGTGCAACCCCTGTACATCATTGAATTAATTAGTAAAGACAACATCTCAATCATTTAAAAAAATAACTGAAAGTAAAATATGCTTATGAGAATTTATAATAGTAATGATACAATGATACAAGTCCATCACAAATGACATCAATGCCTCGCATTCCACATAGCCACAGCAATTTGATCCCTTTTTCTACCCATACGGTTCAATGAGGCAGCAGACATATCCAATCCCTGAGATGTTGATGGGATTTCGTTATTTTGTTGATGATGACCTAATTCATCATCCGCTCCTTCGACAAAAAAGGTATCATCTTTGCTATGTCTTCCTATGAAGTTGTGTACGGCACAACAAGCAATTACCATATCCACCTGTTTTGTTGGAGTGTAGTTGGACATAGATTTGAAAATAGGAAACCTTTTCTTGAAGACTCCGAAAGTTCTTTCAATGACATTTCGTAGCCTTGCATGTTGCTTGTTAAAAAGTTGCTTATGGCCAGTCGGCGCATTGTTTGCCCCTTGGAAGTCTTGTGCATGGTACGGCTCGCCTCGGTATGGTGCTAAAAAACCTGGCATATTGGGATAACCACAGTCTACTAAATAATATCTATCATTTGCCGGGATTTGAAGCAATCCTTGTGATATTGCTGTTTGAATTACACGGGAGTCGTTGGCACTTCCTTCCCATCCCGCATAAACGAACGTGAACATCATTTCAAAATCACAAATGGCTAGAACATTTTGTGTTATGTTACCCTTCCGTGACCGACAAGTATTTTGTTGGGCAGCAGGTGCCCAAGCATCCACTAATGTGCCATCAACAGCACCTATTGCTCCCTACATTGTTCAGTTTGAAAACTATATGTTATCTTTTCCATTCAAATATAATAAAACACAATGTACGTCCATGGTTATGTGGTTACGACGCTTAATCGGAACGATTCAATTCAGTAAAAATCATTTATTAAAGATTACAACAAAATTTATATCGATGTTTTTTCAGGAACGTACCTGAAACCATGGGTTAAAATCTTCGGAACCGGTAATCCTTTCATGTATATCTATTGGATCTGGTGGAGTAATAAGAACTATCGCTGCAGTGGCCAAACCTTTCAACACTTTGGCAAAATGTTTGTTGATTGTGTGTGTCGAATGAGGAAATCGATCAGCTGCCTGTCTTTGTCTGTTGCTATGGCCGACGATCAGCAAAAAGATGGCGACACTTTCTTCAAAAGAAACACGCCTACGTCGGGATGACGACTCTGTGTCCTCGACATAGTTTCCATCCTTCAGAAATTGACACAGAGACATAAAACAAGCTGGATTCATACGAAACATGCGATGGAACTTATACGGAGGACCATTTAACAATTCTGTCAAATACTCTTGCCCTGATAGAGTGGGAGTGGAATATGGTTCTCTATCAAAGGAGGAAAGCCACTCGATTAATTCCAAGTCTTCCAAGTCTTCAAGGTCAGCCATGTCATCGTCCACCGACCTGTCCATCACTATGTTGTGCCGGTGCAGTTAGTACCTAACTGTGAAAAATTAGAAATGATTTCCAAATATAGTGTTGTTTTTTGTAAACCCTAAATTGAAATATGATTTAATCCAATTAAAAATAAGTAGAGATAAACCAAATACATAAGCATCGTCAAATAATTCTCCATGGACAACCATAAACATAACCGCAAATGTGAACAAGAATTAAAAACATACTCATTACAAGACAGAGAAATAATTCGTAGGGCGCTCATAATGGCTAAAAAACCCTATAATCTCACAAACTGTCAATGATCCAATACCTAAACTCCTCGCTCACCCCAACGAACGCCTCACGAGCCTCTCGGTTGTTTAAAAAATGATGGTATGCCTTAACCATCTGTTGGGGTTGGACCCCAGTCATTGAATTCAATATTCTCAAGGCCTCGCTCATGGAATAAGGGTCATTGGAAGTGGAGGGTGGAGCTTGTGCGTTTGGTTGAGTTGATTGGGCTTGGCTGTCTGCTAGGATATCGTAGTATCGTTGTCTTGAGCGGGCTGCATCCGCGACACAACTGATAGCATCGTCCTTGCCAGACGTCTTCGTGCTTTTAGTTGCTCGCCCACTTGAATTGGCAGATCTCCTTTTTCGAGACCTCTCAACTCCCCGTGCTCCATCGCCTTCATCATCGGATAGTACATATGGTACATGTTGTTGGGCGAACTCTTCATCGATCCTACGAGCCTCAACGTCATCTAGGGGCGTTTGTGTTGAAGCCCTAGCAAGTGAGCCTGAAGCCATGCTGTTTTTAAAAATTTTCGTTAAGGCATCAAAATTGGCCAATCCTTCCTCATCAAAACCTTTGGCCTTCGGGTGCGCCTACCAAAAAAATTGAGTTAAAACTGTGATAAACAAATAAATTAATCTTACGTTTAAGTATAACTATATGTTAATCACATAGTATAATAGGTTCATGATGAAGTATATGAACCTTGAGATAAGCATCCCACACTACTGGCTCGCAGGTAATAGTTCCTATTTCTTCATTCCAACCTAACCCAGTGTGCGACTTCACATCCCGAAAGGCCCTCCATTGCTGTCGGAGCCTGTTGTATTTGCCATGTAGTTGGGGGAGTGTATACTTTCGATTCGTAATGGCGTGCACATCATGTTGAATTTTTTTCCAAGTTCTATGATCGAATGTGGTATTTTTTAGAGGGCTACGGTCTACCGCTGCCTCCATCATATCGACAAACGCCTTTTCATGGGACGGCGGCCATACACTTGGATCAAAATCAGATTCCATCTCGATCTGTTTTCCCCTACTAGTCATCTATTTTATAAACATCAACGGCATCAATATAAATTCAAGTTCATACGAAACTGCTAAAACATCATGTTAGCCGAGCTCTGTACCATAATACAACTCTTGACCCTATTGTTTATACATCAACGGCATCAACATCATATTATTTTCAGTCTGCCCATTTCTGTTTATATAAAAA
Source organism: Hemerocallis citrina (assembly GCA_017893485.1). Classification (NCBI taxonomy): domain Eukaryota; kingdom Viridiplantae; phylum Streptophyta; class Magnoliopsida; order Asparagales; family Asphodelaceae; genus Hemerocallis; species Hemerocallis citrina. Next base: position 466,864,332 of record CM030358.1, on the reverse strand, counting down.
AAAATAATAGAAACTTTTCTCTCCACCGACCTATCTCAGATCCCTTGAAATGAACAAAAATCCCAAAATCCTCCAAGATCCCAAAATCCCAAAATCCTCATTCGTAGTAATCCCCAAATTCATTCGTAGTAATCCCAAAATCCTCCAAGATCGGACAGTAAAAAACGTTAAAAAAAAACAGATTACCTTCGAATCAGCAGTAGAGAAGTTGTCACCAACGGATTCAGGGCGCAAATGACGTTTTATTCGATTCAAACGAGCTCGAGCGCGCCTTCTTCTACAAGCTGCTCGGGTTTCACAGACCATGAAACTGTCGATCAAATTGGGGGTCTACAAATTTGATCGAACTATATCCCTACAGGGAAAAAAAAGGAAATCGGTGAGCGGTGGTGGTGGTTTTTCAGTTCAGATCTGGGATTTTACTCAGAGAACGCCTAAGGGGCGGAAAGAAGATGAGTTGGGATCGGTGTGGGAATCGGGAGTTTTTTTTGGATTCAGATCGAGTAGGAGAGAAAGGTAAAAGAGAGGGAAAGAAGAGGCGCCGACTGTAGAGTGCTAGTGCGGCTCAGATCTAGGGGTTTTGGGGAAGACTGAAAAAAGGGACCTCTTGGCTGCGTGACGGAGAGGAGGAAGAAGAGGTCGTGAGCGAAAGTCTCAAATAAGTATTTTGATCGATTTTCTAAAAACAGATCTAGGGTTTTGGGGACGAAGGAGAAGGAGGACCGAAGCGTGAAGGAGATGAGGAAAAAGCTCGTGAGCGTGAAGGAGCGTGAAGTACGGTAGCAAAAAGGAGGTTGAAGGAGCAGAGCTCGTGAGCGCACAGCAAAAAAAGCGTATTATTCGTTTTTGGAAAACGTTTTCCAAAAAACCCCAGGCCAAACACAAAAACGCGTTTTCATATTTTCAAAAAACAAAAAAATGGTTGAAAAACAACAAACCAAACAAAGCCTAATGTTTTTGTTGGGATTTGATGAATCCAATACACAAAAACAAGGAGATCAAATAAGGTGAACATTAGCAGTAGCAGGAAGCAATCGACTGCAACTTGCAGCCCTGCACTCGACCAAGAGTTGCAGTCGACTGCGAAGAGGGACAGTGGACCAGTGGAGCTCTCCTACTTGCTCGAGTCTCAAAGCAATTGACTACAACTTTGAGTAGTTGACCACAACGACGCCAAATCGGAAATTTGATCTACGACTAAGATGTGATCTTGTGTGTGTGTGTGTGCGCGCGCACGTGTGTATGGGCAAAAAAAATGTCCCCCCCAACGTTTGGGCTTAATACAATATGCCCATATAACATTTGAAAAAGTACATTTAACTCATTCCACCGTTAACTTAACCAGTCCGTTAAGTTTGAATTATTGAATTACCTTTTTACCCTTACCCTTTCATAATTAAATTTCTTCTTCTTTTTCCTCTTTCTTCGTTCTTTTTCATCTTTCCTTTTGAGTTCATGCGGGTTCCCTTTTTATTTCAATGAGTTTCTTTTTTGAGTTCATGTGGTGGGTGGGGACTTACGATAATGAAGATGATACTGAAGAGTGAGAGTTCCATAAAAAGTGATCAAATATGCGTAACATAGTTTATATAGTAAATTCATCTCAATGACAAATTCTTATCGAGTTTGGAAAAGAAAAATTGAATAACTCAGCATTATACTGTAGCAAAATATTATTCTAACTGCTGTAGCATTCTCAAAATATTGTTCATAGGTCATCGAGTAATTTGAAAATATTATGGCAATACAAAAGAAATAGTGAAATCCAACATCAGGTTACCTAGTCTAGTGGTATTTGCAACCAGCATGTCTCAAGCACAAATGTGGAAACATTAATACTTAAAAACAATATCATGCACTAAATTAATGCTCATGTATGCAGTTTCGATGGCCATCAGAAATATACAATTGCAAGTACTCTTTCTTCGAAAATGATGATCGATCATCAAATCCCCCAAGGATACCAGATTTTTTGATGAAATAACTGATAAGAATGAAGAAATATTGAAGAAAGAGGAAAAATAAAAAAGGATTTGATTATGAAAGGGTAATGGTAAAATGGTAATTCAATAATTCAAACTTAACGGATGAGGTTAAGTTAACGGAGGAATGTGTTAAATGTATTTTTTTTCAAACGCATTTTGTATTAAGCCCGAAGGTTGAGGGGTACTTTGTTTTTTGCCATATATATATATATATATATATATATATATATATATATATATATATATATATATATATATATATATGGCAATGCTCCATTGCAAACGGGTCCGTGCAAATGGGTATACAAATCACTGAAGCCGTTAAGTCTGCAGTCGTCGTTTACCAACAACGACTTCAATGGTTTGCAATGGAGCATTGCTCTCTCTATACTTTTCTCATGCATATTTCTCAGTATTATATAGCAAGTATTATCAGAACGGTCTCTCATGCATAGCGAGCAAACTCAACTTAACTTTAATATCACATATGATGACCTAAGTCTCTCTTCGACGACAATAATCAGAAAAAAAAAAGGTTTTCATCGTTGACATTTTGTGGGTGGTAACATTTTGACACACCTCCAATTTTTTATTATTTTTTTATTTTTTTTTATTTTTGGGATATTAGATCATCCGCAGTCGTAATTGTTTAAAAATGCATAAATACATATTTACATATAGCATTTTTAGAGTTTGCCGCAGTCGTCGAATGGTATATTATAGCAATTTAATTTATAATAATATCAGACAGAGCTTGAAGTTGCGTCGGAGGGATTTAATAATTTTTTAAAAATGCTAGACGGAGCTTCTCTTTGCGTCCCGAAGGAAAAAAAAAAATTTTCATGCATTGTGAGGGACGCAACTCGAAGTTTATGGAAGTGAGGGACCAACTCGAAGTTGCGTCCAAGGGGTATGATTTTTTTTTCCAGTTTTTTTATTGCGAAAAATTGTATTTTTGCGGAGGGACGCAACTCGAAGTTCCGTCTGACGATTAAAATAATATATTTTCTTAAGAGGGATACAAATTCACTTTGCGTCGTTTAAAATATGCATAATTCTCATATCCGTTCTCATTTATAGCAATCTAATGTTGCTTTTTAGCCAAAATATCCATAAATAGCAAACATGCTCGTCGTTTGCTATAAAATGCATTTTATGGATAATTGGCAAATGACTGTGGATGCTCTTAGAATGGGCATCCCTTCCCATTTCTGAATATTTTGCGGTACTAGGCCACTTTTTGAAACTATTTGCGATTTTAGGCTAGTTCACAAACTATTAGCATTTTTGGCTAGCCATTGCCACCTCAGCAGCGGCCGCTATTGAAAATAGCGGCCTCTTCATAGCGACCTCCCACACTTGTCAGCTTATAGAGAGTATATTGTATAATGGACACGACTTGGTATAACTGAGGTCGCTATTATCAATAGCGGTCTCGTATAACCAAGGTCGCTATTCCCAATAGTGACCACAGGTTGGCCCAATTGCTTTTAGGCCCACCTGAGATCGCTATTGGGAATAGCGACTTCAGTTAGACAAGGCCGGTATTGACAATAGCGACCTCAGTTACACCTAGTGGTTTGCAATTATACAATACCCTCTATAATCTGCCAAGTGTGGGAGTACAATGTGTTGATTGCTGTGAAGAGTCCGCCATTCTCAATAGCCGCCGCTGCTGACGTGGCACTGGCTAGCCAAAAATCTATAATATTATAATGGAAGAGGACCTTCGTGTCATTTGTCATTTTGTTATTCTACCAATATGTGCAACGCACATACATAACTAATATAAATGAGGTTTCCGGTTCAAATCCTCTCTACGTCAAAGTTTTTATTTTTATTTTTAAAAATTATTAAAACGTGCATCACACGTGTAAATTACTAGTACTAATAGTTTGGGAAGTGGCCTAAAATTGCAAATAGTTTCAAAAAGTGGCCTGCTACGGCAAAAAATTCCCCATTTCTCTTCTTCCCCGTTCAGCGGTTGTTCTGTTTCCTAGCGGACGATTGAAGTCGAGGAAAGTCACGAGGGTGACGAAACCCAAACCCAACAGCAGCGCCACTGCGCCAGCGAATCCTCACTCTCTCTCCTCGCCGCTGGTACTCTATTTCTCTCTCTGTCTCTCTACTTCTCGATTTTGATTTGGAGATCTATGCTCAACGACTTAAAATCATGAATCAATTGTTATTGTTCGATTTACTGCCGCTGTACTCCGATCGCCGCCGTCACTGCCGCTGTCCTCCGCCGCAACTTTCCTGTAACTTTCTCTACCTTTCAACTTCCAATTTTATCAATCAGTGCTTGAAATTTCGTGCCAAAACCCTAAATTTCAAGAATCTGAGATATAGTGTTGATTGTTTTGGATTAGACATTAACGAGCCAATTCTTTATCATATTGTAATTTTGAAAGAATATCGCATTTTTAATACCTAATTTATATCATTTTAATTGTTAGTAATTAGTATCTTGTAGTATTGGTGTTCTTGTTCATTCTATCTCAGGTGGTAGTGACCGTAGATGTGATAAAGTTTGTAACTTGGATGTATTTTTTGCAGTTCTGAGGCAATGTGGGTCTCCTGACCGGTCTCCTTTTTTGGATACTCTTTTGATTCATTTGTAATTATTCCGCTTTTTGGGATGGAGGGACTATTTTGTATGGGACGCGGGTTCTCTATTTTTTGACGGGTAATGAATCTCATTGCCCACGTGTTGGGATCCATGAAGATGATTACCCTTTGCTTGGTTGTTTGTTTGGTTAAAAGCTTTTTAATGAAACGTGGGGGGTTTACGATCCACCGTTTACAATTAAAAAAAAATTGGATGGATTTTCGTTATTAAAAAAAAATTAGCATCTTTTGAATCCCCAAATTATATTGTTAGTATTAGTAAGGCTAAATATAAAAAAATTACACAAAGTTTTGGGTCAGTTTAAAAAAAGTACACTAAGGTTTTTTGTTTAAAAAAAGTACACAAAATTCAAAAAACTCCACTGGGTTCGCCATGGTTGTTGAAGGCTGGCTAATGGTGGAAGAAAGAGGGAGGGTGAAAGAACAGAAATGGGCAAAATGTGTTGGGGAAAGGGGTTGGGAATTTGTTGGCCGTTGGAATCGGGTTGTCTATTCCTCTCCTTTAAAATCTCTTTTGGTTTTGACTTTCCGATATGAATATCATTGTTTAGTTTTTGTGTAAAACAAGCGTTACAAGCCCTGAAATTTTGCAAGTAGGATTTGATAATAATAATGAAATGAATCATGAATGTGATAGTTGGTAGTAAGATTGTGGAAGATGTTGATTGACACAGAACATGGAGTTATGCCAAACCTTATGTGTGTTGGATATATAGGTATATTCTCAATATAATAGAATATTATTGTGTAGAATGTTCTATGGGGTAACACGTTTAAAGCATGTGTTATCTGTTTAATTGTTGGACCGGGTTAAGTGGGTATAAAGTCCAGTACCCTAAACTCAGTTTATCTCATATAAAAGCTGGTCTAGAGGTAGTGCTCTGTTATATTCCAATACTAATAAGCAGGGTATAATATCTTAAGCGGCTATGAGATATAAACCCTAACCCTAGTCCCTCCTAATCACATCAAACAATGCAGAAGAAACATCTCATGATCATATGATGATTTCTTCCCACTTTTGCAAAGCTATTTCAGATGCATCAATCATGCATGCATGATTGTGTGCAATATAGTTAGGAACTTACTTAGGATTGGAAATGTAAACATGTGCTTATAGTTAACAAAGGTATGTTGCCATGCATCAAGACATACTCCTTACCGCTTCTATATAAATAAGGATCTGTTTGACAAGTGACAATTTGAGAAACAACTGAGAAACTGAGTATGACCAACCTTTCATTAATAAGGAGTTAATAAAACAAATTCAGAGTACTGCTAAGTACAATAGTCTTAGAAACAACAAAAGAACATTAGTAAAGCACTACTCTATTTTTTATTTTTTCTATAGCTGTATCTACAAAGATTCATTATATATATACGAACTTATTAGTCTTTCCCTTATTAATATTTGTTGTTGTTGTTGAGTTTATTGGAGGGCACGTCTTAAGTTGAAGGTTTCCTACCATCTTCACCTACCCAAGAGTACTCTCTTTTGCATTAGTAGGAATTAATCTTCTTAAAACCAAACAAACAAAATCTTTGTCAATAGATTACATAGACTTTTGTATAAAAGTATACAACAAACACATGCATAGTTGGAACTTGGAAGCATGCATGCTTTTGAGTAAACCCTTTTTTTTTTCTTCTTTCTTTTCTACTCAATGTTGGGAGTGGGGCGTCAACAAACACCCGTTGTCGCAGCGGAACTAAATAGAGCAATGAGGAAGTCGAAGTAGATGAGATGAATCAGTTGAGCAAACAAGTAGATCTACTAATTCGACACAAACACAACGAGGATTTATTCCGGTTAGCTTTCGCTTAATCCGGGAGGAAATATAGAGAGATCTAATATTCAACTAGGAGTGATTATATGGTGTTAATGATTCACTCAATATAAGGATTAAACTCACTCACCAAGAATTGTCCCTCTCAAACCTCTCTTTGCAATGGAAAAAATATCAATGAAGTACTCTACTCTCATATTGAAGGAGTTCACAATATATATAGAAGAATAGAGAGAACCATAGGTTTAATATTCTTTGTCGTCCGATATAACCGGTAAAAGAAGTAACTGAATAGGAGTCGTAGAATTTAACTTGGAGTTAAAGATTGGGCTGAAACGACCTAACAATTTGAGCCCAGAAAATACACAGTGCTGTGGGCGGTCGACCGTCCCTCTCTCGACTTTAATATCACTTCAGATGACTAAAGTATCAGAACGTCTCTCATGCATTAGTGTCGGCCCTGCGTTCCCGGGGGTTTGAGGCGAAAGGTCCAAATAATTATTTTGGGTGCCCATAATAACAATATTATTTTTTAATCGGTAAAATAAGTGTCTATATTTACAAACGGAATACAAATTTGGGACCTTCTAAAATTGCAAAAAATCTTGGGCCTGAGGCGACCACCTCATCGGCCTCAACGTGGGGCTGGCCCTGTGCATAACGAGCAATATCAAAACTTTTCTCATGTTTCTCATGCATATATAGCAAGTAGTATCAGAACGGTCTCTCATGCATAGCGAGCAAACTCAACTTAACTTTAATATCACATATTAAAGTTAACATTTTGACACTAATCCAAATTTTTTTTTTTTTTTTTTGTTTTTTTTTGGGGATATTAGGATGGGCTTAAGCTTCAGCCCAACTCCCAAAGCCCAGGCCAACTCTATCCAACAAGCCCAACCCAACTCCAATCTATGCCCAATCCAATCCCTCCCTTCCCATTTCTGAGTTTTTCCCTACATAGGCCACTTTTTGAAAATATTTACATTTTTGAGCCAGTTTCCTAACTATCGGCGCTTTGGGCGACTTTGTGCTACATCAGTAGCGGCCGCCATTCCCAATAGCGGTCTCTTCATTTCGAGGTAGCTAATGGGAATAACGACCTATGTTTTAATTTTTTTGAATTTTTTGTTTGCCGTCGCTATTCCCACTAGCGATCCTAGTATAATGAGGTCGTTGAGGAGATTGTGTTTCCAACTGAGGTCACTATTGGGAATAGAGACCTTAGTATACTAAGATCGCTATTTCCAATAGCGACCCGAGTTTTAAATTTTTGGGAAAAATTCTTTAGGAATCGCTAAGTTTCTCAATATATTCATTCGAGCTCACTAATCTCATTATACTAAGTGATATGGCTAAAAATGGGGTTTAATCAGAACCGTCCAAATCAGGTACGGATCTTGAAGCCCAAGGGTAAAACGGTAATTTCTCTACAAAAGGGTCCAAAATGGGTATTGGATCTCCTCCTCAGGGACCCAATAACCCGCGAATGGATCCACTAAACGAGAGGGTGCGGGTCCTAATCCGCTGTTCACCTAATCCAACAAGATAAAGTCAGGATCCCCGATCAATCTTGACCGACGGTCCTGATGCATGTTAATCTTTCCACCGGGATTTGGGGATTAAATTCCTTATCTGATTACAAGAATATACCTTATCAGATTACATTCCTAATCTGTTTACAAGGAGATTATTCTATATCAGACCACAGGGATTACATTCCTAAACTGTTCTCTAAGACGCCTATAAATACCCCCCATCCATCTCCATTAAGAGGTAATCAATCTTTCACCAGTTTTTACGCTCTTTCATAGTCTGCCAGATTACTGACTTGAGCGTCGGAGGGTGCGTCGCCGGAAACAACCCCGGTGTCTCGCACTTTTTGCAGGTGCACGGCGGGACGACGATCGACGCCCGACGGAATAGGTACACAGGTTTTCTATTCAGTTTCCCTAAGAATCCACAAGTTCTATCTGTTTGCCCCCACGCCAAATTTAGCGACAACAGATTGGCGCCGTCTGTGGGAAACTAACGAATAGAGACCTCTCCTCTTCCCGGTGAACAGGTCTTCTCCAGCCATGCCGCCCCGCAAAGTTAGGTCAAGGGGGTCTAATCGAGTACCCAATCCAGACCAGCAAGAAGTCCTTCCTGATCCCGCTCAGCAACAAGGGCAACTTTTCCCTACCATGGAAGAGCCGCTCCAACAGAACCTTCCCCCTCCTGATCCAAAGGGTCCTAACCCTCAGAAACAGCCTCTTCATCAAGAGAACTTCTCCATCCACAACGCCTCCAGTGACTCCATGGCCTCCCATCATCCCCGAGCCTCCGGTCACCACAATGCCACCCACAAACGCCCGAAAGATGATGACCTCCGTCGTCACCTGGATGAAAAGCGGGCTCGGGAGGAAGCCTCCCGCCAGCATGAGCGATCTCCTCGTCGCCGAGAGTACAGGAGTTCCCCCATCCGAAGAGGGAGAAAGGAGTCCCCCGGTCATTACTGAAGAAGGCACTCCCTCGCGGGTCGGCAACAGCCCAGGAACAATGAGGCACCAATCACCCGTGCCGAGTTCCAGCAATTCCAAGCAATGGTACAACAGGCTCTCAACCTCCGTCAAAACCCTAATGAGCCGAAGGCCCCGTCCCCTCCTCCGGTCCGAAGCCCTCGCCGACGGTCCCCCTCTCCTCGACCTGCGCCTACCAATTCCCGGCGTACCCCAAGTCCTCGTCGTTCCCGAAGTTACCATCGCCACAGCCCTCGCTCTCCCTCTTACGAAGACGAGTCCCGAGACTCGGCAGACTACCGCCGGAGGGATGACACCATGAATCGCCGTCTTCATGAAGTGGAGAGGCGCCTGGGTCAGATGAACCGAGAAGAGGAGCTCAGGGGGAGGACCTTACGTCCTAGCCGACCCCCTTTCTCCCGGACCATAGTGGATGCACCTGTGTCGTTCGGATTCAAACCTCCCCAGTTCGAGATTTACACTGGTGAGACTGACCCAGTTGACCACATAGAGAGTTTTAAGACTCTCATGCTCCTTCACCAGGCTTCAGACGCCCTCCTCTGCAAAACCTTCCCCGCGACTCTAAAGGGCCCGGCTCGGGAATGGTACTCGCGCCTTACTCCTGCCTCGATATTCTCTTTCGAACAGTTCGAAATCCTTTTCATCACGCACTTCGTAAGCAGCCGAAGGGCAGAGAAGACCAGCATCTCCCTCTTGCACCTTCACCAGAAGAAGGGGGAAAAGCTGAGAGATTATGTGAAGAGGTTCACAGCTGAGGCCCGAACCATAGCATCTGTGGACCAGTCGGTCGCTACGGTAGCATTTCAATCCAATGTCCTCAATTCCAACCTCCGCTCCTCCCTCACCAAGAAACCACCTCATGACTTTTCCGACCTACTCCTTCGCACTGAAAAGTACATTCGGGCCGAAGAGGCCGAGCAACAACCCCACCGGGAGGGTTCTACCTCCGGGTTTAAGAGGAAGGGGGCGAAAGAAGAAGAAGGGGCCAGGAAGCTCCAGAAAGATAATGCCGGCCAGCGCCGACCTCCTAGATTTGAAAAGTTCACTCCCCTCACTACTAACATCTCCACCATCTTCATGGAAGTTGAAAAAGAGGGAGTCTTACCCCCTGCTCCGAGGATGAACACCCCGGCAAAGAGAATAGATAAAGAGAAATGGTGCCGCTATCACCGAGATCATGGTCATGATACCAACGATTGCCGTGCCCTGAAAAACGAGATCGAAGCCCTTATCCAGAGAGGGCAACTGGCCAGGTTTGTGAGAAAAGACCAAGCGGAACTTCCTCCTCCGCCTCGGGGAGCTAACAAACGTCCGGAACGAGAAGAGACGCCAGACTTTAAGGAAGAGCGGGTCCTCCATCTCATCCATGGGGGTCCAATGGGGGGCTCCTCAAACTCCTCTCGGAAAGCATTTATCAGGGAAGTCAATTCAGTCCGAGCCACACCTCCTCCCAAGGGCCTCAGCGTGCCTGTCACGTTCTCAGACGAAGATCTAGAAGGAATCCGCACCCCGCATTGTGACGCACTCGTCATTAGCCTCCACATGGCAAATTTCAAGGTGGAAAGGATCTTAGTAGACAACGGCAGCTCCGTCAACATCCTCTTCCTCTCCGCTTTTAAAGGCCTAAAGCTCTCCAGAGACAGACTCAAGCCCGCCGGCTACACTCTCCATGGGTTCACGGGGGTAACTATTGAAGGGGTAATCACCCTCGATGTAACTGCCGGCCAAACTCCTACCACCCGAACAGAGTCGATGGACTTCATGGTGGTGGATGTTCCCGCCGCCTACAACGTCATTTTGGGCCGGCCTGGCCTTGCAGCACTGGAAGCTGTCCCCTCAGCATATCATCTTAAGATGAAATTTCCCACCCGGTCCGGGGTCGGGGAAGTAAGGGGAAATCAGGAGCAGGCCCGAAAATGCTACATGACTTCAACCCTCGGACCCGTCCTCTCCTTAGAGACTCTGGAGATTCCTCAAGACTCTGCAAAACCGACCTCCGAGCCGGTGGATGAACTGGAAGAAGTGCTCTTCTCTGAACAAGAGCCGACCCGCAAGTTCTTCGTAAGCAAGACCCTTCCGTCCGCTCTATACTCAGATATTGTGAAATGTATCCGAACCAATCAAGACCTCTTCGCGTGGTCCGCAGCAGATATGCCTGGTATCTCCGAAGAACTCTTAGTCCACCGCCTGAGCGTCGATCCGGGGTCCAAACCAGTCCAGCAAAAGAGGCGCAAGTTCGCCCCCGAGCGTCAGCTCGCTATCAAAGAAGAAGTAGACAAATTGTTAAAGGCCCGATTCATACAGGAAGTAAACTATCCTGAATGGTTGTCAAACGTAGTAATGGTGAAGAAGTCCAATGGGACTTGGAGAATTTGCATTGATTTCACCGACCTCAACAAGGCCTGTCCCAAAGATCCCTTCCCTCTACCGAGCATCGACACTCTGATTGACGCAACCTCGGGACATGAGCTCCTAAGCTTCATGGATGCTTTCTTGGGTTACAACCAGATAAGGATGTTCCCGCCGGATATCCCTAAGACATCTTTTGTGACCGATCAAGGCCTTTATTGCTACAGAGTCATGCTATTCGGCCTAAAGAACGCAGGGGCAACATACCAACGCCTCGTCAACAAGGTGTTCCAGGCCCAGATCGGTCGGAACATGGAAGTGTACGTCGATGATATGCTGGTGAAAAGCATCCGAGGCGTTGATCATGTGGCTGACCTCCAAGAAGCGTTTGATGTCTTGAGGAAGCACAATATGAGACTCAACCCGAACAAGTGTGCGTTCGGCGTCTCATCAGGCAAGTTCCTCGGCTTCATGGTTAGCCAACGAGGAATTGAAGTGAATCCGGAGAAGATCAAAGCCATATTGGACATGGTCCCTCCCAGAAATGTTAAAGAAGTTCAGAGATTGACTGGTCGCATAGCCGCCATAGGGCGCTTTCTGTCGAAGTCCGGGGAAAAATGCCTCCCGTTCTTCAAAGCCCTCAGGGGGGCTAAAGGATTCGAGTGAGGGCAGCAGCAACAAGACTCCTTCGACCAGCTTAAAGCCTACCTCGTCAACCCACCTCTCCTCAGCAAACCAATACCAGGCGAACCACTCTACCTCTACCTTGCAGCTTCCGAACAGACGCTCAGCGCAGTTTTGGTCAGAGAAGAAGAAAGGGCTCAGAGGCCCATTTACTATGTCAGCAAAGTGCTCCGGGACGCCGAGCTCTGGTACCCGAAGATTGAAAAAATAGCCTATGCCCTAGTAATGGCCGCCAGAAAGCTCCGACCCTACTTCCAGTCCCATTCGGTGATCGTCCTTACCGACCAACCGCTGAAACAAGTCCTTCACAAGCCTGAGACTTCCGGCCGCCTCATGAAGTGGTCGATCGAGCTGAGCCAACATGATATAACCTATCAGCCTCGGACCGCGATCAAGGCTCAGGCACTAGCCGAATTCATAGTGGAAACAACTATCTCCGACTCCGAACAAGCGATAAAGGGACCACCTGTATGGACGGTTTATGTCGACGGATCCTCTTGCGACGAAGGAAGCGGAGCGGGGGTCATCCTGGCAGGCCCAGATGACTTTGTCCTCCAATATTCCCTCCGTATAAACTTCAAAGCCTCGAACAACGAGACCGAATACGAGGCACTAATAGCTGGACTTCGAATGGCCCGGAATGCAGGGGCACAACAGCTACAGATCTTCAGTGACTCTCAGTTGATCGTCAACCAAGTCCTCGGCGAGTATGAAGCCCGCGATGACAGAATGATTAAATACTTGGCCAAAGTAAAGAGCCTCATGGCACTGTTTGACGAGGCTCTCATCTAAAGGATCCCCCGAGAAGAAAATGCTCAGGCCAATGCCTTATCCAAGTTAGCCTCCTCTTCCCTTCAAGGTCTGGAACGGACCGTATTGATAGAAGTCCTCCTAAAGCCGAGCATAGAGGACGAAGCACCAGACTCCGTTGAGGCATTGCCCGTCCTCCTCGAAGACAATTGGATGAAGCCCATTGTCGAATTCTTAAAGGACGGACTCCTCCCTGAAGATCCAAGGGAAGCACGAAGAATTAGGACCCGAGCCAAGCGTTTCACTTTGATCGAAGGCATCTTATATAAACGCTCCTTCACCCAGGTGGATGGTCGACCTTACCTAAGGTGCCTTTCCCCCAGCCAAGCCGACTACGCCCTGCAGGAACTCCATGAGGGCATCGGCGGAGCTCATTCTGGGCCCAGGGCTCTAGCGCGCAAAGTGTTGAACTATGGATATTACTGGCCCACTCTCCTACGAGACGCAGAACGACACGTTCGGCAGTGCAGCTCCTGTCAAAAGTATGTAGACATCCGATGCCTTCCGCAAGCACCGCTAATCTCCCTATCAAGTCCGACCCCCTTTGCTATGTGGGGGATGGATTTACTAGGACCGTTTCGTCCAGCCCCCGGGCAGCTAAAGTTCCTAGTCGTGGCAGTCGACTATTTCTCTAAATGGATAGAAGCCGAGCCCCTGGCTACAATCACCGAGCATAGGGTCGTTCAATTCTTCTGAAAAAATGTGATTTGCCGGTTCGGCGTTCCCCGAGTCATAGTCACGGATAATGGAACACAATTTACTGGGGCCGCCTTCCGAGCCTTATGTGAGGACCTCTCCATACAACACCGATTCTCCTCCGTCTCCCATCCTCAGTCGAATGGCCAAGCAGAGAATGCCAACCGACAGATTCTCTCGGGCATCAAGAAAAGATTAGACAAGTGTTCCAAAGGACTGTGGGTCGATCAGCTGCCGAACGTACTCTGGAATCACCGCACCACTAAGCGGACCCCAACGGGCGAGAGCCCATTTAATCTCACCTATGGGGCCGAGGCCATCATCCCCCTAGAAGTCGGCATACCCTCTCCTCGTTTGATAGCTTATCAAGAAGAGCAGAACGCTAGAGAACTCAGAGCAAGCTTAGATCTGATAGATGAAATCCGAGAGAGGGCGGCCATACGCCAGCAAGCTTACCGAAGGAGGATCGAACTGGCATACAACAAAAGGGTCCGACCAACGGACCTCAAAGAAGGGGACCTGGTCCTTCGAAAATTGGCCATCTCGTTCCCCGGACAGAAAAGCAAACTGGCCCCGAATTGGGAGGGACCGTACAAAATCTCAAAAGTGATCCGCCCGGGTGCATACAAGCTAGAAGATCTCGAAGGCAGGGAGATTCCCAGGACTTGGAATGCCGACCATCTTCTGAAATACCAAGAGAAGGCAACCACGCCCCTCTAAGTAACTCAGGATGTCGAACCATTCCCTTCCCTTTACTAGTAGTGATTTTTCCTTTTATTTTTTCATTGTAATAACGGCTAGCAACTTTAGAAGCGGCCGATCATTAGATATTAATAAATAAAGTTCTTTCGTATTTGCTACCACATCTCTCTGCTTTTAATTTCTTAATCTTACGATGGTTCCGGAGTCCAACACTTGGTTCGATTCTACTTCGCAAGTTCGCTTCCAAGCGATCTAGAAGTAGCTCGCCATTCGGAATTGCTCCCACAGCCGTTGAATGGTACGGAGTCCAACACTTGGTTCGATTCTACTCCGCAAGTTCGCTCCTAAGCGAGCTAGGGGTAGTTCGCCATTCGGAATTGCTCCCACGCCCTTAATCTTACGATGGTTCCGGAGTCCAACACTTGGTTCGATTCTACTTCGCAAGTTCGCTCCCAAGCGATCTAGAAGTAGCTCGCCATTCGGAATTGCTCCCACAGCCGTTGAATGGTACGGAGTCCAACACTTGGTTCGACTCTACTCCGCAAGTTCGCTCCTAAGCGAGCTAGGGGTAGTTCGCCATTCGGAATTGCTCCCACGCCCTTAATCTTACGATGGTTCCGGAGTCCAACACTTGGTTCGATTCTACTTCGCAAGTTCGCTTCCAAGCGATCTAGAAGTAGCTCGCCATTCGGAATTGCTCCCACAGCCGTTGAATGGTACGGAGTCCAACACTTGGTTCAACTCTACTCCGCAAGTTCGCTCCTAAGCGAGCTAGGGGTAGTTCGCCATTCGGAATTGCTCCCACGCCCTTAATCTTACGATGGTTCCGGAGTCCAACACTTGGTTCGATTCTACTTCGCAAGTTCGCTCCCAAGCGATCTAGAAGCAGCTCGCCATTCGGAATTGCTCCCACAGCCGTTGAATGGTACGGAGTCCAACACTTGGTTCGACTCTACTCCGCAAGTTCGCTCCTAAGCGAGCTAGGGGTAGTTCGCCATTCGGAATTGCTCCCACGCCCTTAATCTTACGATGGTTCCGGAGTCCAACACTTGGTTCGATTCTACTTCGCAAGTTCGCTCCCAAGCGATCTAGAAGTAGCTCGCCATTCGGAATTGCTCCCACAGCCGTTGAATGGTACGGAGTCCAACACTTGGTTCGACTCTACTTCGCAAGTTCGCTTCCAAGCGATCTAGAAGTAGCTCGCCATTCGGAATTGCTCCCACAACCGTTGAATGGTGCGGAGTCCAACACTTGGTTCGACTCTACTCCGCAAGTTCGCTCCTAAGCGAGCTAGGGGTAGTTCGCCATTCGGAATTGCTCCCACGCCCTTAATCTTACGATGGTTCCGGAGTCCAACACTTGGTTCGATTCTACTTCGCAAGTTCGCTCCCAAGCGATCTAGAAGTAGCTCGCTATTCGGAATTGCTCCCACAGTCGTTGAATGGTACGGAGTCCAACACTTGGTTCGACTCTACTCCGCAAGTTCGCTCCTAAGCGAGCTAGGGGTAGTTCGCCACTCGGAATTGCTCCCACGCCCTTAATCTTACGATGGTTCCGGAGTCCAACACTTGGTTCGATTCTACTTCGCAAGTTCGCTTCCAAGCGATCTAGAAGTAGCTCGCCATTCGGAATTGCTCCCACAGCCGTTGAATGGTACGGAGTCTAACACTTGGTTCGACTCTACTCCGCAAGTTCGCTCCTAAGCGAGCTAGGGGTAGTTCGCCATTCGGAATTGCTCCCACAGCTGTTGAAAGGTTCGGACTCCAACACTTGGTTGCCGAGCGTTCTTGACACCGACTGTTTTGCACGCATGAGTTCGGCAGTCAAGATCTCCCAAAAATTTCCAAGTCTGAAGCCTCGGCACCAGCTCCGAGCGTTCTTGACGCCGACCGTTTTGCACGCATGAGTTCGGCAGTCAAGATCTCCCAAAAATTTCCAAGTCTGAAGCCTCGGCACCAGCTCCGAGCGTTCTTGCCACCGACCGTATTACACGCTTGAGTTCGGCGGTCAAGATCTCCAAAGAATTTCCAAGTCTGAAGCCTCGGCACCAGCTCCGAGCGTTCTTGCCAAGGCTTAAGTTCGGCAGTCAAGACTAATCAAAAACACCAAGTCTCAAACCTCGGTTCCACAACTCCACGACTAGAAGAAAAATTGGGCAACCACGATACGACGACAATTAAATCGATTCCAATTTTATTAAAAGCAACCCTTACATACATCAAGATTACAAGGTACTAAAGATTACAAGGAACTGAAAAGCGCAAATTACAAGACACTAAACTCAGAGCCATCAACGCCTTCGAGGCGCAGGGATGCTCCTCTTCAGGGACACTTGAGGTCGACGACGTTTGCCTCCGGAACCCGATCCCAGCCCAGCGAGCTGGGACGTGTCCTCGGCACTACTTCTGGCAGCCACACCGACGGATGCGCCGCTTGACGAAATTGCCACTGAACTCTGCGCGTCCCCCGGGCTCGGATGACCGAGGCGCGCACGGGTCGCCATCTCGTAAAAGGTGATGCCACGCTCGCTCTCCGCTCGGGTACATGAAGTGCTCCTCACATTGATTGGCCTCGAACGCGGTCTGAGGCGAGCTACTTCTGCTTCCAGTTCGGAGATCCGACCCCTCAACGAGCCATCTTGCGCCTCGGCCTCGAAGCAAGCCGATACCGCCGAGCTCGGAACGCCTACGTGACTCGCGATGAGGTGGCGAAGATGAGTGACTTCGATGCTCCTATCAACAGTGGCTCTCTTCAACACGTCGACTTCGGCTGCCAATTCATCCCGTTCAGCAGTAAGCTTGGCCACCTTAGTCGTCAACTTCTCTCCTTCCATTCGAAGCTTAGTCTCCACAGTTTGCAAATGCTGAATCTCCGAAAGCAGATCGTCCCTCTCCGCCGTTACCTTTGACAATGTGTGGCGAAAGCACTTAGTCCGAAGACTACTGGTAAAGGCCGCCGCCGAACTCTCGTCCTTACCCGAGGGGGTCATCTCGGCAATCCTGCCTTCCAGACGCCGAATGTCGCTGTCCCGCTGCCCTACGATGAGCTGAAGCTGGTTTCGCTCGCTTTCTGCTCGGCGCAGTCCCAGCTCGACTTCGTAAAGTCGCTCTCTACACCTCGCCAGACTTAGCCTCGTCGCCCCGAGGCCCGCCTCGGCGCGAACCTTGTCATCCGACCCTTTACGCTCGACCCCCTGAGCTACCACAACGAGCTGAAAAGAAACGCAAACAAGCAACAGAAATTCAGGCATTGTCTAAATCCCAGACTTTGGGGGTTTCTTTCAAACAAACGCTCGAGCACTCAACAATCAACGGACAAAGACACGAAATCGAGCCCAAAAAGTTATGTTTTTCATTCATTTCAAAAAGGTAGCGGTGGCCTGTCCGCTATTAGGCGTTACACGACAAAAACAACCAAAAACAAAAGAAAAAAAAACAAACAGAGTTAGGGCGCGACCTCTTTCCCGGGGCGGCGAGAGGGGGTCGAGGGTGACGCCTCCGAAGGGGCAACCGTCGCCAAGGGGGTAACCACCGACCCCTGAGCTCCGACGGGGGGATCGACCAAAGGCTCGTCGTCGCCCCTCTCCTCCTCCTCTTCTTCTTCCCCCTCCGATTCGGGGTCGAAGCCTTCAACGTACCCCGGGAACAACCTCCAACCCGAGCAGTCCACGGAGGGATAGGCCTCCTTCACCCGGGCGAGAGCGTCGGCGAAGGCCTTTGCCATGTTTTGGGCGAGGAAGCTCTGCGCCTTCTCCATGGTCGCATCCTCCGCCTTCTTCACCGCCGCCGCTTGGGCCTCGGCCGCCTCGGCCAATTGCTTGGCCGCCTCCTCCTTCTGCTGACGGAGTTGGCCCTCCAGCGTCGTGACCCTGTCCTCGAGGTAGTCGACCCTCGCCGACTTGGCCTCGAAGTTCAGCTCGAGCTTGTCGAGCTCGGTCTGAATCCGGGCCTTCTCCTTCCGAGCTTGGTCGGATTCCTTCTTCATCTCCTTCTCCTGGGCCGCCATCCTCTCGGTGAGGTGCCTAAAGTGTACGACGATCTACAATTAAAAATCAAGGGAGTCACGAAAATTTCAACTTGAGAAGGTCGGCATAAAAAAGAGGGGGTAGATCCAGCGCTTACCGATACCGCCGAGCGCGCTATCTCGATAACGTCGTCTCCCTCCCGTCCGGCCTCCATGGCCGCCCGATCCTTCGGCGTGGCGAGGTGCTTAATGGCCTCCATGCTCGCCAGAGAATTGCCGAGGAACCCATCGTGCTTCCGAACCTGCCAGTCCGGGACGTGGATCCTTTTGTGGGCCTCGGTCAAGAGCTCCTCTGCCGCCTTCGACAGCGGTGGCGTAGGCATGTTGAGGGCGGCGGCGACGGGAAATTCGCCGACCTTGGTCGACGACGAAGCAACCACGGCGTCAGAAGCCGGGTTCTCCAAGATCTCCACCTCGTCGGCTGCCTCGGCAACCTTCGGAGCCTTTGACGTCGGCAACTTCGAGGCCACCCTCTTCCTCTTCTTCGGCGCCTTGTTGGCGAGGCCTGCCCTCAGCGCCAGCACCGCCTGATAATCCATGGACTCTGCACCATAAGATAAGTCTGTTAGTTCGGAACAAGCTATGAAAAATAAAAGCGCACAAAGTAAAATAACGATAATAAATAAAGAAAGCCGCGTACTGGGATCGGCATGAACGAGCCCTCCCTTGAACAGGACGTCCTCGGTCAGGTCCTTCCAATCTAGCTATGGCCGACCCAGGAGTACCCGTACAACCTCCTCTTCTTCGGGCCGAAGTGTCGGTAGCGCCTTCACCTTCTTCGGCACACCCTCCACCCAGCTAACTGGAATGGGCCAGGCCTCCGGACTACGTACCAGAAGGTACTTCTCGCGCCAGTACTTGATAGAATCAGGGCAGACGACGAGCCGACCTCCGTGCCTCGGGGTCAAATAGTACCGGTACGCCGACCTGTTCCCCTGATGAGGCTGGTAGATGGTCCGAAGCACGTTCAGCTCCGACTGAATCCCTGTGGCTTGGCAGTGAAGTACGAAGCCGTTTATCACTCTCCATGCGTTCGGCATAAGTTGGATGGGGCTGACCCCAACCCATCTTAATACTGCAACCGCGAACGGATGGAGAGGCAGCCGAGCCCCGGCTATGAAGGCGTCGACCGGCCAGCAACACACGGTCACCGGCAGCGGCGAGTTAGCCCTAATGCCGGGACCCGGCAATATAAGTTCGTACTCCTCCGGGATCTGAAAGCAGTCCCGGATCACTCCCAAATCCTCTTCGCGAAGGATCGACGCTGTCTCGTCAGCCTCTGTCATCTCTCTCACCGGATTCTCCTCGAAAGTCCGGGCCCTCCCGTATACAATGCGCTCGGCGTCCTCCTCTGGAAGTTCCCGAACCCTGTGAAGCCCAGTCAACGGCCCTGGTAGTCTGCCGAACTCCGGCATGCGCTTCGGCTCCTCTACGACGGAATCCTTGCCAAACACCTTCTTGCTTTTATGAGGTCGGCTAGAGGTCGGAGCTTCGGCAACTTCAAGGGAGGGCTCGGATGAAGAAGAGGAGACGGAGACAGACATGTTTAGAAACTAAAAATATAAGTTACCTTAACGGAGATGTCGTCGGAAAGTTCGCCGGAAAAAGATTAGCAATCACCGGGAGCTCAAGCAAGAACAAACCAAAACACCAGAGCGAAGAGATGAAAAGTGAAAAATGAAGAGGGGGTGGGGGTTTTATAGAAGAGCCAGCACGCAAATCGAGGTTAACGGGCCTTTACTGCAGGCCCACTCCCATAAAACGACAAAAGGCGACTCCAAACGTCGCCTTGTTCACCGCGCCTAGCTAAACGGCCCATTAATGGCAATCACGTCAGCAGAAGCCCAGGGGACGCAGCATTAATGCACGTCACATCTGTCAGAAGCCCAGATGCCGTCACGTCTGTCAGAAACCCAGAGGCCGTCACACCCGTCAGAACCGTTGAATCTCCAGCCTCGGCACCAGCTGCCGAGCGTTCTTGACACCGACCGTTTTGCACGCGTGAGTTCGGCAGTCAAGATCTCCAAAAAATTTCCAAGTCTGAAGCCTCGGCACCAGATCCGAGCATTCTTGACACCGACCGTTTTGCACGCATGAGTTCGGTAGTCAAGATCTCCCAAAAATTTCCAACTCTGAAGCCTCGGCATCAGCTCCGAGCGTTCTTGACACCGACCGTTTTGCACGCGTGAGTTCGGCAGTCAAGATCTCCCAAAAATTTCCAAGTCTGAAGCCTCGGCGCCAGATCCGAGCGTTCTTGACACCGACCGTTTTGCACGCATGAGTTCGGCAGTCAAGATCTCCCAAAAATTTTCAAGTCTGAAGCCTCGGCACCAGATCCGAGCGTTCTTGACACCGACCGTTTTGCACGCATGAGTTCGGCAGTCAAGATCTCCCAAAAATTTCCAAGTCTGAAGCCTCGGCATCAGCTCCGAGCGTTCTTGACACCGACCGTTTTGCATGCATGAGTTCGGCAGTCAAGATCTCCCAAAAATTTCCAAGTCTGAAGCCTCGGCATCAGCTCCGAGCGTTCTTGACACCGACCGTTTTGCACGCGTGAGTTCGGCAGTCAAGATCTCCCAAAAATTTCCAAGTCTGAAGTCTCGGCACCAGATCCGAGCGTTCTTGACACCGACCGTTTTGCACGCATGAGTTCGGCAGTCAAGATCTCCAAAAAATTTCCAAGTCTGAAGCCTCGGCGCCAGATCCGAGCGTTCTTGACACCGACCATTTTGCACGCATGAGTTCGGCAGTCAAGATCTCCAAAAAATTTCCAAGTCTAAAGTCTCGGCGCCAGATCCGAGCGTTCTTGACACCGACCGTTTTGCACGCATGAGTTCGGCAGTCAAGATCTCCCAAAAATTTCCAAGTCTGAAGCCTCGGCACCAGATCCGAGCGTTCTTGACACCGACCATTTTGCACGCATGAGTTCGGCAGTCAAGATCTCCCAAAAATTTCCAAGTCTGAAGCCTCGGCACCAGATCCGAGCGTTCTTGACACCGACCGTTTTGCACGCATGATTCGGCAGTCAAGATCTCCAAAAAATTTCCAAGTCTGAAGCCTCGGCGCCAGATCCAAGCGTTCTTGACACCGACCGTTTTGCACGCATGAGTTCGGCAGTCAAGATCTCCCAAAAATTTCCAAGTCTGAAGCCTCGGCACCAGATCCGAGCGTTCTTGACACCGACCGTTTTGCACGCATGAGTTCGGCAGTCAAGATCTCCAAAAAATTTCCAAGTCTGAAGCCTCGGCGCCAGATCCGAGCGTTCTTGACACCGACCGTTTTGCACGCATGAGTTCGGCAGTCAAGATCTCCCAAAAATTTCCAAGTCTGAAGCCTCGGCACCAGATCCGAGCGTTCTTGACACCGACCGTTTTGCACGCATGAGTTCGGCAGTCAAGATCTCCCAAAAATTTCCAAGTCTGAGGCCTCGGCATCAGCTCCGAGCGTTCTTGACACCGACCGTTTTGCACGCATGAGTTCGGCAGTCAAGATCTCCCAAAAATTTCCAAGTCTGAAGCCTCGGCATCAGCTCCAAGCGTTCTTGACACCGACCGTTTTGCACGCGTGAGTTCGGCAGTCAAGATCTCCCAAAAATTTCCAAGTCTGAAGTCTCGGCACCAGATCCGAGCGTTCTTGACACCGACCGTTTTGCACGCATGAGTTCGGCAGTCAAGATCTCCCAAAAATTTCCAAGTCTGAAGCCTCGGTGCCAGATCCGAGCGTTCTTGACACCGACCGTTTTGCACGCATGAGTTCGGCAGTCAAGATCTCCAAAAAAATTCCAAGTCTGAAGCCTCGGCGCCAGATCCGAGCGTTCTTGACACCGACCGTTTTGCACGCATGAGTTCGGCAGTCAAGATCTCCAAAAAATTTCCAAGTCTGAAGCCTCGGCGCCAGATCCGAGCGTTCTTGACACCGACCGTTTTGCACGCATGAGTTCTGTAGTCAAGATCTCCAAAAAATTTCCAAGTCTGAAGCCTCGGCGCCAGATCCGAGCGTTCTTGACACCGACCGTTTTGCACGCATGAGTTCGGCAGTCAAGATCTCCCAAAAATTTCCAAGTCTGAAGCCTCGGCATCAGCTCCGAGCGTTCTTGACACCGACCGTTTTGCACGCATGAGTTCGGCAGTCAAGATCTCCCAAAAATTTCCAAGTCTGAAGCCTCGGCATCAGCTCAAAGCGTTCTTGACACCGATCGTTTTGCACGCGTGAGTTCGGCAGTCAAGATCTCCCAAAAATTTCCAAGTCTGAAGTCTCGGCACCAGATCGAGCGTTCTTGACACCGACCGTTTTGCACGCATGAGTTCGGCAGTCAAGATCTCCAAAAAATTTCCAAGTCTGAAGCCTCGGCACCAGATCCGAGCGTTCTTGACACCGACCGTTTTGCACGCATGAGTTCGGCAGTCAAGATCTCCCAAAAATTTCCAAGTCTGAAGCCTCGGCATCAGCTCCGAGCGTTCTTGACACCGACCGTTTTGCACGCGTGAGTTCGGCACCGGCCCCGAACGTTCTAGCCACCGACCTTGTTATAAGCCTAAGGTCGGCATTGACCGCCAAACGCCCTTGGTTCCGACCCCCCGTACGTGGGAGATCTGGCCCTCTGACTTCGACGAGCCCTCTCTCCAGACTCGCAACCACGCCGAGGTCCCTCTTCCCGTCGGAAAGAATCGCCGAACCGATCCCTGACCTCGGCGCCCTGGTCGCCGAGCTCTGGGAGGGATCGGAGTCGCGACACCGGAAAGACGCGACCCTCAACAGAAGGACGCGACCAAGCCGGTCACCGATAGATTACAAAGCCACGAAGACGTCCACACCAGAACGCCGCCCGATCAAAAGGGATTACCTCACTGCCCCCTTTCTAGATTCAAGATCCCACAATTGGACTCCGATCCAACTCCACTAGCCACTAAAACAGTTAGACTACTCCTTAAAGTCTGATCGCACTCAGTCTTTAGGAGTGGGGGGCTCGTGATATGGCTAAAAATGGGGTTTAATCAGAACCGTCCAAATCAGGTACGGATCTTGAAGCCCAAGGGTAAAACGGTAATTTCTCTACAAAAGGGTCCAAAATGGGTATTGGATCTCCTCCTCAGGGACCCAATAACCTGCGAATGGATCCACTAAACGAGAGGGTGCGGGTCCTAATCCGCTGTTCACCTAATCCAACAAGATAAAGTCAGGATCCCCGATCAATCTTGACCGACGGTCCTGATGCATGTTAATCTTTCCACCGGGATTTGGGGATTAAATTCCTTATCTGATTACAAGAATATATCTTATC
Source organism: Hemerocallis citrina (assembly GCA_017893485.1). Classification (NCBI taxonomy): domain Eukaryota; kingdom Viridiplantae; phylum Streptophyta; class Magnoliopsida; order Asparagales; family Asphodelaceae; genus Hemerocallis; species Hemerocallis citrina. The sequence goes on along the minus strand of CM030358.1, from coordinate 466,840,865 downwards.
AGATTACATTCCTAATCTGTTTACAAGGAGATTATTCTATATCAGACCACAGGGATTACATTCCTAAACTGTTCTCTAAGACGCCTATAAATACCCCCATCCATCTCCATTAAGAGGTAATCAATCTTTCACCAGTTTTTACGCTCTTTCATAGTCTGCCAGATTACTGACTTGAGCGTCGGAGGGTGCGTCGCCGGGAACAATCCCGGTGTCTCGCACTTTTTGCAGGTGCACGGCTGGACGACGATCGACGCCCGACGGAACAGGTACACAGGTTTTCTATTCAGTTTCCCTAAGAATCCACAAGTTCTATCTGTTTGCCCCCACACCAAATTTAGCGGCAACACTAAGGTTGTTAGTGGGAATAGCGACGGCAAAAAAAAAAAATTAAAAATTAAAACATAGGTAGCTATTCCCATTAGCGATCTTGAAATGAAGATGCCGATATTGAAAATAGCGACCACTGCTGACGTGGCACAAAGTAGCCCAACAGCGCTAATAGTTGGGGAACTGGCCCAAAAACTCAAATATTTTCAAAAAGTGGCCTATGACGGCAAAAAAATCCCCACTTCTCTTCTTCCCCGTTCAGCGGTTGTTCTGTTTCCCTTCATCCACACACACACCAAAAAAAAAAAAAACCCTAGCGGACGATCGAAGTCGACGAAAGTAACGAGGTGACGAAACCCAAACCCAACAGCAGCGCCACTGCGTCAGCGAATCCTCACTCTCTCTCCTCGCCGCTGGTACTCTATTTCTCTCTCTGTCTCTCTACTTCTCGATTTTGATTTGGAGATCTATGCTCTACGACTCAAAATCATGAAGCAGTTGTTATTGTTCGGTTTACTGCCGCTGTCCTCCGATCGCCGCCGTCACTGCCGCTGTCCTCCGCCGCAACTTTCCTGTAACTTTCTCTACCTTTCAACTTCCAATTTTATCAATCAGTGCTTGAAATTTCGTGCCAAAACCCTAAATTTCAAGAATCTGAGATATAGTGTTGATTGTTTTAGATTAGACATTAATGAGCCAATTCTTGATTATCATACTGTAATTTTGAAAGAATATCGCATTTTTAATACCTAATTTATATCATTTTAATTGTTAGTAATTAGTATCTTGTAGTATTAGTGTTCTTGTTCTTCATTCTATGGCTAAAAATTAAAAAAATACACAAAATTTTGGGCCAGTTTAAAAAAAGTATACAAATGTTTTTTTTTAATTTTTTTAAAGGACACAATGTTTAAATAAACTCCGCTGCGTTAGTTAGGGTTAGGGTTGGGGTTGGGGTTGGGGTTGGGTTTAAAAAAATCACTTTCATCTTTCATTTGTGTTTAAAAAAACCACATTCATCTTTTATTTGTGTTTAAAAAAAATATCACTTAACTAATCAGATGTTTAAATAAACCCTCCGAACTAACCCTAACCCTAACTAACTCAGTGGAGTTTATTTAAACATTGTGTCCTTTTTTTTAAAAAAAAAACTTTTGTGTACTTTTTTTAAACTGGCCCAAAATTTTGTGTACTTTTTTTATATTTAGCCTTCATTCTATCTCAGGTGGTAGTGACGGTAGATGTGATAAAGTTTGTAACTTGGATGGATTTTTTTGCGGTTCTGAGGCAATGTGGGTCTCTTGACCGGTCTCCTTTTTGGGATACTCTTTTGATTCATTTGTAATTATTCCGCTTTTTGGGATGGAGGGACTATCTTGTATGGGATGAGTTCTCTATTTTTTGACGGGTAATGAGTCTCATTGCCCACTTGTTGGGATCCATGAAGATCGCTTGGTTGTTTGTTTGGTTAAAAGCTTTTTAATGAAACGTGGGGGTTTACGACCCACCGTTTACAATAAAAATAAAAATAAAACTTGGATGGATTTTCGTTATTAAAAAAAAAATCAGCATCTTTTGAGTCCCCGATTTATATTGTTAGTATTAGTAATCGAGTAGTAGTAATGCTCTTATTCATCGAAGTAGTAAATTTTGTAACTATAGCACTTGGTTGTCAATGTTAATTGATTATAGGTATAAACGTAAGTTAAAACTTGCCTTCTCTGTTCAGTTATTTGGCTGCGTATGCACTGTTGAGTTATTTGAAAATTGCATTATGGAGGCGGAATCGCAGACAAGCCCACGGGAGCGGAAATGGAAGAAAGTGGCGTATGGAGGAATGCAGGAAGGGTACGACGACAACTATACCGATGATTCTTTTCTTGAAGCCATGGTAATGAATGCGAATGTTGTGAAGAGAGATTTAGTGAAAGTTATGTTGGATTCCGTATCTATATCACAGTATCTATGCGTTGTGGCACTCGTGGTTACTGTGTGGACCCAGACGTTGTGTTCTTCCATTGACGAGGTCACGCTTCTGAGCTTAGATGCTGCTCTCTTGTGTTTAGGATTTTTGGTGGTTTTTCTTACTACGAGCGAACTTTCGTTCCAACTTCTCTCACATTATCTACTAAAAGTATCCTTCTTCATCAGTGGCTTGTACGTCTTAGCCCCTGTTTATCATACTCTCACTAGGTCGATCAGTTCGGATTCTATATGGGCTCTCTCTGTTTCTCTTCTCATTGTTCATCTCTTCTTGCATGATTACTCTGGATGCACTATAAGGCCACCGGGATCTGTGAATAACCCAACATTGGTCAGTAACATATCTTTGAATGCATCGATAGTGGCGTCGGTTCTTGTGGCCTCCCGCCTCCCATCGAGACTTCATGTATTTGGCGTGATTCTGTTCTCGTTGCAGATTTTTCTCTTTGCACCATTGGTTGCTTTCTGTATTAAGAAGTATTCATTCAGACTTCACATATGGTTCTCGTTTATGGTGATAGGTGCGACTTTGAGTGTTGTATACGTGATGCACCAAATGCTATCTGCTCTCTTGTTGGTTCTGCTGATATTTGTTTCTGTTGTTTGCCCTTATTGGCTTATAAGGATACAGGAGTATAAATTTGAGATAAATGGTCCTTGGGATGAGGCTAAGCTCTGTTTTGATATAACAGAGTGACTGTTACTTCTGTTCAATCTTATAGTTCTGTTATAGTTAATGACAGAAAAGTTGAGCCGTGTAATTATGGTATCAAATACAGTGTCCGGATTTTGTATAACATTTTACCAGGAACATGTAATAATTTTTTATATAAACAATTTTTTGTGGTTCTAACTTCTGATACCCAAGTATTTGGCCTTAATCTTTCTTCATTTTATATCAAATCTGTGTGTTCTTTGGATATTATTCAACTTGATGTATTTTCTTTTTGGCACTATACTACTGTTCAATTTGCTTCTTTTTCTCTCAGATCCAGATTATGAACGATGAAACTCTTGTAGGTGATGATCACACCTGGTCTACGCCACTAGGTTGCATCTATCCTTTCAAGTTTTCAGGTATTTAACGTATAAATATCCATATTTTTTTCTTATAATGAGTTGTACACAGATGTTTATTCGCTCATGGTTGTTGTTTACTGTTATTTGTTTTGATCCATGAGTTAAATCTTTCTGCCTATGTATTTTTTTTGATTTTCTTGCGTTTAATCCACCTTAACATTGATGGGAGCAAGGCATTTGCTTAGGTGTAGGAATTCTCATTATTGCAAACTGTTATATTCTTTTCAAAGTTCATATTGATCAATTCGTTCTGTGACACCGCCAACGGAAGGACTAGGCAGTAGGAACTACTCATTAACTGTAAGCTAAAACTCTCATCTGCATTGATTTAATTAATCCTTTGCGGTAACAGACTTCAATGTTGCTTCATATCAGGCTTCATACACACCACTTCTTCATGATTAGGCCATAACTACGGCACCCCCCCCCCCCCCCCCCCCCCCCCCCCCCCCCCCCCCTCCCCCCCCCCTCCCCCCCTCTTTTTTTTTATAGGCCACCCCATATATATTTGAGCCTTCTATTTATTTTTTGGGGTCCAAGCCCAACTCTATTCTATCTAGTATCTATAACAACTTTATATATATTTTGCATGTTACTGCAATTTTTTTTTCAGCCCCCTCACTTTTCAATCCTGAATCCGCCCCTGCCCCCTTTGTTTTCCATCAACTTTGCATCTAAGAAGCACGGTGAGGGACACACTGGCACAAACTCAATTGGTAACAAAATGACCCATCGAAAATTTTAAAGTACTACATGGAATAGATAGTTTCATGTTAGATATTTGTCACTGATTGGCACATGAATTTTTTTAAAGTACTCTGTTGGAATAGCTAATTTTCTTTCGGATATTTGTGTGAGACACAATACAGCTTCCAGTACAATTATCTGCTCTTTGCATGTAGAGAAACATGATAAGTTAGGCATTACTTGGGCAGACTTCCTTTATATGGTGCTAAATATTATCTGCCATATAATCATGTCATGTCCTTTACAATATATACATTTAACGGGATTTAGGTTCACAAACTGGAATATTCCTGGGATGGTGGCAGTGTTGGTGGTGCATCCGTGGCGATGAGATGGGGTGGTTTTAGGTACAGAAATAGGAAGAGGCAGACAATGGGTCATTTGTTAAATAGGAATCTTATTGGTAGGAATATCATATGCATACTTGTCAGTTGTCACAATAGAATCATATTCACACTGTTCATGTGAATATGCTCCTAACTCCTACATTCATAGAAATTCTACTGTGTGCTATGCCAGGCCCAGTAATTTTGAAAGGAATATGTTCCACATTATCACATATACTGTGTAAATCCATTTGAACAATCAATGTAGGATTAATTAAACTTGAGCGTGATCCTGTATAATTAGAAATACAAATTATTATTTCAGAACCTATAAACAAAATTCCAAGGTTGCAGACATAGCAAACACACTCTTGTTCATAAGTATTGGTAGAAAAATTACTTCATAGGAACTTGGCATATTGTATAAATTGGTGTCATCTTACATGTTTACATGTTTTGATGATTATTCTATGATAATATGCCATGGATCTACTTTCCGCTGAGTAAACATAACTTTGTAACTTTGCATAGAGAGCATGATATAGGTCTTTGCATGACAGAATATTGATGCTTCCTGTAGTTATCATCCGTGAACCAGAAAGATAAAAGAGAAGCATTTAATATGCGGGAAGAAAAGGAAAAGAAGTTGATGATCTCCATACATACTAATGATATTCAAGCTTAATCTCTTTCCCTTATCATTCGCTGCCTCCGCCTTGCCTTTTGCTTGATAGAATTGACTCCTTTTTCAATCGGAAGAATTTGATCTCGTTTCCTTCTCTGTAGCCTCTTCGACATTGTCTGAATATCCATATTTGTGGCAGGGTATGTGAGACTATCACTCTTACAGTCTTTCTCAGTTTCTATTTTGGTCTCTAACCCATTATGTTATTGGCGGCATCTCACTCTTGACACCCTCCACAGTGAAACCTATCCTCCAATGGCTTTTATGTCTTGAATGGTTGGTTGGATTAGACACTGATGACTCTTGCCCAAGTACATCTGTGCGTGTGCTTACTTAAGCACGTAAATGCAAGGCAACGCAGAACAAAAGGACAATTGTTATTGATGATGAGTATCTTTTACATTTATGAATTCGTTGTTGCCGTATCCTCCATTGACAACAACCCAATCAAAAATGCAAAAAATGCTCAGCTGGATTGGCAGTTGTCTTCATTGCCCTCAGTCTGTGTGTTCATCCTGCATGCATGTTCTCTAAAATCACTTCATGTATAAGAGCAAGAATCGTTAGTGTTTGATAGGCAATCAACCATTCAAGATTTATAAACTTTAGGAGGATCCACTCAGGAGATAGATGTCTGAAAAGATGTCATCACTGATACCACTGGTAGAAGACCCGTTATATATACGGTGAAAAGGACTTTACGAGTAGTAAGTAAAAAGATGAAGAATAATGACAATCTACCTCCATAGCACTGCCAGTCATACTGATATTCAGATAGCATAGAATAAACTTGGGTGTTTATTATCTTATACAAGATCAACCGCTTTAGATGCAAAGGGAGTGCATTGCATCAGGGTGAATCAAGGGGACAGTAGCTAAGGCCAAAGGAGAAAAGTACAGATAACCAATTAACATTATGCTGTTACAATCTCTATCATGTTTGTTCTTCTTATTTAAGTACATTACAACATAGGTATATGAAGTAACTAGACAATGACCATCTGAGAATGAGGAACACAAACAAATGTGAATCTTCATTCATGAATTCTAATATTCTAAAATTTTCCTATGTGAAAAAAGGAAAAGTAAAGCATGAGCAAAGATGAAAACTGACTTCTTAATTTTATTTTAGCAATTATTCCGAACTTCTAGCTTTTCTCTGCCCAGTCGATTTCTTGATTGATGCAATTCTCTGAATCCTCATCTGCTCTCTGAAGTTGGCTATGAACTCTTCAGCCTTTTTATCCACCTCATTCTCCTCCTGTGGTGTTGCTTCCATTGTAACAGGATTTGATGCCTCTTCTTCATCAGAGATCTCGCTATCATCATCATAATCATCATCTTCGCTATCAGAATCAGAGGTAATGATCATCTTCTTCCTAAATTCATTCTTCTGTTTCTGATTTCTTGTCAATGGTGGTGAGCTTTGTGCTTCTTTTGATCCAACTCTTGTAACTGATCTCCTGGTATATGAACTGCTTTCTGAGCTAAAAGAATTCGAGCCCCAGTCATTGCTGTGAAGTCTTCCTCTTCCTCGTGAGGTCAAATCCTCTAACTCCTTCTTGAAGCTTTTCCTTTCATCTTCTCTTCTCTCCGTCACAAAATGGGAAACACTTCTGAGAGGCCTAGGTGGGGGAGGCGGTGGAGGAGGTGGCAAGTGCTTGTTGAAGCTCTTTTTCCTGATCACCAAATCCTCTTTGGCTTTCCCCCTGATTTCTGCAGAAAGAGAGGCCGATGGAGGGAGCCTATTTGGAGATGGAGTTGTAGAATCTGAATAGGGAGTTGAAGGAGGTTGAAAAAATGGAGTTTCGGAAGAACCTAATTCTTCATAAGTGGCAGAATTAGGCGGGCAATAAGGAAGCAGCGGAGATTCTGCCTTCGCCTCTGTTCTTCCTGATCTTGACCCCCATGGAATTGGAGATGGGAGGACGATGCCTTCCTTCCCTCCATCAATCTTTCCATTCTTGCCGACCTCATTCATCTGATTTGAGTTGAGGGGAGCTTCATCGTTTCCATAGCCATAAATTGATGATTCCGAGTATTCAGGCCTAGATTTCAAGCTCCGAACTGGAAGAAACGATGGCTTTGTGCTAGCATTGGTACCCTCAGTGCTTTCCTCGGCAACAATAACCATGGGCCTTTCCCGGTGGTACTGAGAATATTTCCAAGTTTGGTTCCTGGTCTCATCTTGAAAATGCAATCCCTTGGGAGATACAAGCTCTTCATCATCAAAGACCGAAGAGACCTGAAGGATACAGGAAACGTAAGAGTGAGGGGTGTCAACTTTTGTATGGGTTTCCTTTTTGTTCTCTGGTTCAGAGTTTCTCTTGCTAAAGAGACCATAGGAAATAGCGATACCGACAATGAGGAGGTGGATTAGCTCCCAGCTTGTTTTGAGGATGGTGTTATTTGCATGCTCAGGGGATTGCGAAGAAGGGAATAGAGGGAGAACAATGAGGACAAATACAAAAGCTGCTTTGTAGACGAAATTATAGTAAGGTTTTGGAGGGGGGTTTTGGGTTATCGGCGACTGGGTTTTGATGGAGTTTGGCTCATCCATTGATGAAAAATGATAATTGAGGTTCTTCTCTTCTTTGTTTATGCTTTTGGATGGTGAGAATGGGAGGGAAGAAAGGAAGGAGATGAAGGAGGAGAGGAAAGGGATATATGAAGACTTAGAGGTGAAGGAAACGTGGGAAAAGCTAAAGCCCAAGATGATGCCAGTCAGTGGGATTGAAATTGAATGTATCCTTTTTCTACTAGGGATAGAAATTTGCTTAAGATTCCTTGGTGCTAGTGGAATTTGCATGATTTCCCATTCTCATTTCTCCAATTTATATTTTACTTATTTTGAAACTAACATATATTCCTTTCAGATGTAACTAATTTTTGTATGTGATAACTGAAGAGCTGAGATGATCAAAATATATTTGCCTGCACCTCAGGTAAGTACGCAGAATTTACAGCAAGTTATAGCTGACAAGTTGTCTTGACAAAGAATTCTGATGTTTTTTTAGTAATGTATTCTGTATGATTTTAGTCTTTACAGCTCTTATTATGCTATTCATCTTATTTACTACAGCTCGCGTTGTTTGCAAAGTTTTCATTGTTATTTCCATTGTTCATTATTGAGAACTGGAATACAAAGAAACATATGAATTGTGAAGCCGTAGAAGTGTAGATACCACCATAAGCACTTTTGAGAAAGGAGAAGGGTTGATAGAACAGGGGGCGCTTATTGTTGTGATTCTTCTTTTGGATTGCTTAAGCTAGCTTGGTCTTAGCTTTAGTTCTAAGCTATATATCCACTTTTTCCTTGAGGTTTAGGTTAGGTATATACGATATCCGTGGGGGGTGCTCTGAGATGAGCACCCACAGAAGGATCTCGAATTTCAAGGAGATTGTATAGGGACACTTTGAGATGTGTGTCCTCTTTGTTGGGTTTTATGTCTTGCATACTTATTCGGTGTGAAGAAAAGATGGTATTACAAATATAGGGACACTTTGTTGTGTGTCCCCTTTGTTGGGTTTTATGCCTTGCATGGAAAGCCCTTTCCGTCTTTTTCTCGACATTACTATATATATTTTCATTATTTTATTCAATTTTGATACATCATCTTGTTATAAGAGATGAGATGTCGATGATATGATCTTCGATTCTAAAATTACATTGGGCTACTTTGGTTTGGAACTGAATTTATGCCCTCTTTTAAGTCTTTTGTGGGTTATGCATTGGACAACCACAATAATATGCTGTAAACAACTTATAGAAGGTTAATACTTTATGCTTTGTTGTAGGGTTTGCAAATGGAAGTGACTTCAGGCCGAAGACTACCATTTCAGGTTTGATCTATCCAGAATTTGACAAGGGTGAGAAAATTTGTCTTTCCTTGTCTTTTTTTTTTTTTTTTTTGGGAAGATAAAGGTGACCCATCTTAAAAATTTAACGAAACATAATAAAACTTAGTACATCAAAAGTTCACCACAAAAGCCTACTACATCAACAACTACTACTAATACGATAATCTGAAAAGAGAATCCAACAGATAGAGTAGATCCTATCGAAGTCCACCAAACATCCATCCACCCGCCAGTTGTTCCTGCCAAACCCTACTCATTGTCATCCATACGCAGTCTCTTTTTGGCCCCTATTTGCTCTGTCAAAGCATTAACCAAAGCAAGAATTTTATGTATCATGACAGAGAATCGACAACTATGATTACGAAAACACGACTCATTTTGGTCTAGCCATCGACTCTACATAGTGGCTGCAATAGAAATATCTCATGCTATTCCATTCTCTTTCTCGATCGCTCTCGCCCTCGAGGCACCCCAAACCTCTATAGTTGACCTAGGTTACTCAACTATCCCAAACCCCAAACACACTACCTCTTACACTAACCTGGCCTTAGAACAGGAGCGGAAAATGTCATTTCTGTCCTCCTCTCCAATATTACATTTAGAGCATGTAGCATCCACAAGAATATTTTGCCTTCTAAGATTAAGTTTTGAGAGGATTGAGTTATTAGCAGCCAATCATAAGAATGCATTCACCTTAGGTGGTGCGGTAGTCTTCCAAATCTTTTTCGCCTCCCCACTTCTCACCCCGCCATCATTCAGCCATGAGCCATTTGTAATCGATTTCACCCAAAAAGTGTCATTAGGTTCTAGGCACCACCACGCTCATATTCTCCTTTGTTTGTGCTACATCCCCATTCTGAGACAAAGTACTTTAGTGTCTGTAATTGTTCATGACCCTCCTGAGATAGATGGTTCCCAAATTCTAGTCTTAATTTATCGTTTTCCCAAACCCCAGCAACTAAGACATTTATCCCACCTTCGCCACTCCTTTCCACAGTTATTTCCACAGTTAATAGGCCCGTTCCCGTTAGCACTTCTACCTCCATACCTAAAAAAAATTCCGTCTTCGATATAGGGCAAAGGATTTACACCACTACACGTTTCGTCGTTTCCGCATTTTTCACCACCACTTGCTGAGGAGTGCCTTGTTCATATCTCTCAGGTTCATAATTTCAAGTTCCCCAAACTCCTCCTTTTCACATACCCTTCCCCAACTAGCCAGATGGAACACAATATTGACGTCAGTAATACCTTTCCACATGAACCGTCTTGTACATTTGTCGATTCTGCTGATGACCCATACCGGTAACTTGTAAATTGACATTAAGTACGCAGGCATGTTACTTAGCACCGAGTTAATCAACTTGATTCTGCCTCCCAGCGACAGAAATCGTTTTTTCCACCCTGCTAGTCTCTTCTTTACTTTCTCTACCAACCATATCCAGTTCTCCAGTTCTCCCGACTCATCACTCTAGATCTGATTGGTGTTCCCATGTACTTTAAAAGAAAATCACCTTTCTGGCAACCCAACAAGGTCATAATTGTCTCAATTGGGGTGTAGAGTTGTTCACCTAACACACTCACAACTTTTGTGTAAGTTAACTCTTAGTCCCGACCAGGCCTCAAAACACCTACACATCATCCCAAGCGCCAGTGTTTCTTCCAACTTTGCCCCCCCCCCCCCCCCCCCCCCCAACAAAAAAAAAGTACACATTCTTCACTTCATTCCAAATCATTTGAGCTGAAGGGCTTCATCCACACTATCCCACTCTTCCGTATCATGTCTTTTCGAAGTCCAGTTTCAGCATGAACCTGACAACCTTATCCAGGGCCGGCCCTAAGTTCCCAAGGCCCGAGGCGAACTCCCGAAATGGCCCCCCATGCAAAAAAAAAAAATGTATACAAAAAAATTGCACATTGTTCAAAGTAAAATTTGCAAAATATATATTATTGAAGAAGTAAAAAATTTTAAAGGCTCAAATAATTATTTTTGGGGCCCCTAATAACAGTATTTTTTTACGCGCAAAATACGTGCCTATATTTACAAGGGAAGTACAAATTTGGGGGCCCCTAAAATCATAAAAACTCCGGGGGCCTGAGGCGGCCGCCTCACCAGCCTCAAGGGTGAGGCCGGCCCTGACCTTATCCTTACCACCTCTGAAAATAATGTCATCAGCAGAAACAACACTATACATGATATCCCTCCCCTTAACAAGCTTCTTTGTGATTCCCCTATTACATCAAGTAAATGGGTTGATAATCTATTGGCAAGCACTTTCGTAATAATCTTGAAGGGTTCATTTAGCAGGCTGATTGATTTGAGATCTGACCCCTCAGAACCTTAATTTTTTTCAAGACGAGAATGACTCACGTAGTTCAACCTCTTAATATCCGCCACTCCTTGGTACACATATTGGATGATATCTAGTCTTAATGATATTCTAATAGTTTCTATAAAAAAATGTAGGGAAACCATCAGGTCCTTAGGCCTTGTCCTAACCCAAATTCTTGATTGCCTGGAACAACTCCTCTACCGAAAAACATCTCTTCTAACCCCTCGCTCCCATCAATTCCCGATTCATTCCACATATCCGACTTTAGGCTACATCCCAGTTACCCAATAACTCTCTAAAGTTAGTGTCCACATGTTGTCTCATTATTGTTTCGTCCTCACGCCAAACCTCATCTACAAACATTCCTGAGATGTGGTTATGTCTTTTCCTTGTCTTTTGATTATCAACTTTTCTCCTTTCAATATCGTGGGCACTATCCCTGTAGTCAGTCTGACCTGCAAGGCGAGTCATGAAAGCTGTAATAGCTGATTTAGAGATCGGCATGGCAAATTATTGTCGTGCAAGGTGCAAAGACATCAAGTGGACTGGAGCTTTTCCTATAGAGCTGATGAGGCTAGCTGAGGCGGACTCCTTTGGAGGGAGTTATGTTAGAGAGTAGTGTTCTTTTTCCTTGTCGTAGTTGATAGATTGTAGTTTGTTATCTGATCATGAAAAAAAAAAAACTGATTTAGAAATGTAACATTTCTGAAGCTTGGTCTGTTTGGTTAACTTCATGTAATTGCAATCATTGCAATTTAGAGCATAGAGCATGTTGCTTTATTTGGTGTGATTATAAATGCTGAAAATTTCAAGTTTATATCCCAAATGTAGTTGAATAGCGCAACGGAAAAGCGAAAATGAGATGACATTACATTAAACGACATATTGAATGGACTGAGCGAAACAATGTGGTTCTCACAAACTGCACCTTTTCTTATCCTTTTTTTTAAATATATAAACATGTTCTTATCCATATTTGATACCATGCTTATAGTACCTGCCTTAGACCTAAAATAATGATTGGATGAAGATTCTATTATGTATATAGGTTAATTACTTCTTTTTGGCTAAGTATCGGTGTCAAATGTAGGGTGGTTGAATGGAATAGCTTTGGATGAACGCAACCCAAATGAGACCTAGACCAAGGCATGTCATATTCCTCACGCCATTACAAAATAAGTTTGAAAGTAAGAGTTGGTCTCTGTTGAGGGTGCATAAAAAGATGATGGTGATTCCCCCAAGAGTACCTAGGCCACTTTTGCAGCCAAAGTCAGTTGCTATCATCCTCTTTTGGGTTGCAAGATGTTTTCGGTAGTCCAGAAATCGTGAACTTACATGGAAAACCCCGGTATAGAGCCTTCGACCGAGCAGGAGAGAATGTCACATTTAAAAAGGGCATCAAGAAGGAGGGTAGAATTGGTTTTGAGCAGGCTTGGATTTTGGATACTGGTTTTGTGTGAATACTTTTGGTCAGACGCTGAAAGTGTTAATATTCAAATTATGGTCACAACAGCATCAAAAGTTGTTGAGAGAACATCAAGTTGATTAGCCATGGAGTTTTAATCCTTTACAGGTGCATGAGATTCTGCCTCTAAAGTGAGAATAATTTAAAAAACAACAAATAGTTCCATATATCTATATTCTATATTGAGAGAGATTAAGGAATAATCATCACTTGTTTATGTTGATTAGTTTGTTCTCTTGAAGATGATATAGTTGATCTTACTACCAAAGACAACGATCAAGAGTTCAATGGCTTAAAGATGGGATGTCAATACTAGATTTTTTTCATAGAGTGGCCAACGGACATAATCACATATCAGAAATGCACGTGGATGATGTTTGGACTGAAGATGTAGGATTGATTAGTCTACACAGACGGAAAATTTAGGGAGCTATTTGGTTCTAAGAAAGAATATAGATGTACCGTGAACCCGGATATGTGGAGTGATTCTAGGATTGAGGGGAGTGAAGGAATAGAAGATAGATTCATAGAAGAAGAGGTGTTGCAGGCCATCAAGAATCTGGGTCAAGATAAGGCCCTTGGTCCGGATGGATTCCCTATCTTCTTCTACAGAATATACTGGAAAATCATCAAAGATGATTCAATGAGTCTTTTTGAGGAGGTGTATAACGGTACGACGGAAATTGAGAGAATCAACTACGCAAATGTAGTTCTGATCCCGATGAAAGCAGAGCTGTTAAGAGTCTCGGATATAAGGCCTATAAAAATTTGTTGAATGGATCCTTTAAGATTATCACCAAAGTGTTTGCTAACAGACTAGCACCCCATCTTTCGGATGTGGTGGGGGAATCTCAAAGTGGTTTTGTTAGGGGCGGGACATTATGGACAGCATTGTGTTGGCTCGTGAAATCGTTTTCAGAGGATGCAAATGGAAAGCAGACGGTTTCTTACTTAAACTTGACTTCGAAAAGGAGTATGACACAGTAGAATGAGATTGTGTAGGTGCGGCATTAGAGCTCAACGATACTCGGGATTGGGAAATTAAATGCAGAAGGGGCCTCATACAAGGGGACCCATTGTCACCACTACTTTTCACTTTGATTGCGGACGGTCTAGCACAAATGACAAAGAGAGGTAAGGAAGCTAACATCATCAAAGGGCTGACAGTTAAAGGAATTAAGGATACAATAACCATCATACACTATGCAGAAGATACCTTAATGTTTGGTACGACCAAGGAAGAGGAAATTATCGCTTTATGGATTATGTAAAGATGCTCAAGTTTGGGCTGGATTACGAGTTAAACTCCACAAAAGCTGTGTCATCCCATTTGGAGATTCTCTCTTCACTCCTATCGGGACCATTAATAATTATTTACATGCGCCCTACTAAGATGTGCCAAGAAGATTGGATGTCGTTAATTGAAAATGTTGACAAGTGATTGGTTAGTTGGAAGGGACGTTTCCTGTCGTTAGGTGGTAGGATAATGCTTATCAAATCGGTTCTTAAAAGCTTACCAACGTACATCATGTCAATTTATGAACTACCTAAATGGGTTCTCGGAAGAATTGAGAAACTTAGAAGAAGATTTCTATGGAAAGGAGCAAATGAGGATGATAAAGGGTTCCACTTGGTTAATTGGGGAAGGGCGTGCAAGAGGAAGGAATTCGGGACCTGAAAGATATGAAGAAAGCATTGATAAGCAAATGGTGGTGGAAACTACATAGGAATTGAAAAAATTGTTGGTACAATTCATTCGTTCTTTATCGAAGAAGGAAAAGATTTAGATTCGGGGGGAGAAGCGTTCATAGTAAGGCCTCCTATGTTTGGAAAGAAGTGGCGAAGGTTGGGGAAATTTTCCACGCTAATACAAAATCCGAGGTTGGTAACGGAAAGGAAACCGGATTTGGGAAGGATAAGTTGTGCGGGAGCAATACTTTACAAGTTTTATTTCCGGAGGTCGCAGTAGAAGCTGTGAGTTTGGACATTGTTGTTTCAGAAGTTTGGAATAACATAACCATTAAGATTAAACTTCGGAATCATCTGACACAAGCTTGTAATGATCAACTACAACTGCTGAAGGCTTTCGTTAGAGATGAAGGGCAGCGGGTTGGCAGAACGGAGGACACTCGCAATTGGTGCTTAGAATCGAATAACAATTTTCGGTTAAATCGATGTATAAATGGCTAAATGACGGAGGGATTCGAAGCAGGGAGGCAAACACGATTTGGATGACCAATCCACCAATGAAAGTGAGGATTTTTCTTTGGTTGGCGGCAAACGATGCCATTCTCTCGAAGATCAGTCTCGACAAATGCAACATACCGATGGATGTAACGTGTTCCACGTGCTTGACTGAAGACAAAGACACTAAACATATATTATTTCTTTGCCCTAAGGCTAGGTTGACTTGGGAGGTAGTTAGCTTAGGTTTTCGAGATCATGGAGATTCTGAGTACTACACTAGGGGTCTGGGGTGGGTGGAGAGTGAGGTTAGTTCGTAAAGATGATAGATTGGCTTGAGATGTTTCTGTAGCTGCTATTATGTCGGGTCTATGACTAAAGTGAAATGAGGCGTGCTTCTGTCATATTAATTTTGATGCATAATTTTTTTTCCTTTCATCCGTGCTTGGGCAGGTCATGCAGGGAAGAAGAAGAGACTTCGTTTGGAGGAGGAGGAGGAGTTCGTAACTTCGTATGGGCTACATTCGTCTTATGGGAACTTGGCTTTTGATACACATTTGGATGGTGTTTAGTATATGTATTGATGTTGTTGCTCTTTATTTGCTTATGTAGCAGTTGTTTTTGAGTTGGTGATCATTAGTCGATCCTAGAAACTGATCTGTAATATATTCTACTCTGTTTCATTAACTTTTCATTAATGAAGTGGTGACGATGCCACCTTTTATCTTTAAAAAAAAAATGATACGTTAAATACAATTCTTTTATATTATCAACAACAACAAAAAATTACCTTGTAAATCATATAAATACAATTTGTTTTCACAAGATAAATATGTTTTCAAAAATCCTGAACAAATTGTGATGATATTAAAATGTATATATGTACAGGGTTTGCCAGTGGACACGTGCCTATGGAACGTCTTCGTGAACGATGCAGCATATGAAAAGTCATGTATACACGTAAAGAAAATGCAGACAAATCACATAAAAAAAGCTAAAAAAAATTCAACATGCTAGTATTACTACTAACCATCCAATTATTAAAGAAGGTTAGATTTTGCAGCTTTTCATTTTCTAGAAAGTGAAGAGATATGAGAGAGAGAGAGAGAGAGAGCTGAAAAGTAAAGAGAGGAGAGAGAGATAGTAATAAAGTGAGGATGATTTTTATTTTGGGGGGATTTTTTTTTTTTTTTTTTTGTTGGTTGGGGGGGGGGGGGGGGGGGGGGGGGGGGGGGGGATATTTTTTTATGAGGATGAGCCATTGATTTTGTTTCAATTGAAGGAAAGTTATTCACTAGCTTTTTTTAAATTTGCCTTGTGATTTATTATATAGATAAATCATTAAGTACTGGAAAGCCACCCTAAACCTTATGAACTTTTTTTTTTGGGGTAAAACACCATGATCCGCATTATCTGTAATTTTCCGCATCCTCAATTATATTCGTCTAGTAATATGGTTGGAAATGTCTTTAGGTTAGTTTTAGATCATAAAACTTACAATAAAAAATAGTAAATTTTGTGATATTTTCTTATACATTAGCAGCAATAGAATATCAAAGAATAATAAAATAGTTCCAAAGAAAGAACAAAAAAAATTAAGTGTGTATGACTACGGCCTTGTTCTAACAAAAATAAAATAAAATTAAAGTATGAGTTGGATCTTTCATTAGGCCCATTAAATGCCCGTATGAAATGGTGACATTACAGGCCCAATGAGGGCCCAACCCAACCATTCGTTTATAGTAGCAGCCACTCGTTTCGGGTTTAAAGTAGATCCGAAACCCAATAAAAACTTCTACACTTTCACACTTCTCAAATTCCGTTCACAAAGCCCTCACTCAATTCCCTAATCAACCAATTCAATTTCCAACTAAATAATCAAGAAATTCAGCTTCATATAACAATCCCAGCCTCACCCATTCCCCATCCTCTACTGTCGAAACCCTAATTCAATCAGAGAGGTGCTTTGATCTGTGAGAAATTCACTTGCCCACCAAATGTTTGACGCAATGCTTGTCTGAGAAAAGATCCAAAATTTGTCAATTTTGAGCACTTGGATTGAAACACTTTGAAGTTTCATGGTAGTCCATGGATTTAACTCTGTCTCTCTTCACTACATTGTACTTATCTTAGAAGAGGTTTGCATTCAGAGAACAAGGGTGTAGACAGTGTGTTGAGAATTTCGGAATTTGTCATTCCAAAATCGGGTAGAGTTGTAAGAGACGATTGCCCTCAGCGGCTCATCCGGAGTTGCATAGATGATCTGTTGGAAACTGGGAAGGAGAATGATAGTTAAGTTGTTAAAGGGTCTGCACGTCGCAAATTGATTGGCGATTGTTGTGAACTTGGTTTTCCTAGTTTTTGGAAGATGATTGTTTTTGGGGGAGGTGGATTGGCTTGTGTTAGTTTGTGAACTGCGTAAGAGAGATGTTTGCCCTGATTCGTCTACTCTTTCTCGGAGCATTAGTTTGTGTGGAGCTAAGGGGGAACTTAACACGGGGATTCACCTTCATGGTTTTTCGGTTAATATTGGGGTTGATATGTGGACTCACATTGGAAGCTCATTGATTAGTCTGTATTCCAAATGTAGGATATTGGATGCTGCATATGGAGTGTTTCAGTTAATGCCTGAGAAGAACACAGTGTCCTGGACCACAATCATTGCAGGTTACGCTCAGCACTGGCAACTCGGGATGTGCTTGTCTTTGTTCAATCGGGTGAGATATTCAGATTCGGAACCAAATGATTACACATTACCACTAGCCTACACAGTTGTTTTATTGCTATTTAGCCTTATTTTGTACCCATCCAAATCCAAATTGGGAGGGCACATGAAAGTAGATTAGATCAGACAAGCCATTACAACCATGACCTGTCAGACACACAACACCATACAATGTGGTCCAATTACACATTCAGAAACCCATCACTCAATTTGTAGATGCAGACATTCTAAACAAAAGTATCCTATCCTCCTGTTGAGATTACAGTGGGACCCACCTCTTTGTAATGTAGGGTTCTTTCCATACATGTCCCCAATAATACTTAATTTTCATATCAGTTCCCATAAAGATCAGCTCCAAAAGTTATCCATTAGAGCATCTGTAGTCGTTTTCTATATATGCATAGGAAAAAAGCGTCTGTAGTCGTTTGCTAAATACCCAATTTTTGAATTTTCAATGTACAGTACCCGGCTATATTTAGCAATATGCATATTATAGAAATCGGAAGATGATATGCCGTTTGAGAAAAAAAACCCTTTTTTTTAGTGGACGGCAAATGATATGCCGTCTGGAAAAGAAAAAAAATTTTAAAAACAAAAATTTGAAGAGATGGCAAATGTTCTGCCGTTTGAGAAATTAAAAAAAAAAGCCTAGACGACAGATGTTCATCCGTTTGAGAATGGCCCAATTTTTTTGTCATCTTGTGAAGGGGCGAGAGATGATCTGCCGTCCTTCACTTTGACAATTTTTTTTCCAACGCTCTCCACAGATGGAAGATGATATGCCGTTTGATAAAAAAAAGCCATTTTTTTGGTATTGACGACTGCAGCGCTACCTCCTAATTGCTATTTCTATATTTTACATATACCTATTTTTTAACAAAACGACTACAGATGCTCTTAGAGCCTCAATTTCAACATCATCAGAGTTTTGATCCATTGAGCATACTTTAGAGGGAAAAAAAGATCTTAAGCAGAAGGATCAGGATCTCATCTGCTCAAAATAGTCGTACTACCTTTACAATCTTTATTATCTTCTCAACCATTTACTTAGATCTTAAGCTAATCACCTTTGATCATATATGGAATTCATCCAAGGACAAATATGAAAATATCGTTTTGTGAGGAACAAGTATAGAATTTTAATATTTGTTAGGGACCTATGTGGAAAAAAAAAACCATATTTATTAACATGATCAGTGGGATCCACAGGGAATGCCACTTGTTCCTTGGATTGGATGTTCTTCATCACTGAAACTTCTCTTCTTTTTTTGATCAGTTACAGTTACTGAACTGAACACACCCTTTTTAGTTTACACTGCAAATCATTGAATTCAGGTTCACAGTGTTTGACACTGCAGGAATGGTACTAACATACAAAGAACAGCTAGAAAGAGTGTCAGATGCATGTGTGCAAATGAGTGAACATGGGCATCAATGATGTCAGTTAGATTTGGTATTATCTGTGCATTGAATACACTAATACAGATAGAAATAGAGATACATATATCTCGAATCTTTAATATCTAATATTATAATGGGAGAAGATCTTAGTATCATTTGTCAGCCTACCAACCCGTGCATTGCACGTACATAACTAATATGAAGGAGGTCTCAGATTCGAGTCCTCACTACGTTAGATTTTTTACTTTAATTTTTTAAATATATATATTAAATGTACATCACACATGTAAATTACTATCCATCTATCTATATATAATATAATCTATAATAACTATTATAATAGAAGAGTTGGAGTTGTAAATCTACCTACTTACGTGGAACTCCAGCTCTCTCATTATAGTCTTCACATTTAAATTTAAAAATATATAATCATATTTATTAAGACATGCATTGCACGTGTAACTCAGCATTTCACTTTAATTTTCTTTAAAAAATAATACGTGCATCGCACGTGTATATTACTAGTATATTGTCAACCTATTTATATATCCCAAGATATGTTCAAACATTTGAAGAAAAATTTAAGAGAAATTAGATTTTAGACGTAGGCCTAGATTTAGCAGTACAATTTGAAGTGTTCATAGAAAGAAGTATGTTACTATTATGATTGAAAAGCATTCAGACAACCCTTAAGAGTATAGATTTAAGAGTCTTCTGAAACAAACCTGATTAAGTTTACAGTGAATATAGTTTTGGCTTTAGTTGAGATTTATAAGACGATTTTCAACAAAAAAACGCAGTACCAGCTTTTAATAATTTATAAGAAAGAATGGCCCCGAGATGAAACATGCACAACTTGCGCATGTCCATCCGAATCTGGCTTTCTATTTTCTTTGAGTGTTCTAAAGCCAAAGAAGTATGGTCCTATTTTTGCAATTTTCCACACATCAACTCATTACCTGACTTAATCCATATATGCTTCACTTCTTGGTATTTTGCTCCCACTAAGCCTCAGCTAGGAAAGGCATTGAGTTTGCTATCTATTAGTATTTGTGGGTGATTTGGCTTGAGAGAAATAGTAGAATTTTTCATTATGCACCTTCAACCACAGAACAACTGAAATTTAATGTCTTATTTCATTTTTCCTCTTGGTGGAATGCAGTTCCAATCAGCATGAAGAAAGCAAAACTGATGAAATCAATTAAAGACCAAGGAGGCCAGAGCCTTATTAGAGGACAACCTGCTGGAACCACTGCTGCTAATCATGTGAAAGTCAGTGAGGGAGATCCTAGGGACTTCATCTTCCCCTAAGCCTGCAAGCTGCTTTTCTGCATTGAACTACTGATCAAAGACTACCTTTTTCATCACTGTATTGCTTTCTTTTGTGAACTGATACTGGTTTTATATTCTGTCGCAAACTCTGGGATTGTATAAGGCCATTTGTTGATTCCTTAACTGCTGCCATATTGTTTTAGTCGCTCTCAAGAGCCTGTTGGGAGTGGGGCGTCAACAAACGCCTCTGGTCGCAGCGGAACTAATTAGAACAATGAGGTAGTCGAAAAGATGAGACGAATCAATTGAGCAAGCAAGTAGATCCACCAATCCAAACACAAACACAATGAGGATTTATCCCGGTTAGCTTTTGCTTAATCCGGGGAAAAATATAGGGAGATCTGATATTCACCTAGAAGAGATTACAAGGAGTTACTGATTCACTCAATACAAAAAATTAAACTCACCCACCAAGAACTATCTCTCTCGAGCCCCTATTGGCAATGAAGAAAAGAATCTATGAAGTACTCTACTCTCATATTGGAGGAGTTTATAATATATATATAGAAGAATTAGAGAGAAATCTAGGTCTAATCTTGATTCTCAGTCGTCGGATAAAACCTGAAAAAGAAGTAACTGAATAGGAGCCGTACGATCTAACTTGGAGTTGAAGATTGGGCTGAAACGACCTAACAAATCGAGGCCCAAAACGAACACAGCGTCGCGGTCAGTCGACCGTCCAACAAGACCGGTCGACCGTCCGTCTATCGACCAAACCCTGTGCAACTACGGTCGGGGGTGCGGTCGACCGCAACTTGGGACAGTCGACCGCAATTATGTCTGCACTATTGTTGCTCTGTTTTCTTCTACTCTCTTCTACGGTTCGAGCTCCGTGCTTCATCTTACCTTCTTCTAATCTGAACCACGAGTATTCAAGACATATTCCTAACAAATTCCACCTTGGATTGCATACGAGTGCTATCACATTATGTGTTATTCATCTCCATACTCAAATAAATTCAACTTGCACAATAGCTTCTTATTCAACTTGAACAATAGCTTTTTATTCTAATTGAACTGATCTCTACTCAATCTCACCTAATCCAGTGTAGCCCCTCAAAGGCACACCTCCGTAGATGTACTTATGAAGTTGCCAAACTCCGCACGAACTGCACCTACCCTTAGGCTTTCTCCACCTCTCGACGATATTCGAATTTCGTGGTCTCTCGATGATTCAAGTTGTGGCAAACTAGCTGAGCTTGTGGGAATAACGGAAAAAGAACTAACAACCCCTGCACAGGATTTTCGGATTCCTCGAAGCTTGTAGAGATTGTGTTGGCTTGGACCAACCACTCTCATACCTCTAATCACTTCACGACGACCTTGAAAAATAGACAGAACTCCACCTCGAGCTGTGTACCTACAACCCCGTGCATCCAGAGTTCCCAAGGAAATCAGATTCCATTTCAACAGAGGAACATGCAAAACATCCCTTAAAGTGAACAAATTTAGACCCGACATCTTCAACTCAACTCTGTCTCCTCACATACTACTTCACAAATCTTCCCAGTTTTCGTTGTCACACAACGCCCTGTAAAAAACTTATAAGTAAAAAACAACTCCCTCTCGGAGCAAATATGAGAAGAACTCTCTGAGTTAAGAAACCAACTAGAATCCACTTCTAAAGAATTTGAAACAAGAAGATACGAATAACCTGAATCAAAGGCTCTAACCACATTAGCTGTTGAATTCTCATTCTTTGCGCTCTCCTGATTCTGCAATTTCCAACAGTGTTTCTTGATATGCCCTAGCCCATTGCAATGACGGCAACGGATCGAATCTTTTTGCAAAACACTTTGTCTTCCCCCCGAAGGACCATCCACTGCTAGACAACTTTTAGGAATAGACGATGATGATTTATGGTTCTCCTTCCTAAGTTGATCTTCCTTCAATACTTTGATTACACCATCTACCGAAATACTCTCCTTGGAAGATCTATCGTGTAGCATGGTAGTTATCAAAAGCTCGTACGAATCTGAAAATGAATATATCAGGTTGAAAGCTTTATCTTCCTCACACACAACCGCGTTAATCGCCTTAATTTCAGATAATATCTTATTGAACTCAGTAATGTGGTCTTGGAGATCGATATATTCCTTCATAGATAAACAAAACAACTTTTTCTTCCAATGCATCCGATCTAACAACGACGAACCAGAGTAGTCAGCTATGAATTTTTCCCATAAACTCGCCACGTCAGTTTATTCCAGAGATCTGCACTTGACCTCGTCCGCCAAGGATAGTCGGATTAGACTCATGGCTCTTTCACGAATATCTTCCTAAACATCCTCCTTCATGTAAGATGGCCTTTCTTTCTTCCTAATGGCTAACTGCAAACGTTCTTGAACAATGACATCATACATGTCAACCTTTCAAAGATTGAAATTGATCTTTCCATCGATTTGCTTGATTTTCAAAAGACTGTGACCTGTCATCTTAACCAAGAAACTCGGCAACCTGAAGTTCTGATACCAGTTGTTGGGATTGAGGCGTCAACGAATGCCTCTGATCGCAACGGAACTAATCAGAGCAATGAGGTAGTCGAAAAGATGAGACGAATCAATTGAGCAAGCAAGCAGATCAACCAATCTAAACAAAAACACAACGAGAATTTATTCTGGTTAGCTTTTGCTTAATCCGGATGGAAATATAGGGAGATCTGATATTCAACTAGAAGAGATTACAAGGAGTTACTGATTCACTCAATACAATGAATTAAACTCACCCACCAAGAACTATCTCTCTCGAGCCTCTCTTTGCAATGGAGAAATTAATCTATGAAGTATTCTACTCTCATATTGGAGGAGTTTACAATATATATAGAAGAATTAGAGAGAAACCTATGTCTACTTTTGATTCTGAGTCGTCCGATAAAACATGGAAAAGAAGTAACTGAATAGGAGTCGTACGATCTAACTTGAAGTTGAAGATTGGGCTGAAACGACCTAACAAATCGAGGCCCAAAAACGAACACAGCGCTGCGGTCAGTCGACCATCTAACAAGACCGGTCGACCGTTCACCTCTCGGCCAAACCCAGTGCAACTGCGGTCGGGTGTGCGGTCGATCACAACTTGGGACAGTCAACCACAACTATGTCTGCGCTATTGCTGCTCTGTTTTCTTCAACTCTCTTCGACGTGTCGAACACCGTGCTTCATCTTACCTTCTTCTAATATGAACCACGAGTATTCAAGACATATTCCTAACAAAGCCAATTTTGTTGAGTGAGAGTTTATAGATGCAGGGAGAGTCTGTATGAGTTTAATTGCAGGGTAAGGAGATGTGTACGACAATAGTCATTTACCCTCTCTTCACTGTAGAGTTGAATTACATATAGCTCACTCTTTCTTCTCATGTGCATTACCCACCGTTGGTTCTTTCTCAAGAAAACTGAAGTTTATGCTTGTATATATTTGCTAATTCTGATTTTTGCTAATATATTGAAGTAGGGTGTTCCCTTATCTTTCTTTTGGTAAAAAAAAAGCTGTCTGAAAAGCAATAAGATAATCCTTAAGATTAGAATCCTTGCTAGGACCAATATGCAATGTGCTTATTGATATTGACTGAGATGGGTAATTGAGTAGCGGCTTGAAATCATGGACCCTGGTTCGAGCCAAGACTTTTCTGTCCAACACAATAAAAAAAAAATAAAAAAAAGCCACAATATTTGAGTTGATTCTTTCTAGTTGTATTTGAGTTGAAGAGCTCGAGTTGGAGGATACCACTAAAAGTAGTGCAACTGTGCAAGCAAGTTATCAAGCAACAGCCACAATACAGTAGCTGACAATGAGAGGTGTAAGAACAATCAGGTTGTGTAACAATCAAGGTCACATGGGCACAAGAAAATATTTTAGAAAAAAGACATGAGACCTCATCTTTATTTATCCCCAGATTTTATCAGCTGTCCTCATAAATGCATTCTATTTAACTGTTGACACAATGTGATTATAAAAAATGCATTCTAATTTTTTTTATTTTTATAACGACAAGACGAATGTGTAAGAAATTTGTGGAAAAATTATAAAATTTGTAGGTTCAATCGAGAGTCACAAAAACAGAGATTAAGAAGAGAAAGTTGAAAACTGTACGAGAATATAAAGAAAAATAAAGTAAAAAGAAATGAAGAATACCAAACCGAGTCTTGTATGTCACACAATACTCTTTAAACATATTCACCTTCTTGCCTGGTGCTGGAGGAATGCAGTGGCGTCTGGCTCTCAGGATAAAATAGTTGCCGAGTATCAACGGCAGCACAATGTTACATTCCCAAACTGATTGAAGTGTAGAACTCTATCACCCGACACAAAAGAACAATGAAGGACAAATAGGAATTTTGATAGAAATTTTTTTCCGAGTGTGTAGAATGAGAGGAAGAGGCCTCAATTTATAGGCTTTTGGGGAGACAGGTGAATGAATGCACAAAATTAAACGGTTGACAAAACTGTTTCATTTGTCTTGAAAACGTGGGAATGAATGCAATTGAAAGGCAGACAAAAACGTTTCGCCGGTTTTGCATTGATTCGTCCGTTACAAAGATACAACCGTTTGCAACATTTATTTCGGCCATTATAGGTTGGAAAAATCAAAACTGGGATAATTAGTGTATGCAGGATGTGCGGTCGTACACAAACCATATAATATCGGTCCAAGATCTACTAGTTGAGCCCCTTAGTTCGTACTTGCATGGATTCAGGGATGGCTCCCCAGTGGAGGCAGGGGAGGCGGTCACCTCGGGCCCCCGTTTTTTTTTTTTCAATTTTAGGGGCACCCATTTTTTTACCTTATATTTATCTATACTTATTTTGCGCGACATATTTTTTAGGGGCCCCCAAATTTTTTTCCTTATATTTATATATACATATTTTGCACGACATTTTTTTAGGGGCCCCCAAATATAAATTTTTAGGCTTTTGTTTTTAAAATTAGTAATTGAGTCTGTTGATTTTAGTTGGGCTTGGGTTTGTATGAAGAATTTTTTTTCTCAAATCTCTAAATCTTCATATATTTCTTCATATATATCGGTTTTTAAGAATTGTAAAAAAAAAATCAATTTTTTTTAAAAAAATTGTTTGGAGGCCCCATTTCGATTTTTTTTAAATGTATGTCATTTTTTAAAACTATTTGCAAGAAGATGACAGTTGTCAATGTATTTGTGCTTGGGGACTCAACAACTAAACTCGCCGTTCCTAATGGCGAACATAGTTATTTCGTGCTCGCCGTTGGAAACGGCAGACCTAGTTTTATTTTTTTGAAAATCTCGTCGTTCCCAACGACGAGTTTTGTTCAAAATTATCAAACACGACTCACAGGTCGCAACGGCGAGGTTCTTTATATTAGACTCGTTGTTGGGAACGGCGAAGTTATGCAATTTCACAAAGAGGGAAACACTCTGGTGGACTAGGTGAATTTTTGAGAAAAATAACTCCATTGCACCCTCTGTGAAATTTCATATAACTTTGTCATTCCCAACAACGAGTCTAGTATAAAAAAATCCTGCCGTTGAGAACGACGAGTGTTATTTGAAAGTTTTGAACTAAACTCGCCGTTGAGCACGACGAATTTCTATAAAAAAAAATAGAACTAGACTCGCCGTTCCCAATGGCGAGCACGAAATAACTAAGTTCGCCGTTGGGAACGAAGAGTTTAGTTATTGAGTCTCTAAGTGCAAATATTTTGATAACTGTCATCATTGTTGGAAACGACAAGTTTAGTTGACGAGTTTAGTCGTTAAACTAACTATCCTATCCGCTTAAAGCGATTTCTCTGCAAAGGTTCCCGGTTGCTGGGGGTAGCCTCCACCCAAATGTGGTTCACTCTTATCCAATCATGATGGAGACAACAATGTTAATAGGTCGCATCAATCAAGCGTCAAACATAAAACCCACATAAATTTCCCTCCTGCTCACAAGACCACAACTTCTTTAACTATAAACCTAGCAATTATTATTACTAGTATAATGCACGTGCGATGCATGTCTATATAAAAGTTTAGTCATTAAATTAAATGAATTTGTATATTTTGATTTGACATGCATGACACGGGGATGTTTAGTGGATGTAGTTTGCACGCATATTGCACGAGTTTACTCAGTTACAAAATTAGGGTTTGTTTGTTTACAACCCCAACTCTCCCATTAAAATAGTAGAGATTATTATTATTATTTTTATTTTTTATGATAAAGGGTTACGTCGTACTCTAATCGGGAAAATACATTTACCTCAAAAGTAAAGATATTTTAGAGAGAGAGATGGGTAGAGAGAGTGACTATCACAAGTTGGAGGTCCCTCGGCTTGTCGAATTTTTTGCCGTCATAGGCCACTTTTTGAAAATATTTGTAATTATGGATCAATTTCGAAACTATTAGCGCTCGTGGACTATCTTGTGCCACGTCAGCAGCAGCCGCTATTCTCATTAGCGACCTATTCATTTTGAAAGTCGTTAATGGGAATAGCGGCGTATGTTTTAATTTTTTTTTAATTTTTTGTTTGTTGTTGCTATTCCCACTACCGACCTTAGTATATATGAGATCGCTGATGAGATTAGTGACGTCAAATGAATGTATTGAGACACTTGGCGATTTCTAGAGAGCTTTTACTCTTTTGAGAAAAAAATTATAAAACTGAGGCTGCTATTGGGAATAGCGACCTTAGTATATTTAGGTCGTTATTAGCAATAACGACCTTAGTAGGAAACACAATCTCCTTGTTCTTTGTAAAAATTTGCAAAATAATTACACAACTAAGGCCTCTATTCGGAATAGCGACCTTAGTACAATAAAGACCTCTATTCTGAATAGCGATCTTTGTACAACTAAGATTGCTATTCAGAATAACGATCTCAGTTTCAAAAATAAATTGATTGTTATTTTCTGATAGAGCAAAAGCTCTCAAGAGTTTGCTAAGTGTTAGAATACAGTTCATTAAAGATCGCTAATCCCATTAGCGACCTCATATTTACTATGGTCGATATTCCCAATAGCAACCACAGTTTTAAATTTTTTTCTTCCAATTAGAGCAAAAACTCTATAGAAATCACTAAATGTCTCAATATATTCATTTGAGGTCACTAATCCCATTATCGACCTTATATATACTAAGGTCGCTAGTGGGAATAGCGACAATAAACAAAAAATTCCAAATATTTTGAAACAGAGGCCGCTATTCTCATTAGCAACTTTCAAAATGAAGAGGTCGCTAATGAGAATAGCGGCCGCTGCAGATGTGACACAAAGTAACCCACGAGCACTAATTGTTTTGAAATTGACCCATAATCGCAAAATATTTTTCAAAAAGTGGCCTATGACGGCAAAAAAAATCCAGCTTGTCAGCGGATAAAGCGTCAAACATAAAACCCACATAAATTTTCCTTATGCCCACAAGATCACAACTTCTTTAACTATAAACCTAATTATTATTATTATTTTGTCATTTTGTTATTATTATTTTTTTTTATATGATAAAGAGTCGTATTCTGATTGCGAAAATCTCTAACTCTATATATAATGGAAGAGTTGGAGTTGTAATTTGTCAACATACAAATCCATGTATTGCACGTGCAATTTCAACTCTCTCATTAATAACAACAACAACAATAACAAAAAAATCACCTATTTAAACGTACAACGCACGTGCAAAATAATTTTTCAATATTTTTCTACTACCAAACAAACACATATATTGTACATACTATTCCAATTCTACTTATAAACATGTGCATTGCACGTATAAATCATAGTTTTTTCTTCAAAATATTTTTCTCAATTACGTGTAACGCATATCTAATTCCAAAACTATTTCTTAAAAAATTTTCCAACTTTTATGAAAACGTGCATCGCAAGTGAAAAACACTAGTTCATTTAACTCAAAAGTATAGATATTTGAGAGAGTGAGAGAGAGATGGCAGAGAGAGTGACTATCACAAGTTGGAGGTCCCTCAGCTTGTCGGGGGATAAGAAAGAATGTATCGTGTATGTACTCTCCTCAAAATTCGAGCATCTCTTCTCAACTCCCATTATTACAAAAAGTTCGGGATTCGATTCATTTGCCTTCTCATCTACGTTGTGGGCTGTCTCACAAACACCCCCGCACCCTCAGAGAATGGAGCTTCATTCCCAATCATTCCCTGTCTCCCTATAAATGCATGGCCTCATTTTCTTGATTGCTTCTCTGAGGAGTTCTCACAAACAGCTTGTGTGCTCTGTTAAGGTATACTATTTACTACCCAATTTCCAATTTTGGCTTTCTGGGTTATCTTTAAATGTCATTTTGCATGTGAGGTTGTAGTGTTTAGGCATTCAGTTTAGCCCACTTGGATGTTTAGACTGTAAGTTTGTTGAAATGAGAGTTGGAAGTTGCTGTGTTGATTTGCAGAATTTGTAGTGTCATTTGGGTCTGAGTTGTGTGAGCTATCACTGAAGTAGTTACCGCGAAGTCTGATAATATGTTTCGTTGAATTTCATAGAGCTTATGGCACAAGTGAAATTTTTAGGTGCAGCCTAGTTGGAAACATTTGGGGAAATTGGTTCTTGAACTTGACGGAATTCTGATTCGAAGATCATAATTACTTTCAACTGTAGTTCGCAGAAGTTTTATATCAGCTGTCTTTTAATGGAAAAGATGGGTCTTCGCAAACTTTGAGCTGAACTAAGTTGAGAGTTGAAATGCATTTGCCAGCTACGCATATCTAATTACTATTTGTTGATGACTATAATTACTAGCTACTAGTAGTGCATACATGCAGAACAAAGAAGGAGAAACTATCAATTGATGAAATAGTAAAGTCATGCAATTAAGTTGGAATTGCACATTTGTCACCATAGCTTTCTTTCTTATTTAGGTAAAATTGTAGAGATAGTTTGTGTTTGTATTTTACTATTAACTTGAGATCCAACTACGCGATTTAGAGAACGTGTTTGTTTAGTAAGTCATAGTTATTAGATAGCATTTACTTCTGTCTTTTGTGTGTTCTTCCAAATACTGTAGTGAAACAGCTCATGGAATAAACTTAGAATTGCATGTTTCACTTGCATAGAACAAACTACACTAAATTTACATTCATCTGTTTGGAACTACTTGTAGCTTTAACAAGAATACCTCATTTTTCTGCTATTAATTCTTTAACTCATTTTTTAGTCTTATATTTTACTTTCTTTGTAGGCAAAAAGAAATGGAAAAAGAGCGCCAAACAACACCCGGCCCCATCCCACCTCTCCCTCGTGACTCTCGTGATTCCCTCGAGGTTTTCAATCCCTCCACCTTCTCTGCCCGTCCTCAGACCCCCACCAACCACAAACCACCATCATCTTTCTCCTCGTGGAGCCCCAAACCTGCCCAATTCCCTACCTACCTGCCTCAAGAAGACATCACTCCCTCATGGATGGCTCTACCCACCAAGCCCAAAAACCCCTCTACTGACTCAAACTCTGGCGCAGCTGCACAGCGTGCAGCAGAGTGGGGTTTAGTCCTAAAAACCGATGAAGAGACGGGAAAGCCGCAAGGGGTCTCAGTGAGGACTTCAGGAGATGGAGCAGGAGGAAAGAGGGATTCTGGGAACTCATATCGGACATCGGAGGACTCAGAGACTAGTGCAGGTGGGGGAAGGGAGAGAGGAGGGATGCCACGGGTGTCGGAGGAATTGAGAGAGGCTTTGTCGGCTTTTCAACAGACATTTGTTGTGTCTGATGCGACACAGCCTGATCATCCAATATTGTATGCTAGTGCTGGGTTTTACAAGATGACCGGATACCTTGCTAAGGAAGTGATTGGAAGGAATTGGTATGTTTTGATCTTTTTTTTTAATCTTGGCTTTTGTTAATTGAAATCCAATATTTAGAGATTGCACTTTGCTACTTTGACTTGAAAGATCTATTTTTGTTCGAAGAAGTAAGTGTATCTTAACTCCGCTAATGTTGCATTTTAAATTTAAACTTGTTATCCTTTATTGTCTTTCGAAGGGAGTGCATGAGATGATGCTTGACTCTAATAGCCATGACCAGCATGAAACTTTGTGAAGTCTCTATTTTAATGACTTGTCCAAAGCCCTTGCTGTTGCAAAACTTCTCTTTTGTTTTGTTCATCAATTAGAAGAAGTTTCACTTACGGGCTGATTGCAGAAAATTTTACAAAATAGAGAAAATGTTATTAAGAAAAAGAAACAACTAGGAAAAGTTTCATTAATCAGCAAGAGATGGTCCAAAATTTCTATTCTAGACTTGTAGTAATTCCTAATTTTTCCGGTCATAGTATCGATTGATAAAATATATACATGTTTTGTACAACTGTATATGATACTTCAGTGGTTAGTGACTTAGTGGTTCTTACCCTAATGTTTTCAACATGAAGGCATGTTTGCAATTGTACTCTTGGGAATCTAAGCTTTCCAATCTTGTCTTCTCTACAAGGTTGGGCACTGATAAATGTAGCCTGATTTCTTCAAATTTCGATTGGTTTCCTATCTGGATACAAAGTGCAATAAATGTAGCCTGATTTCTTCAAATTTCGATTGGTTTCCTATCTGGATACAAAGTGCAAAGAATATTTTTCCTCTACATTCTTATACGCACAAATTTTGGTTACAATATTTTGTGTATGGATCTAAATCATGATTTCTTTCAGCCGGTTCCTTCAAGGTGCTGAAACTGACCTCACAGAGATTGCTAAGATACGAGGGGCATTGGCAACTGGTACAAATTATTGTGGTCGCATACTGAACTACAAGAAGGACGGGACACCCTTTTGGAATCTCTTAACTGTTGCACCCATCAAAGATGAAGTGGGAAATGTTCTTAAATTCATTGGGTTAGTAATTGCTAAAAGAGTGCCATATACTATGCTCCAAAGATTTGAGATCATGCTTACTTAACTAGATTTCGTAGTTGAAACATGCTAATTTCAATTTATCTACTCTTTTAGCATGCCCCAACACAAGCTATGTGGCATTATCTCTTTGTCCTTTATTGCAGGATGCTAACGGAAGTAAGTAAGCACACCGAAGGATCAAAAGACACAATGGTCCGGCCAAATGGATTACCTGAGTCTTTGATTCGATATGATGGTAATATGTAACTTTTGTCTTGATCCTTACCAGAATATAAGTTTAGATCCCTCACCCTCATGACAATTTCAGAGGTCTAGTGTGGTAGTAAGCTAATTTCATGTGATATCAGTGTCAAGTCAATTCCAACGGACGCGTATTAAATGCGGATCTAAGAAATATTGGTGTGCATGATCCAGGTTTGGGCCTGAAAAAGGGCACTTAAGCCTGTGAGGTGTGTTAGAATATAGATAATAAATCCCTCAAACACTCACCATAACTTTTGAGTTTTGGTGCAGTGGCAGTGACGGATGTTATTTTACAGGTTAAATATGTATACCTTAAACTAGTACTATTTGTTATTCTTAATCATATGGATGCCAAAGTTATCTCTTATTGATTTTTAAACGCGTTAGCCCAAACGAGTTTCTCTCT
Organism: Hemerocallis citrina; assembly: GCA_017893485.1. NCBI lineage: Eukaryota > Viridiplantae > Streptophyta > Magnoliopsida > Asparagales > Asphodelaceae > Hemerocallis > Hemerocallis citrina. Next base: position 466,808,949 of record CM030358.1, on the reverse strand, counting down.
ATAGAAATTCTAGAGAGAGAAGCTCTCCCAAAAAACCCAACAAACAATACACCGATAAAGAGGCGCCGACCGGGGAGGGGGGAGGACTCCCTCACCACCTTTTCCTCCTCCCATAGCCCCATCCTGCTACCGGAGCAGTGTAGATGTCGTCAGAGATCCGACTAGTGTTTCTCGATTTGAGATTTTGTAGCGGCGGTCGGCATGACGAGAACTTGCGACGCCAAATGGCTGGCATCGAGGGTAGGTGTTGCGTGGCCATGGGAAATGGAGGCAGAGTCGAGGCGGCTCAGATGGCTACAGTCGGCAGGATCTGCTTTCTTCGAGGTTTGAAGGAGCTGGCGACTGATGAGGAGCGGAGGGGTGTTGTCGACGATGAGGGTGTGGTGCTGGTGTGGTCTGCCGGTGGTTTGTCTGGGCTATCGCCTATCGGCAGGCGGCTGTTGAGCCGATGGTGAGTGGTGGTTGTCGTTGGGTTGATGCTGGCATCGGTGGGTTGGAATGGAGCTTGTTATTGACGGCAAGATCGAGAAGGGAGATGGAGAGGAGGTGGACGATGGTGGCTGTAGGTGGTCGGAGAGGAGGTTAGGGGATTGAGGTGAACTTTGAAATTTGAATTTCAAATTTATTTGGGGATTAGGAGGGGAAAATTTTGATGTTTTGAAAATTTCAGCTTAGATTTTGAAATTCCTAAAAAGTTTTAGGCGGAAAGAGTTTGAGGAGTATCGGTGGTGATCTTCCTAGGGGCTAATATTGTCAGGATAGAGCGCATCGGGGCTCTACCTAGGGTTCGTCAGAGTGGTGCAAGATCGTGGCTAGCCGAAGGTTGTGATTTGGCTCGTCGAGTTCCCAATTAGGGTTGGGCTTGTTGAGGAAAGGAATTAGGCCTGGCTCGACAGAGGGCGCAGAGAGCGTTGCTGAGTCGGGAGGCTCATTTCGGTGATTTCAAGTGTCATCATCGGAGATCATCGGTGGGGTTGACGAAGGGGTTGTAGTTTGCTTGGGTGGTGCCATCAGTTGATGGCGACGAGGTGGAGTGGAGGAGCGACGGTTGTGTACGACGAAATTCTTGGACTAAAATTATCCCGAGATCGACAATGGGCGGTGTGGATGCCGGAGAGGGGAAGAGGAGCCGGATTTTGAAATTCGAATTAGGGTTGTGAAATTCAAATTCGAATTTCAAATTAGGGTTTCGAAATTCAAATTTGAATTGGAATTGTGGAGGAGGAGATTCCTTGAATTTTGAATTTCAATATAGATTTTTTTAATTCAAATTTTAGTTGGGGAGTGTGAGGTGAATATTCTGGTGTAAGTTGAATTTCAAACTAGTTTTGTTTGCAATTCAAATTACATTTGGTGGAGTTATCGGCGAGTGCAAGCATTCTCATTTTCGGTTGAGAACAACGACTATTGTTGGGAGCTGGATTTGACGCAATCGAAAGATGGCATCGCGGTGGGGTTGGTTTGGCAATCGAAAGATGGCGTGGTTGTGGTTATTATCTGGTGGACATTTCTGGGATGGTGAAGGAGTCTCTGTGGTGGAGAGCTAGGTCGATGGATTTTGAATTCTAAATTTGATTTTTGTTGGAATTCAAAGTACATCTTGGAGGTTTAGATGGGAGAACAAGGTGCAGATGCCTAGTTTACAAGTTTAGTTAAGGGAGGGACTAGTTAGAGATGCAGGCTGTGCTTTGTATTTTTTTTTTTTTTTGCACTGTTCCGTTTACGAACAGATAGATGTAAATTATTTGTACTGCTTGTTTCGTTAATTTTTGATTAATGAAGCGGTGACGAGGTCACCTTTTTTCTCAAAAAAAAAGTTATCTCTTATTTGTAGTGTTATTTTTGAATGTAACAATTTTTGCAGCTAGACAAAAAGACAATGCCCGTAGTTCACTCTCAGAGTTAGTGATGGCTGTAAAACAACCCAATGCACTTTCAGAATCAACAAATAATCCATTTAGAAGAAAATCTGAAGGTGGTAACGAGAAGCAAAAAAGGGATTCATCTGGAAGGAGAAACTCTGAAAATGCTCCACCCAGTAGACGTAATTCTGGGAGTGGAGTGAGAACTTCAATGGAAAAAATTATTGAGCATCAGGAAGGAGGCAATAAGCCACGGAAATCAGGTCTTCGTTCGTTCATGGGGTATGCTTATACACCTTTGTTGTAATATTCTGTGAATCAATCTTAGAGAAAGTTTTAAGAGTACAACTATGCAAAGAAAATTTCTAATGTACTTCAAAATTTCAAAGTTTTTTAAGATATTTTTTTCTCTCGTTTATCTTTCTTGCAGACTTCTTGGCATTGGTCAAGGGAATATGAATAAGCATCAGATGGAGGCTCCCATGGAACTAGATACAGTTGTAGAGTCTGATGATGAAAGGCCTGAGAGCTTCGATGATCAAATGAGGAAAAAAGAAATGAGAAAGGGTATTGATCTTGCAACAACACTTGAGCGTATTGAAAAGAACTTTGTCATTACTGATCCAAGATTGCCTGACAATCCTATTGTAAGTTACAAACTCGAACTCCAATTTTCCACTATATTTGATTTACAATTTAATTTCCATACAAGGAAAACAACAGAATGTTAACCACTGATCCTTCTATTTCAGATATTTGCATCGGATAGCTTTCTTGAATTAACAGAATACAGCCGTGAAGAGATATTGGGAAGAAATTGCAGGTTTGCATGAATCATGTACTTCTATTTTGGCTAGTTCTGGATTGCATGGGTTAGCTTGTCTTAGATTTGATATCTTTATTAGAATATTGAATAATACATCTGAATACATTGTGTTATTCTACGTTTAAGTGCTTTTATGTAATTTTAGTTAAAGAATCTATCAACACAACTCCATCTTTCTTTAGTTTCTTTATTCTTGTACTTGACTTCTTCGTTCATAAGTTCCTCATACCTAAAATATAACTCTCTTTTTTTAATGTGGAAAATGTCTTATAGTACCCTTACCTTTTTTTGCCTTAAATCTAGTCTTGCAAACTAATTTTGCAGCTTCCTTCTTGCTTTCGTCTGTTTTCCTCATGTCTATGTTAGTGACAATTTCCTCCACATTAGGAAACATAGCTTAGTTGTAAAAAAAATGGGTTTCAGTTAAATCATCAGTGCCCTTTAGCTTAACTACCATTTGGGGTTCTGGCCTACCACAAATTCTCTTTTGCTGGATTTTGCAACAATCTCTTTCTCTACATTATTGACACATATTGAGATACTTCTAGCATTTAGCTTCCAAATAGGCAAACAGTAATCTTTTGAATTCTACTTTGCTTACAATAATCTGTAGTTTGGCTAATTTTGCAGATTCCTCCAAGGCCCTGAAACTGATCGAGAGACTGTTAGAAAAATAAGAGATGCTATAGACAACCAAAAGGATGTAACCGTGCAATTAATAAATTACACAAAAAGTGGTATGTGCTTGCTTTTTTTTTTCTTCTTCTTTTCCTCTCTCTGTAGGAAAACTTCTCGTCAGTGGAGTACTGAATTGAATACTGTGTTAGACTCTGGTTTTGACACCTGGGCTATTTCTATCTTTGAATCTCCTCTTCACGTCCTTTTCTGAACGCAAGTCACCACTGTAACAAGCTACACTCACAAAACAACATCAACAGTGTGAAACTCTAATTGTCTTCATTTTGTGACGGGTTACTTCCTTTGAGTTGATAAAGAGCCTTCTGCAATGAGATACTTGAGACGTTCGTTATTAAATAGCACAGTTTTGGCTGAGAAATATGGTTATTGATCTCTCGTTACTGCAACTGGTTTGTTTTTGTAGTTTTGAACCTAATATTAGCTATGCTATTGGCAGGAAAGAAATTCTGGAATCTTTTTCACCTGCAACCAATGCGTGACCAGAAGGTATGATATTGAGAAACGAACTTCTTTTCCTGTAATGATACAAGACATGGTTATTTAAGGTTATTCTCATCTCATAAAAAAACATTTAAATGCAAAAATTGCGAACAGGGTGAGGTGCAATACTTCATTGGGGTTCAATTGGATGGCAGTGATTATGTTGAGCCACTTTACAATAGTATACCAGAGTCTACTGCAAAGGAGAGTGCAAAGCTGGTCTGTAATTTCTTTCGATTTTGGTTTGATATCTAATACTAAATATCTTTCGTTGTTATAATCAAGTCTAAAAGGAAGCCAAATGACCGTGCATAGAAATTGCGAAACCTTAAAAAAATGCTTCCAGATGCTTTCACTATATATTTTATTCTCTTTTTGGGTGAAATTATAATTTTATTTATTGTGCATATTATGTTAGTTGGAAATGCCTAATTAATGTCTTTCATATTATATTTTTTTAGTTTTCTCATGTTGCAATAAGAAGTTTTAGGAGCTATATAATTTTACAACTGGGAAAAAGGTTACATTTTTCAAGTGACAAATTGTCTGTTCAGTTGTTGTTTTTGATGGTATATGTCATTATTGGCAGTACCACCTACAAATTGTTGTTCTTTTGAAACTATACATCCATGCTATTTTGGGGCATCCTAGTTAATCTTTCTGAGTCTCTGACTACATTTTAATGATTACCTTTGATGCTAAAAAAAATTTGTGGTTATGAATTTCAGGTAAAAGAAACTGCAGAAAACGTTGATGAGGCTGTGAGAGAACTTCCAGATGCTAATTTGGTAATATTTTGTTCTTCTTTCTTCTAGACTTGTATGTTAAGTTGAGATTGTTTTTTTCTAGTTTATTTATGTATTTGTTTTTGATTATGCAGAAACCCGAGGATCTCTGGGCCAATCATTCTAGAGTCGTCCGTCCAAAGCCACACAAGAAGGATAATTCATCATGGAGAGCAATTCAAAAAGTATGCATACTTAAAATTAATACTTTATCAGCTAAGATTGTTACATGAAAACAAGAAAGTTCCAATCTAATTAACCAATACAACTTAGTTTCCAGTGTTCCACCTTATAAGCAATGGTACTGGACAAAATTTCGGCTAAGAACTAATCCAGAAGCATAATATCTCAGCCTGCATATACAACCATAGTACTTAACAGATCATCAAGTTCATCATCCACCTTATCCCTAGTAGCTACAACCATAACTCCAGAAGCAGCAGAAACCATCTGCAAGATATCAAAAATTATGCAGAAAGATTAGCTTTACTTCTTTCATAAAAATTATCCGTCAAAACAGTATAACATAATCCATTACAAAATAATTAATATCTGATTTTTTTAAAAAAATGATTGTTCCTCTCTTTCCAGATTACCCAACTAAAGTCATCATAATCATACCCCATCTCAACTTCAACAAAGAAGATGATGCTAATTGTATCTTTGGACTTCGGACTTTAGAATTGGCTTGATTTATCAAGCAACTATCTGGAGACTGTGTATGATTGTCCAATATCCTAGAGTGAATAAAGTGTTGTTTTGCAAAACCAACAGGAAATGCTTGCAAACTTTGTCTATGATGTTCTGACTAGTGACTACCACTTTTAGTATGATCATACCTGATTTTCACTACAATCACAGTTTCTACGGGCTTTATCTAGTAAATAGTTTATAATTTTTGTTACCAAAATATATGCCCACAAAAAGAAAAAATCATTGGTGGGACAAAAATTTCAAAACACCTTTAATTATAGCTGTTTTCCTGTTTCCAGCTATATGGAAATCTTCTTCTCAATTTTCATATCTTATCTTACTAATAAATCAATATTGCTATCAAAAAAAAAAAAAAAGCAATATTGCTGTCTTGCTTTCTATTCTGATTTTCTTGTGGAGTTACTGGTCTATCCAAAAGCAGACAATATGCTTATCATAGTTTTAATCCCCATGTTCAAGGGGGAAAAGTATGTTATTCTTTGAATGTTGCATATACTTCCCACAAGCTTATAAGTAGATTTGATCCACAGGTTCTCGAGAGTGGAGAAAATATTGGTTTGAAGCATTTTAGACCAATTAAACCCTTGGGATCTGGCGACACTGGCAGGTTTGTTAGTACAACATTTTATTTTATTTACCTATTGCATTTTTGCAAATTTTTAATTGGTGTTACTGCAGTCTGATGTTATATGCATAACTGTGTATTTCTCTCAAAAGTTGTGGTTGGGAAATGTGAATTGTCCTCTTATTCATTGGGCATCATTATTCTATTATGATAATTATGTTTATTCTAATTTATTATCGTTCACTGTTCATTTGAGATGTCATACCGAACTTTCCAAACTCCACTCTATATGTGAGCTTCAACCAAATTCTGTCCAGCAAGAAAACTGTTGATTATTTTATGTCGACATGTAGTTAGAGTTTTATCTCCAGTCCTCTTTATAAAGGATGTGCTGTTATCTTTCTTTTTATTTATTGGCATACTACAGGATGTTATGACCTTGGTCCATCTTGAAAATCAATATACTTTTTCATCTTACCTTTCTCTTTCAAGTATTTTTAGTTGTTGGTTAATCATTTCTTTGACCTTTTAATGGCAGTGTGCACTTGGTGGAATTGTTGGAGACAGGAGAGTACTTTGCAATGAAAGCGATGGATAAGAATATCATGCTTAATCGCAATAAGGTATGGCAACCATTTTTAAATGACTCCTGTGCTTGGAGAACAACTGTTTTGCAAAGAAGAATTTGAGAATGGAGGAAAATTCTATTATTATTAGTGTAAACCTTGGCAAAGAGTTTCTGAAGTTACATTTTGTGATTAACTCTGTTTTAACTTATGCCTCAGGTTCACAGAGCTTGTGCAGAGAGGGAGATTCTTGATATGTTGGATCACCCTTTTCTTCCCACATTATATGCGTCTTTTCAGGTAAGTTCATAATTGTTCCTATAAATTTCAAACTGAAACATGCACTTCAATTGAACACAGTACATGGTGATGGAACTATTTGAAGATTTGGGGTGAAATTCTTGAATATATCTAGATTTAGACCAATGTAATTACCATAATATACATATTCTTTAAGGCTCAAGAAATCAATGAAGAGGCTGAAGAGAGAGGGATTCAATAATTTATCTCATAGGAAACAATGATCGAAGAGTGTCTTATCACAACCTTATTGGCTTGTCGTAAGTACATACCTACTGGCCATGCAGTTTATGGCTTTCAGCTTGTTAGAATATGTTAGAATTGGGGATGGGAAGAAATACTTTATTGATTGATTAAACTAAGTACAATATGTCTCCTATATATAGGAGAGAATGGAAGACTAAACCAATACATTATTCGATATGGGACTAAACTAATCTCTCATAATATAATATCTAACTTAATGTCTAACACCCCTTCTCAAACTCAAGTTGATTCAAGCAACATGAGTTTGGAATACTGACGTTGTTGATGTGGCAGGGACGGTAAACTATGATGTAGGAACGACGCTCAAGTAGATGACGCAGGGAAGGCGCTTGATGGCGCATGTATTGGGATCTCACCTCGGACTTGAGAATAGTAGTAGTAATAGTGGAAGAAAGTAGTAGTGGCGCACTGTTGGGATTTCACCCCCGAACTGAGGGATCTCCATATTCCGAACTGTGATGGGATCTCACCCCTGACTTGAGAATTGTCCCTAATGCTGAGAACTGGATGCAGAAGATGGTGCACGTCGACGGAAGATGAGGGAGATGAGAACTGTGATGATGTTGATATCTCCCCCTCTCAAACTCACGATGGCAGTTTGAGGTTGCTGACGATGTGGATGTAGAAGCTGAAGGACCTGCAAGAAAGTTTTTTTTTGTTTTTTTTTGAAAAAAAAATTTGAATTTTTTTTGATTAAAAAATAGAAAATGGGTTTGGATTTGATTTGGAGAAACTGTTCGGGTATAAGAGAGTGGATATAGGATTAGCGGGTCAGGTTTGGAGTTGGGTATTGGTTTGTGGGTTTAGGGTTAAATTTTTTTATTTTTGGGGATAGTTTGCAGTGGGTCGGGTTTGTTGAGGAAGGGAAGAAAAAAAAGGGGGCTTGGAGAAGAGGAGGCAGCGCCTAGGGATTTGGGGGAAGATGAATGGGGAAGCAGCTAGGGGAGTAGGGTGGAGGTGGCTTCGGTGATGACGGGGAGCAGGGGCTTGGGATTTGGGCAGCAGCGAGGAGGACGACGATGTGTGGGCGACAATGAGGAGGTCGCCGGAGGTCTGGGTGTTGGAGTTGATGTTGCTGAAGTTCGGGAGGTGGCGACGACGGTGGGGTTTCTCCGCGAGAGTTCAAATCTCTTAGGCGTCGCCATTAATGGATGGAGTCGGTTGTTCGGGATCTGTTGATCTCCTCGCTATCTAATGGATGGAGTCGGTTGACTTCCCCCTCTCTTCAACATGATCAGTTGATGAGTGGGTTTGGGTGGATTTGGGTTTCGGAGGAGTTCAGGGTCGTCGGGATTTTCGGTTGTTGTTGGTGTTGCTGGTTGATGCTGCTGATCTTGCTGGTTGTTGAAGGAGGAGTTTTTGTTAATGAAGAGGGGTTGTTGTTGTTGAAGAAGTCGTCGCCGGAGTTGAGGTGGTGTTGTTGTTGAAGAAGGTCGAGGTCGGTAGTTTGATGCAGTCGTTGCTATTGTTGTTGATGATGGCGGCAGTTGATGGAAAAGTGGATTAGGTGATGATTAGGGTTTGATTAGGAGTAGGGGACTGGAGTTAGGGTTTTGGGAATTAGGGTTTGTGATTGAGATTAAGACAGGGATGTTGGGAGGTGGAGTGATTTTGGTGGAGGCGAGAACCACTCCACCTCGATGACGAGGATAAAATTAGTATAGGCCTAAAATTAATATAGGTCTTATAGGTGTACAAGGTCTGATACCATGTTAGAATTATGGATGGGAAGAAATACTTTATTGATTGATTAAACTGAGTACAATATGTCTCCTATATATAGGAGAGAATGGAAGACTAAACCAATACATTATTCGATATGGGACTAAACTAATATCTCATAGTATAATATCTAACTTAATATCGAACAAAATACAAGTGCAATATCTCTCAACCCTTCTACAACTTCAAAGTTTTAGCTTAGTGTTCACAAAGCTCACAGGACATGGTAGGATCTGACAAATTCTTCTATTCTAAGAAAGAATTCTATGGAAAGCTGGAGGTAATAGATTCGCTATAGGAAGTTCAATTCATTTTGAAGGTGTGATATATGGAAATTAAAAATATAGGAGGGAGAAAGAATTGGTATTATCTTTTCCAGGTCATTTGCTTGTGCCACGACATCCACCACTAATGTCTCTTATTCATTTAAATACCTAATTTCAGCATGTAAATTTTAATTTGTGGAGATATTTTTACAGCAATTACATCAAGGTTCGCATTTTTCGTTTATCAATTGTTGTAATTTCAATTTCCATCAAGTTAAACGTACATTGCACAATACATAATGTTTTTTCTTCATTTTCTTAAATCAGTAATGGTTTTCCTCCGGCAATAGATCCAAGCATATGCAGTCGAATTCAGAAATTAAATAAACTTTACTTTATCTATTTTGCAGACTAAAACACATATTTGTCTCATAACTGACTACTGTCCTGGTGGAGAGCTTTTCATACTGCAAGACAGGCAACCTCTAAAGGTCCTCAGAGAAGATGCTGTTAGGTAGTACTTTTTCCTTAAAAAAGTATGAACCACAAGAAGAATTTAATGTTCTCTTGATGGGATTTACAAGAATAAACTCAACACTGCATTTTAAAGCAGATTACTCTACCGCTGTTGGTAACAAACTTACTTACAAATGCTAAACTGTTTCATTCTCAACATAATTTTCCACATTTATGTGTATGATAATTCTTGTTTAAGTACGTTCTATCAGCTATTTATTCAAAAAAATCTTTGAAATGTTTTCTTTTCAAATTGAGTATGCTTCGAGCTGTTAACTCTAACTACCTTATCATGCTGGCAACTGCATTATGGTGCGATGCATGATACTATCAGTACAGTCATGGATGTTTAATATGCTCTAGTTGATGTATAGCAAGTAGTTTATCATTAAGAATTCTATACTTGTTTATACTAAATAATTAAGTATAAACAAGATTTTTATCCATTTTGCTCTCTGTTTTCCTTTAAACATATGTAGTAATGTACAAGTTCTCTGGTAGGAACACGTTCCATTTTTCATATACTTATTCATAGATGCCACTAACACATATATTGATGAATACAGATTCTTCGCTGCAGAAGTTGTTGTTGCACTTGAGTATCTTCACTGTCAAGGTATGGGGTACTATAATGTATTTAAATTTCTTCATATTCTGAATGTTTTAAATTTTGAAGGACTCGTTATCAGAGGAGCTCCTTCATAGAAACCTTCTACAAACTGTGAAATGCTGATCAGGATACCCTTATAATTCATAGGTATAATATACAGAGACTTGAAACCAGAAAATATTTTGCTGCAAAGAGATGGGCATCTGTCTTTGACTGATTTTGACCTATCCTGTTTGACATCTTGCACACCGCAGGTGCGTACAATGCATGTTGCTAAAGTATTGCTGACATTGTAATGAACGATAATAATGTGATAAAATAATTTTCGTCCTTGTTCTACTATGTCTAGGATACATAATTTTGTCACACCTCCTTTGAAATCGATCGACAAATTTGAGGAGGATACAAGGATTTCATAGTGGATGGCTATATGTAAATCCTAAATATAAAATTGTTACAAATTCAAAGTAACTGTGATAAAAATCTGCATCCAAACTCTGGAAAATTATGCATATATTTGTGGAATCATGGACCATGATGTCAATAACTAAGAAGATTAACTTAAACATATGAGCTTCTTTACTATTTCTTTTACCACGTGTAAACTGATAAGTCCACCATTCTCTTTCTAGCTTCTGCTTCCTTCCAACGAGGACATGAAGAAACAGAATAAAGGAAGAATACCTCCAATCATAGCTGAGGACGTGAAAAAACAGAAGAAAAGAAGAATACCTCCAGTTTTCATAGCCGAACCAATGAGAGCATCAAATTCTTTTGTCGGGACTGAAGAATACATTGCACCAGTAAGTGTTTTGTAGAAATTGAGAATGAATTTTACCTTTACATCAAATTTACAAATTATGTTTGGATCATGTTCATTTGCATCAATATATTAAGCACTAAGCATCGGCGTAAAAGGCCAATGAGCCAATTTGTTAGTGCTCACAAGAGAAAGAAATTGTTCGAACAAGTTTATTCTTTCCCTTATCAAAAGGTTTACAACGTCCCGAGTCAAGCCCAAACTCCAACTTTAAGCTTATAAATTATTGTTTCCATTTCAGCCCCTATATAAATTGGTTATTTGATTTTTATGGTTATGGCAGTACAAGTTCTTAGTCGCATGTCACACATCGTGTGAGGTAGCTCATACTTTGAGGAGCATGAGATACTCTTACAGAAAAATCTTCAACGTCATTGCTCACGGAAGACACTTGCACCTTGCACATGTTGTGTGCAGGAAGCACTATAGCCATCACTGGATCCTTCAGTGTGCATTTTAATTATCTTCCAATCCTTTCTCTACCGAGAGAGGATCAGATTGCCTGTGGTTCCACCATTGTACTGCCACTACGAGCAGCGAACTTATATGAACTCAATGTTTTAATGCTGAAGGTAAGAAAATCATGTGGGAAGATGCAAACAATTCATGAAAATAGAAGGCATTTTTTTTGTTGTGGTTTGAGGGTTGGTGGATATGAGGGCCTAAATCAAGTTTAGTCATATGAAATAGGCTAATGTCTCAATTGTAATTTTGTAAGGGATGCTCTGCCGGAATTCTCTCCTTCAGTGTTTTAATCTGCAATCTTACTTCACGGAAAAATGTGTTCAGCCCAATCTATTTGTCATTTTCTTGCAGGAGATTATCACTGGCTCTGGTCATACTAGTGCAGTTGACTGGTGGGCACTTGGTAAGTATCAATTTTCATATAATATTCGACATTATTTAAAGAGACAATCATGTATTTGTATGTTATAATGATCAGTTTAAGACAGATTGACTAGAGAACCTGTTAATCCTTTAAGAGGAGAACTAGATAAGTGATTGATAAATGATAATGTTAATTATATTACATATACACCAAAATCTACAGTAGTAGTAACGTGTTATTAAAGTAAGATAGCTTCTAAGAAGAATCTGATAAATCTAGCAAGCATATGCATCTTTTAAAGTATAAGATAAATTTATTTCAAGTTCCATCACAACATGTGCAAACTAAGGTTTAACTGTCAGCTAAATTAGTGAAACCATATGATAATTCGGATCATACGTGGAGTTTTGCTTCATTTATTCGTGCTTCTTTAGCCTTTTTTGTTTAAATTATTTGCTTTGAACTTTCTATAAAGTCTGTGTGTAAGCTTCTCATCATTTTATCATTAACAAACAATAGTTTGGAGATCCTAGGACGTGTATTCCTTTCACATATCTTACTTAGGTATTGGACACATCTCCTGAATAAACTTACACGTTGGATGCCTTTAATCAATAAAGAAATATGAATGTTGATCATGTACCAATTTCTATCACTGGATTGTTTATTTTATTCTCTATGCCTTTTAAATAATTAGGAGGTTTGTTATTTAGCATTTTTTTTCTTGGAGATCATGCAGAAGTCACTATGCTGTCCTCTTCACGCTATATGTAGTTTCTTATTAAGCTTGAGAAGAAACTAGCCGTAAGAATATTGTTATTTTATTAACTTTAAGCTTCATTGGGTTGGTTAAAGATAAGATGGTAACTGAGCAACTGTACCCTCTAAGTAAAAACCAAAGTATACATTTCATGAAAACAACGATATCCCATTCAACAATTGATATATTATGAGAATTTACGTAATTTGTGACTGTTATCATTGTTAACTGCCCACTTTTCTACAAGGATCCCTAGGAAGCCTTCTTATATCCTGGTCATGGTCTCGGGTTGGCAGTCATTCATAAAATTACATCATATGTATTATGATAGTACAAATTTGTTTCTCATACCAACCTCGTTTTGAAGCAGAAGATTATTGCTCATCTTCTTTTATTAACTTTTTCCATTGTTTCTTAAGAACAGTGCCACATAAAAATGTGTTCAAAACATTGTTCTTAACTGTTTTTTGAAGTATTATATATCTGACTTGTATAGAGCATTGGCGGAAAACATTTTTTTGTCTGCTAATGTCTGAAATTTCATTATTTGTCCTAATTTATTCTATCTTGATGCATACTTGATTTCAATTTTAGGCATTCTTCTATATGAAATGCTTTATGGATATACACCATTCAGAGGGAAAACAAGGCAAAAAACATTTGCTAATGTTCTTCATAAAGATCTCAAATTTCCTGCAAGCATTTCGGTAAGTCCTTGGTGATCAACCTTCTACTCTATATCAATGCAACAACATTCTAGTTCAACATTGAACCTCCTCATTTGTCGACTAATAAAATGCGTTATTTTTGTTAAATATAGTGGAATCTAGTTTTTCTTGTTCTTAATTTGTTAAGAGCAATGGTAGACAACAATATTATACGATAACAAGTATGCTCAAGATGGCTGTTTTTATTTTGTTACTTGAACTATAAATATTATGCATTACCTATTGATACGCCTTCTCAAAAAACAAAATCCTAAATGCCACACCATTTAGTTCTTTAACCAAGTCACTTCTTTTTAAAATACTGCACCAGTAAGTAACCTCTATACATTGGGAAATTCAGATTAGTTTTTCCAGAGCATGTTTCATATTTGAAGCACTTACTGGATCCATCTCATGTCCTTTTGTGTAGGTAAGCCTCTCGGTGAAGCGATTAATGTATCGCCTGTTGCATAGAGACCCTAGAAACAGGATGGGTTCCCATGAAGGAGCTAATGAGATTAAGCAACATCCTTTTTTCCATGGTATCAACTGGGCTCTTGTACGTGGGACGGTGAGATTCTCATCCAGCATTAATCTGCTACCTTGCATTCAACAGTTGATCATTGTACTTTAATAAGCATGTACAGCTCGTCTAACAATATGGTGATTTGAAGACAAATACCCTTAGATTTCACATGTTTTATAGCTATATAACCCTGACTAGTTTTAAACTGAAATACTTTTGATTTTTTATCCTTTTTCTTTTCTTTACAACATAATACCTCCAATACTGTAGGAAACTTTTTTTCTTGCGGACTGAGGAAGAGAATGAGCTCAAATTGGCACGAGAAATTGACTTGGAATAGGTCACCCAATCAGTAGGATTAGATTTCGTTGTATTTTTGTTTGTTGGTTGGGGTGTATGAATTACAGAACTCAGTCTGTTGGGATCTGAACTTCATAAGCCTTATTTTTGGTTGTTTGTTTTGTTAAATTTTTTAATGAAACATGCGCCGGGGGGGGGGGGGGGGGGGGGGGGGGGGGGCAAGGCCAACCTTTTACGATAAAAAACAAAAAAAAACTTTTTTCTTGCAAAAGTGAGGATATTTTCCAGTTAAATTAATATCTACATGTATGTTTTCATAAAGCTAATGACGCTTTAGCGTATTTATGAATTGGTTACCCATAAAAACAACACTTTTTTGGATAGCCATAGACTAATAAGAACTTCAATATTTATTTCATGTTTAAAATTTCGTATAGCCACACTTTTCTTCTATGTCTTAAAGCCTTCAATCTGTTTACCCTTAAGAGGGGGGGGGGCAACCTTTTACGATAAAAAACAAAAAAAACTTTTTTCTTGCAAAAGTGAGGATATTTTCCAGTTAAATTAATATCTACATGTATGTTTTCATAAAGCTAATGACGCTTTAGCGTATTTATGAATTGGTTACCCATAAAAACAACACTTTTTTGGATAGCCATAGACTAATAAGAACTTCAATATTTATTTCATGTTTAAAATTTCGTATAGCCACACTTCTCTTCTATGTCTTAAAGCCTTCAATCTGTTTACCCGTAAAGCAATTAGTTGTTATTTCCATAGCCTATGTTGATGATAATGATGGTGGTGATGCTTTAGAGCATCTATTGATCTCTATGCAATACATGTTGGGTTCTGTTTTTTTTTTTGTTTTTCGGAAAATATATTAAAGAAAATTTTCCTTTTGTTTCCGCAGAGCCTTCCTCAACTTGACGCACCAATATTTGAGAATAATGTGGATAAAGAAGCTACTTCTACAGATACTGGATTCGTGGATCCCCAAATAAGCGTGTTCTAACAGGTATTTGTAAATACACTCCCTCATGCGAGCAAAAAAAGAGAAACAAGCAAAAATACACACAACCAGAAAGGGGAAAAAGAAACACAATGGACATAATTCAGAGTATTCTTTCACGCATTTTGCTTGACATTTGAATGTAACTCCATATGGCAAAATCTATCATCTTTCCCTTCTCCAAAATACCTGTAACTGAAATCTGTGATAATTTCGATGGAGAAAGGCTCAGTACGATATAAAATTTCATATTCATAGCATGTCAGTAGTTCTTTAGTCCAAACTTTTTACGATTTGCTCCTTTTGCTCCAGATATGTTATCTTAATGAGCGACGCCCTTGGTGAATAGATTAAGTCAAAAAAACGGTAGGGAAATTTACGGAATGTTTGAGGGCTCGCTGCTGGGATCTTCAATTGTTGCAGTGAAGGAGATTGTGCCACGTCTTTAATCCACGTTTCGAGTTCTTTCAAGTTTGTAGCGTTTGTAAATTGTGATGTATCGTCTGTATGTTTGTCGTTGTAGTGAAAATAAATGTGGATATTGGTGTCCGTAGTAAAATGTATTCCAATTCTGTGTCATATTTCCAAATTTTCTGTTAAAAAACTTTCAGTGTTGTAATTCAGGATTTCTTTCTGCAGCTTATCATTGGTTTAGACAGTGTGAGCATTAACTGGACATCCATATAAGATCATTCACTATCATTCACTATCGTTTGCTAAAAACTCAAAATTTAGTAATGATCTTTATACACTCTAACGACACTGGCCCGGCCCGGACCTACCAGTAATTTTAATCCAGCCTCTAGGTAGCCCTTTCCGACTCTCGGCGGCTTTCACTCTAGCGACACTGGCCCAACCCGGGTCTACCAGTAATTTTAATCCAGGCTCTAGAGTGAATTAAGAAGCATGGGGTCGGCTCTGATACCAATTGTTAGGAACCTAGGAGAACTCACCCTTAAAAGCTAGCTGTTAAAGAGAGGGAGCCCAAGTTTATAACTACCCAACATTGGTTCCCCATATAACCGATGTGGGACTAAATTTGGATCATAACATATACGTACATTATGTTATAAAACGAGAGGTAACTTTATCAGGGTGACGTAGTCCTACTTCCTCATCACGTCAAAAGTCGAAGTTGTACCAATGTCTCGGACTGGGTAAAACAACAAGTCAACAACCTAAGTAAGGCTAAATTAAAAAAAAACTCACCGAGTTTTGGGCCAGTTTTTAAAAAAACGTTTTTTTTTTTGACACAAAATTTCAAATAACTCCATTGGGTTGGTTAGGGTTAGGGTTAGGGTTAGTTCGTGGGGGTTTATTTAAACATCTGATTAGTTAAGTGATATTTTTTTAAATACAAACGAAAGATTAAGGTGGTTTTTTTAAACACAAATGAAAGATGAAAGTGGTTTTTTTAAACTCTACCCTAACTAACCCAGTGGAGTTTTTTGAAATTTTGTGTCCTTTTTTTATATTAAAAAAAATTTTGTGCGGTTTTTTTAAACTGGCCCAAAACTCAGTGGTTTTTTTTAAAATTTAGCCCCTAAGTAACTCTCAAATCAACAAAATGGCGGCAAAAACAAAAATAAAACTACCCTTTTAGGCAATAAAATCGTGACAGAGACGAACTAAACGTTATCCTCGCCCTTTCTAACCAAATTGCCCCTTATTACGAACGTGTAGATAACCGCGTGTATTCGACCTATTTACAGTACAAATCATTACTAGTTTTTTTGTGAGCACAATTTATCGAGATAAACATATGCAACGTATGTGCTAATAAGAGTTTAATTAAATTTAACCACCCCCCCCCCCCCCCCCCCCCCCCCACACACACACACACACACACACATGTTTGAGCCGAGTACAAAATGCCTCATACAACGTTCGAAAAAATATATTATACACATTCATCTATCAACTTAACCCATTTTCGTTAACTTTAAATTATTAAATTACATTTCTACCCTTACCCTTTCATATCTCAAACTCCTTTCCTTTTCGCTCATTTCTTCATTCCCAAACATTAAACAAAACCAAATCTCAATCTTAATTCACTGTATACAATGACTATTTAGGGCTATTTAGGGAAGCATCACACTACACCTCTGTTCCTTCCCCTTACGCTATACAATTTAATTAAGAATTTTTTTACTTTGATATAATAATATTTGAATTTGAATTTTATTGAAGAAAAGGCCTAAATTATGAAACTCCGTATGGCTTCCAATTTGAGCCACAGAGAGGCACCTGACAAGTTAATTGTTCATAAATGATACGTAATATGATAGTGTAATTGGGAAATGAATGAGGCAGTTCTCTCCATATGGATTCCAAACACTTAAACATGTATTTGGTTTCTGTTCAGAGCAAGTATTTGTTATTGCTGTTTATCTAAACCCCCAAAAAACCCCAAAAACAGTGTATCCTTGTTTAGGTAGTACAGCTTTTTTTGGGTAATAGCTATAGACTTGAAAGCATAATATGGTTTTGAGAAGATGATGAAATTGAGATTTGATTTTGTTTAATGTTTAAGAATGAAAAAAGGGGAGAAAGGAAAAAAATATTGAGATATGAAAAGATAAGGATAGAAATGTAATTTAATAATTTAAAGTTAACGGGATAAATGAATATAGTGTATATTTTCAAATGTTTTTTTGATGAATTATTTTCAAATGTTGTATGTGCATTTTGTGCTCCAACCATAAGTTGGGGTTACTTTGGTTTTAGCCCTAAATTTAAGCCCCAACAATCGTCCTTTCGAGTCCACGTTTTTAACCACTATTTCACTAAGAGCGTGTTTGGGAACCCAAAAAATTAAGGAAAGGAATGGAAAACCGCGGATAAGTCCATCTTATCCTATTCCACAGCATGTTTGTTTTGAAAAAGAAAACAAAGGAAACAACTAAATTTCATTCCCTAGAGAAAGATCTTAACCAATTTCTATTCCGACCCCAACCCCCTCGGAAAGCTGCGTAAAGGAATGGAGAATCTAGCTTGATCAAAATAATAGCGCAATCTTGAAAACTATTTCTAATTAAAATAAATAAATAAATAAATAAATTTTTGTTTGATGTTTTGAGTTTAAAAACATAGGTTCCCTAAGAATATAGGTTTTTTAAAATGCAGTAATTCATAGTATTCCAGTGTTTGCAAAATAAGACTAGGGAATAGAAACAAAAAAAGTCAATTCCATTCCACCAGTTGCCAAACACACACAACTTATAAAGTTAATTCATCATTTTCCCTTTCTTTCCATTCCTCTTCATTCATTTTCATTCCATTCATTTCCATTCCCCAACTTAAATGTTTCCAAACAGAGTCTAATTCCCTCTCTCTCGAAAATGGAACCCGAAAACGAAACCCTAGAATCATCCCCACCGTCTCCGCGGACTCAACTGCCGTCCAACGCCGGCGAAGGCGACGGCGGCGCCGCTACGGAGACGAAGCCGGAGATCTCCGACCTCGAGAAGAAGCAGCGGCCAGCGGAGCGGTTCGGGATGACCTTCCAGCTCTCCGAAGAGGAGAGGCGTACCTCACGTGCAGAGCGGTGAGGATTGATCGTTCTTTTCTGTGATTGTTTGCTGTTCTTGATTAAAGTTAGGGTTTTGTTGAGGTTTACTTTGTGTTTGTTTTGGTGGTAGAATAGTAAGTTGAGGAGGAGAAGTGAATTTAGATCGTGCATAAGTAGTATAGGAATTTATGAAATTAATGCGAAAGAATTGTAAGGAAACTATAAAAAATGGAATATTGGGAGTGGTTTGTTTAATTTGGATTGGCAGTTAGATTTGATGAGATTGTAGTGGTTGGGTGAGGAGTAAGGGTGGGTTTGGCACGTGGCATTTGGAGAGGGAAGTGGGGAACTCGTGGAATCTCAAACATAGGATGCGATAAGAATTGGGTTTGAGATTCCACGAGTTTCTCATTTTGCCCTTCAAACACACCATAAAGAGGGAGGGTTCTTGTTATTTTCCCTGATTATTCCTTGTTCTCGATTAGGGTTGGGGTTTCTTTAGAAAAAAAGGAATCTTTGGAGTATTTATTGTAAATTGAAGAGTGGGGATTGATTGTCAAGTATATCGGATGAGATTGTAGTGGTTGGATTTAGAGTAAGGGTGGATTGACTAGGGCATTTGGAGAGGAAAGTCGGATGATACTCATGGAATCCATTTATAGATTCCTGATTTCCTTCATGACGTTAAAACTAAAGAATTACAAGGTAACTATAAAAAAGGAATCATTGGAGTACTTATTGTAAATTGAAGAGCGGGCATGGATTGACGATTATATTGGATGATAATTATGGTTGCGTTTAGGGTAAGGATGGGGTTGGCAAGCGGCATTGGAAGAGGAATGGAATACTCATGGAATCTCAAACATGGGATGCAATAAGAGTTGGATTTGAGATTCAATGAGTTTTTAGTTTTTGCCTGCAAACGGCCCTTGCTAAATGCACCCCAAAGATTGGATGGGCTTGGGTTGGAAAATTTTAGTTGTTATTGAGGTACTACTTTTACTAGCCTTTGTGTTAAATAACTTTTACTTTGAATTGATGTTTGCTGATGTAGTATATGTATATTGATTTCACTCTGGTAGAATGCGACTATGTGAGAGAACTTGCTTATAGTAAAGCTCTGAGTAATATGCAATTAGGAGACCAATATCTTAGGAAAATTGTAGGGGTTTGAACCCCCCCCCCTCTTCTTCCCTTCTAAATATTTATGCTTAATATGGTGGGTTAAAGTCTTGGGGTTTGGATGGTAATTGATAATTCCTTGAATGTGTTCTTGGTGATCTTAAAGATAAAGGTAGGTCCCATTATTCCTCTTATTCTCTGTTTATGAATATATTTTGGTATTTTCTTTTTAACGCTTTGGACATCACTGGGGCGAACTGACTGCCTATTTCCAACTGTTGACATATCAGGTTTGCATGATGTCACATAGACATCAGTTATTGTGTTATTCTGACAATTTTTGGATGTCATAGACGTTAGTTCTCCGCAATCTAGCCAGGAGGACTTGACGTTATATTTATCTTCGTGTGTATATCCGTCTTAAAGTTGGAGAAGAAAGAGCATAAAAAAGTAAGCGTTATTACAATATGCCACATAGTTTACCCTTTTTTGTTTTTAAAAGGGGCTATTTACAATGCATCATGTATATGATATATCAAGCAAGTATGTGCAGAAAACCCTTGTAAGTGCTCAAATAATTTTCGGGATGGGCATACATTCCTGTCTATCTCATATAGTAGGGAAAAGTCATTGCAAAATAGTACATTCTGTTTTTTAACCAGGGAATAGTCCGAGTGTAAGCTGTGGTGAAGAAACGTTGTAGCAAAGGTTAGAGATGGAGAAGCTCGCAGGTAGATGGTCAGGAATATGTGCAGGGAGTCCATGGTACCTAGAACTCATGTTCGACTTGTTGTTATATAAATCAGCCCCATATAGAATATAAATAATCCCTCATATATAATATAAGTCAACCAAGATATAGAATATAAATGAACTCATATATCAGCCCCTATACTTTAATATATTTCTGAATATGAAAGATATGGATATATTATGGTAAATAGTCCACAGAAATGTGCTCCCTTGTGCACACACAGCTGTTGCTTCTTCCCATCACGCAAATGCCACCCACCCACACAAAGAAGTCCTTTGAAAAATATGTGAAACTTTATAGTAATGGAAACTTCTATTTATTTATCCGATCTTTATCACCCATAATTGGACCCAATGGAAGGATCATCATTTCATTAGCAATTAACTGGCAGATATGCAAGCATATGAATGGTGCTGTAGTCGGTAAAGTTTTAGGCTCCTTCTGATATGTGCAAGTCTATGCAACTTCTCCCCTTTTAGAGAGTGAATATAATTCATATCATCTTGTGGATTTATATGTTAAAAAAGTATTATTATCACAGAGCATGTTATTTTAGGACTTCCAAAAGTTGCAATATTGTAACTATATAAAATTTTATTCACCAGAATTGGTAGATTCTATACTAAGCTGTCATGCACTTACCGGTAGGTTTGGGACTGGGACTGGATCTGTTGGGACTGGGACTGGATCTGCGTCGTTAGGGAAAAATGATGAAAAAAAGGTAGAGGAGGACAAAAGAAAGGCTCGAGCAGAGAGGTACCCACTTGGTCTTCACACTATAATAGTTGTTAACTGCACTTGTTTCGCCGAATTAAATTATAGTAACCACTAACTTAATATGTGCTTATATAATCTTCAGATCATTTATAATCTACTAGACAAAGCTTTGAGGCCATCTATGTCATTTCTCAGGTTTGGGCTCGCTGTTGAAGATGGAGTGAAGAAAAAAGCCCGTGGAAAAAAAATCACAATGAACCCAATGCCAGTTACTCCTGAAGAAGAAGAAAAAAGAAAGGCGAGAACTCTCAGGTCGGTTTGCAATCAACATGGTTTTTCTTTAATAATTCTAGTCATGGAGAGCTTCTTTTGTTCCTTAGATGCATAGTAATGTTGTTGGAAATATTTATAAATAGATTTTAGAGATGATGAATATGGGAGATAATTTGTACAAAAATATTATTAGAACCACGAACCAAATAAATTCACAAAATAAATGGAATTTGACTTGCAAATCGCTGTTAAAATGAAGAGAAAATATAATATGTCACTCCAAATTTGCAACTTCAACTTCAACATCAACTATCATATGATTGATCCACGCATTATTTTAAAAGGGAAAAAAGAAATGGTTAGGAACAATTATTTTTTAGAAGTGAACCAATCATGTGAGAGTTTAAGTTGGAGTTGCAATTTCTGAGTGACATATGATCATTTCTAACAAAGTAACAAAATTAGTTTGAGTCGTGTTAGATTGGTCGCATTCCTCAAAATCACAATTATCTTAGGAAAAAGCTTGAGTTGATTTCCAATATAGAGCAGCTTGGAGGTAAGGTGTTTGTGCACTCAATCACAGGGCCTCTTTGAAGAACTTTTAGAACGTTGGCTTAGATTATTGTAGATAAATGCAGAATTAGTTTGGGAGTTGAGGTGCACAGTGTAACACCCCCAAACCGATAACAATCATCTTGAAAATAACATATTAATTAGCATCTCATGGTGATACAATCCATCTATAGAAATTTGCTCAAATTGCAAAAAACTATATATATAATTCATTACAAAAGATAACAAACTCTTAAGCAAGAAGTCTTCTTACAACTTGAATAAATAATTTAAACAATTTCGAAATCTGATTTATTAGCTTAAAAGCTCTCTGTGACAAATTACTACTCAGAGACATAAGCTTCCAGATCCTTTGTTCTGTTCAAGCACTCGATCTCGATGTACAAATCTGGAAAAAGTTTATTAACAACAAAATGAGCTGACACCCAGAAGTAATTGAATAAAAATACCCATTAGTCGTCAATTTATAAAATACAACATTAATAATTAGATATATTAATGTGAAAATATTGAACAATTCAAGTATTAGAACAAGAATATCCAGATTGCAAATCTTATTACAGCATATAAATGCAACAATAAATAAGGTGATCATATAAGCAAGCAATGCAGGATGCCTAGTGCGGTACTAGTTTAATAAGTTACGCATCCCATAGTACGTAAATGATCAAATAAAAGTATTGTAAAATGCAAAGAAATTTAAGTACGCCCCTCTCTCATGCGGTCAATACTTACATCCCGGTTGACAAGGTAAACACCATTTAGTCTGTGGTAGGGACTATTAAAATGAGCAATTCTCATAGAATGGACACATGAGAGCCCATGATGGGTTACTTAAAATCCTGACTTATATACCAGAATACACAAATCATTTGTAAAACTACAATATGGTATTAACTCAAAATAATCATCTCAATATACACAACGTCATAAGACCAGTCAAGTACATGCATCTGTACTGAAACTACATAAAATGATGCATGATGATATAAATTAAATCGGCCATCTACAAATATTACTAACAACAATATAAGCCAAAAAAACGAGTTACAATACCCACACATAACAATTCCATATTCATGAAAACACACCAACAATATATTGATCCTAACTTAATAGTTGCGCATAGTCACACCACATATATAAAATAGTCATAGAAAATACACACTACATTACAATACAATACAACACTACAATACAACAAGTATTTTACAAGCTACATTCTACAAGATATAAGTATCAATTACTTACAGTGGTTAGCGAAATGACAAGAAGACCTATACTCCTTGCGAACCCTCCTTCTTGAATCTAAAAAACAATCCTAATTATTTGTCATCAATAGATTCAGCAAGGCACATCCATATATATAAATAATTAATAACAACCATGTGCATTAGTTAGACGGACAGATCAATAGTTAACTTTGTAAGAAGGTTTCATATAAAAATCTCTACTAGATTAATGAAGGTTTCTAGGGTTCTAATAGAAATTTGAATAGAACAATGGGTATAGGCTTACTAGGTCAACATAGAAGATAGATCCAATATAGGTATACCCAGTGTAGTTGAAGGCTCGCCTCAGGCTTAACAATAGTTTGAGCCTCAAGCCTCAGTTAAGGCTGCCCCGTTGTTCAAAGCTTCACTTAGGCTTGCGCATGGACGCGCCTTAGCAAAGGCTCGAGGCTTGCGCCTCAAGCAAAAGGCGCGCCTGAACATAACAGACCTGACCCGACCTGACCCGGTTTTCACAATCCGACCCATCTTCAACCCTTCTCATATCCCGTAACTCCCCCAATTCTCTTTCATCCCCAATTTCAAACTCTTAACCCCAATCTCCACGTTTCCAACTCCTCAATCTGCACTCATCCTCATCAATCTCCTCCCCCTCTCAACAACATCGGCGACGACAGCGAAGCAGCTCAACACGACAACATACAGCAGATTAGCAGCTACAGCGGAAGTAGATCGGCTACGTCGGCGGCCTTTTTACTCAGTCTCCAGACTCACCAGTCCTATTCTGGTTTCTTTCCTTTCTGATTTTACACTTTTTATGGTTTTTTTCTTTGGTTTTCATCTATCTTTGCTTATGATGTTTTTGCAAGTTACTTCGAAACAAAATTGTGAAGCTAGTTCATTCCATAATTTACTATAATCATGAAATCATGTCTTATTGAAAAAGTTGCATCATATTTTATTGTAGAGCATGACCAAATTTTATGGTCGACTAACTTTATGTTATTGCTGTAATATTTTAAAATACCTTACTATTTACTAAGAATGTAATACTGTAATATTG
The DNA here is from genome assembly GCA_017893485.1 of Hemerocallis citrina. Classification (NCBI taxonomy): domain Eukaryota; kingdom Viridiplantae; phylum Streptophyta; class Magnoliopsida; order Asparagales; family Asphodelaceae; genus Hemerocallis; species Hemerocallis citrina. The sequence goes on along the minus strand of CM030358.1, from coordinate 466,784,569 downwards.
TATGCTCATTACAGCAATATTTAATTTGATACTAGTGTAATTTTACTATATGCTCATTAGTGTAAAACTGTAATATTGATGCTGTATGGTAAGTATCTTCATTACTGTAATATTGTAATATCGTATGCTCATTACTATATGAAACTATGAATTCAAGGTTAACGTTATATTATTGTAGTTTTGCAGAGGAACACATTGTTTCACTTCGTCTTTGGGGCAAGAAACACATTGTAGTTATATATTACAGAGGAACACATTGTAGTTTTACAAATATGATGACTTACACAGTCATCTTGGCCATTGTATGATATATTTTGTTGCTATAATATCTTGTTTATATAATCTTATTTGTAAATTTAAAAAACCTCCAAAAGTAATGATGAGCCTCGGTTAAGTGAGGCTTACGCCTTAAATTGCGCCTCTCGCCTTAGGCTTTTTATGGGGTAGTGAAATTGCGTTGCGCCTTACGCCTTTGACTACACTGGGTATACCTTAGCGATATAATAATGGTGCCTTGATGACATCTCCTTTTAAAAAAATAATTTAATTGTTGATTGTGGCCGTACGAAGTGAAGAGGAAAGCAACGGAAGTAGAAAGAGAAGGAAACCCTAATATAAGGAGAATGAGAAGGAAATCCCTAACATCTTTATCTCATAACACCTCATATACATTTTATTAAATAAGCCCTTCAACAATATATAAATTACATATTAATAAAGCTTATCAAATCAAAAACAAGTTATGCTATATAGTTAATATTAACAATATTGTTAATAAATATTCTAGGTCATTACACACAACAACACTGGGCTTTCAGATAGCCATATGTTTAAGCTCGGACCGAAATTCTACTTGGACGGGCTTATGTCCGGCTCGATCCAGGTCGGACAAATTTTTCATAGTCCGGGCTCAGTTCGTTATAAAAGCAGAAGACTATGTTTGTTCGGACAGACCGGACTAAGTAAAGCATCGAACCTAATAATTTGTTCAAGTTTAGTTCGTATAACAGTTCAGACGGTTCACGGTCGGGCCATTTCTCGAGCCGGACTCGGACGGACGACATACCGTCCTGTTCATTTTACAGCCCTAACAACACAATGTTATTATCTAGTAATTGAAAGAGTGAAGAGAATTCAGTGAAGAGTAGTCTTAGGTAGTGTTCTTTTTCTCCTCTTATAAGTGATTTACCTCTTGTAAGAGGTGGTCCCCCTCTTACAAGAGTTTTTTTAATGTTCCTTTTTTACCTCTTATAAGAGATTTCTTTCAAAATTGCTTCTAAACTTAAATGGCTTCTACTAGCCTCTTTCAAAATCTTAAAAGTCTTCTATAACTTAAAATGACTACACTACCCCTAAATTAACGATACCCAGATTTCTAGATTGGGTTTTTTTCTCTTTTTTTTACTTCAATCATGAGAGGTACCGGGATTCTACATTCCATTCTCTAGTAAATAAAACCTACTACTGTGAAACAACTTATGATTCTTAATATATATTCATTGACAAATTTGTGATATAATGAAGCTTTTTCTTGAATCGAAAGAAAATGACGTGAGATGAAACTTATCATTGTTGAAGCTTTGTCAATTGAAAATTACATCAAGAGTGGTGAGGTACCGGGATATAATGTGGATATAATGTGTCAAACATGAGAGGTACCGGGATTCTACATCATCTACACCTCAACATTTCCAGATTTCTAGATTGGATTATATAAATAGAGAAATTATATTGTAAGGGCAAAAATGTCTAAAAGTAGAAAAAAGGCTCTTGTAAGAGGTGAAAAAAGAACATAAATCTCTTATAAGAGGTACTTATAAGAGGTTATTTTTATATGAAAGAACACCTCAAAAAGAGGCTCTTACAAGAGGCTCTTATTGTAAACCTCTTATAAGAGGCAAAAAAAAGAACAGTCCCTTATTTTACTCGTGGAGGCTACTCTTCATCTCCCAACAACTAATATGCTTCTCTTTTTTCGTGCCAATAACCAACAAATAAAAAGAATAAAGTTTGAAGTGACATATGTACACAAAACCTTTCTAGATAAATACTTTTGTATAAAAGACATTCTACAGAAATTTCTATACAACATGATAAAAAAAATATAAAGCAAAACCAAATACATGCAAGATATGTGCTATGAACTATTCATATTTTACATATAAAATAGTAATTCATACAACCCCCTCGCAAATGCAAATAGTCAACAAACACAAAAACACTAAGACAAGACAAAAGAAAGGAGAAGAATGTTATTTTAATTATTGTTAAGGTTCTCAGAAAATAGCCACATAACATGGATGTTTTTTTGGATTTGAATATATATATATATATATATATATATATATATATATATATATATATATATATATATATATATATAGGGAAAGCTTCGGTTATGCACTCCTCTAGTGCACACGGTGTGTACACTAGGCCTTCGGGCGTTCATATCGACGATCCGAACCGTTCACATTGATTAAAACATCTAAATTAGTCTAAATATGTAAAATCAAATCATTTGAAATTCATTTGCCCATCCATTATGTGACTATAAAAAACAATGATTTTCAGCCATACAATTTTGTAACACTTCAATGGATGGGCAAATAAATTTCAAATGATTTGATTTTACATATTTAGACAAATTTAGATGTGTAGATCAATGTGAACGGTTCGGATCGTCGATATGAACCCCCGAAGGCCTAGTGCACACGCCGTGTGCACTAGAGGTAGTGCACAACCGAAGCTTTCCTTATATATATATATATAAGAAACACGTTAGGGTGAAGCCTGGCTTTCTGAACCCTTACCTTAGTTGAATTGTAACATCCTGTACTTAATAGTATATATATAATATTATATTGGGAGAATATAATAATATATATAGAGGTTTCTTCCATTACAAACGGGTCTGCTTGTACAGACTCGTTGCGAACGACGATCTGAAAACGCGGGTCTGTGCAAATAGACCCGTTTGCAATGGAAGAAACCTGGGCCTGTAGATGAGTTCTATGGTGGTTGTTGCATGGGATTTGGACCATGTGAAGATGAGAAGAAGTGGAGTGGCTACTGTTGTGTGTGGTGTGGTGTGTGCACGTGCGTTGAACGTGCACGTGCATTGGGGGTGTTGTGTTGGTGAGTTTCTTAGTCCCACATCGGTGGGGAGGAGAATGAGTATATATAGAATTGCCTATGATCATAAGGTACCTGAAAGCTATAGCACCTTTTGTGAGGCATGCCTGTGGTGGGTAGTTGTTAGGATTTGTTTTGTTCGCGTGTGCGCGCACGTGTAGTCGCGTGCGCAGCTGAGCTGGGCTCGGGGCGTTACAAATGGTATAAGAGCTTACTTCAAATTGTAGTACTAGCACAGCAGGAATGAAATTTGGATGCCCCAATTAGAGTTGGTTGATCCGCATAGCAAGATGATCATAAATCGTATCGTCACATTTTCAGCATATGTTTCTAGTTTTCCGACATCTAGAACTAACCCCTGTATATGTTTTTTTTTTCTTTTTTTCGAAGGATGTCCGAAGGAACTAGGAATGGCCGTAGCGGAAGAACTGGAGGTGTAAGCAGTGGAGCCAATGGTACAAGCATCAATGTTGAAGCAGAGTTCGCTCGCGTCTATCAGATGATGGGAGCATTTATGGAGGCAAGTAGGAACTTCATATCGCAGCAGGTTACGCAAGACAGGATCCAGGGGAACGCTGTGTCTAATTCAGTTAAGATGGTGGAGTCTTTTAAAATGATGAAACCACCAGTATTCGATGGACGAGCGGATCCCACCACCGCTGATGATTGGATACGACAGATAGAGATTGTATTTGAAGTACTGGAGACTCCAGATGAAAACAAGGTCAAGCTGGCTACAATCTTACTGGAGAAGGATGCAGGCGTATGGTGGCAGTCAATCAAGCACAGTATGGGTAACGGACCGATAGCATGGGAGAATTTTCTAGAAGAGTTTAGGCAGCACTATTTCCCCCTCGATGTCCAAGAAGCGAAGGCCATGGAGTTTCTCAACCTGAGGCAAGGAAGTATGACCGTCAGGGAATATGAAACCAAATTTACTCAGCTATCTCGTTATGCCCCAGAGATGGTGCAAGACGAAGTGAAGAAAGCCAAGAGATTTGAGCAGGGACTTAGGCCGGGATTGAGATCGCGAATGGTGCCATTATGCATCCGGAGGTTTAATAAGTTAGTTCGACGGGCAACAGTGACAGAGATCGACATGAACCAAAACCAGCAGCCACAACAGCCACGAGGGAAGATCAGAGATTCGAATATGGGGAAACGACCTGCTTCAGCCACGAGCTTCCCGGAACCCCAGAAACAAGGCCCAAACAAGAAGTTCCAGGAGCCCAAGACAAGTGCAGGAGCCAGCAAGCCAGTGCAATGTTTCCTCTGTGGTGAGCAAGGACACTATAAGTTTCAGTGCCTAAAGAAAGAGCGTACTTGTTTTAACTGTGGGAAGATGGGGCATATTAAGCCTAACTGCCCAAAACTACAGAGGGGCAACAACGAGACCAAGTCCGAAGACAAATGATAAAGGGGAGAGTAAGATGTATTTTGTTTGTTGTATTTTGTTGAGTTTGGAAGAAAGTTAATGAAGGCTGTAATCTATTGTATCAGGATGTTGGACTATTAATAGAATTGAACTAGTGTTTTTGTTAATGATGAAGCCATTGTCCCACTTTTTTGTGTCATTTTTTTTCTAAGGAGTTTTTGTAAGTTAAAGCGATTGTGATGTCGGCAGCGGATGGAGCTGTCGCATAAGGGATTCACCAGGCCTAGTGCTTCGCCTTGAGAAGAATTTGTTTATTTTGTCTGTAGGGAATGAGGATAGATCATGATAATGTGCATCAAGGATGGCAACCTGTTTTGGAGTGAGTCTAGACGACTGAAGCTACGTTACCAGGCTTTGTTCCTTTTCTAAGGAGGTAGTGGCCACCGACGTACAACAGATGTATCTGGACGCGGATAAGTATTGCCGGTGAGCAGAAACTAGATTGTCGAGGAAGCTTTTTCCTGAGTTGTTGAGCAACTCATGAATATTTCTCCCCACTCAGTGTCGTTCTGAGGATAGAACGATTCTAAGGAGGGAGTGATGTAAGATCTCCAAAATAATTATAATTATTTTATAAATATATATTAATATAAGTTATATTGTATTGTACATTAGATTAAGATAATATAAATTACATGTTATAAATTGTATTGTACACATGGTTTTAAATCTCGGATTTCGGACTCGTCTCGGCAGGGTGTGTTTCGTCTCGGATCGGAGATATCGGAGAAGATCTCGGAAAAATGTGATCATATCGGATGTTCATTTCCTAAACTCAATAAATCTTTTTTTTGGTTACTAAATAAGATATTTTATGTCCGACATATCATTTATCAAATAAAATATTGTATAATGCAACTAATGACATGAATCAATTGCGGTAAATATTCACAGAATTTAACTACAATATAAAAGAAATGTAATATAAATATATAACTAAATTAAATTTGCATTGATTAGAAAAAATGTATTAGTTAATAAACTTGATTTTGCATATATACAAACAATAGCGAGACGAAATCCTCACATTATATTAGTTTAAGGTCCTATATTGAAAGACATGCAAAAAGTAAAACAATTTTTTTATATATATTCACAATAACATTTGTATCTATTCCGGCTAATATTTCGCTAATTTCGGCAATTTTTTCGCTAATTTTGGCAATCTTTCAACCGATATTTCGGCAATTTCGGCTAAAATATACACATTTCGGGCCAAAACAATATAGAGTATAAAATATGTGATTTCGTATCGGCAAGCTAGCCGAAACGAAATTTCGGCCGTATCGGAGGAAATTTAAAACAATGATTGTACATTCTATTTATTTATAGTATATGCCTATGTTTATGTTTATAAATTGTATTGTATTATTTATAATTATATGCATGTTCTTGTACTTGTACACTAAGTAGACTATGAATATTTTATCATGAGAAGGGCTTGAATGAATAATGGCTAAAGCTCCACATACTAGACATTATCCACTAACTTAATTTTCTCTTTCTTTCTTGATTTGTGGCTAAAAACCAAACACCTCACACCCTCTCCTCCATTCATTCATTCTCATCTCTCTCTCTCCCACATCCGAAACCCAAAGAAAAGAAAAAAAAGAAAACCAAACCAAAACTCCAACTCTCTCATTTCTATCCATCTTCCATTTTCATTCAAGTTAAGAAGAAGAAGAAAGAAACCAAAGGAAATCAAAACCCTAATCTTTCTCATCTTTTCTACTCCAAATTTATTTTACTTCAATTTCAATCTCCCAACAAGTACTCATCTTCAATCTCATTCATTTGGATTTCGGCCTAGTCCTTGGTGGGGATTTTGGATTTTGGCCAAAGCTCAAGGAGGTGAAGAACTTTTGGAGCTTAGGATCAAGGAGGATTAAGAAGAAGAAACTAGGTATTCATTCAAGTGAAGGTGGGTGTTCTTCATCTTTTAATTATAAAGGTTACATTTTTATGCATAAGAATGGTAGTAGAAGGGTAAGGATTAAATTTTTATGCTTGATTATGAAATAAAAATCATGTCTTTGGAGTAGTAGCTTGATTGTTGATTGTAGAATATAAAGTTGTGATTTTTATGTAGTAGATTGTTCATGTAAGTTTAGCTTTATGTTAGTAAGCTCTTACTCATATTAGTAAGTTAAAATTTAGACTTGATCATGTTACAATATTGTTAATAAGCCCTAATGTAAGGTTGGGTTCCTTATGGTAATTTTTGTAGTAGATTGTGTAGTAAACGATCATGTTAATATTCATGTTATATTCACATTATTCATATTAGAGATTATGTGAGTAAGTTAGTAAATTAAAATGTTAGAAACGTTATGTAAATGAGTAAAATATTGATTATGTTAGTAAGTTAGAAAGTTGGAGTGTGAACATTGATTATGTTAATAAACTCAAATGTAGACTTGACTCATGTTGGTAATTGGGAGAATTGTAGATTGATCATGAAAGAAGCTTGAAAGTTGAGTTAGTAAGCTTGTAGTGTTACAAACTGATTATGTTAGTAATGTTAGTAAGTTGTTAGTAACTTAAGTGTGAAATTGCTCATATTAGTAAGTTATTAGTAAACTTAAATATGTGGAAGATCATGTTAATAACTAATTGTTAACTAATTATTCATGTAGCAAGCTAATTTATATAGTGAGTTAAAAATGTAGACTTGATGATCATGATTAGTTAGTTAGTAAGCACTTTGGTATGTTAGTAAGCAACTTAATCTTGGTAGTAAGCTTGAAGTGTAGCTTGATTTTAGTAAACGGAAGAATGAACTTTGCTATAGAATTATTGAAGGAAGTTTTCCTATTTATGATAAGACGTGTGTTGTTGTTTGGAAATTATGTTGAAGTTATTAGTAGCTTGAAATTGCAGGTAGTAATAGCCTACTATGTTAAGTAGAATGTGTTAGTAGTAATTGCCATGGGTAAAGTTAAAGTTCATGCTTTTATTTTAAGGAAGGAAAGTATAGTGAAGAGTAGTAGGTGATCAGACTAGTAAATTAGTGAAGTGGTAGTAGTTAATCATGAAGTTTACCTTGTTGCGTTAGTATTTGTAGCTACTTGTTTAGTAACTACTTGTTAAGAGTATTTTCTCGATGATAAATTGCACATAGATGCGGAGATATAACATGTGTTTTATGGCGATTGCCATTCTGATGAGTTATCATTGTTGTTATGGCTATATGAGCCGGATGTGGGCCGAGTTGGGCCAGTGTTGAGTACGCGGAGGTGACCCAGTAACCCTAATTGCGTTGAGCGGAAGATATGTTAACTCTAGGTAGGATGACTCATGACTGTAAGGACAGATACTAGTTGGCGTGTACTCCTATCGAGGGACACGTGTGACGTGGTCTCGTCTGGGATATGTGCGGCGTAATCTTGTCCGAGACATGTGTGACGTCTCAACTGTAAAATTTGGGATTAGTGATGAGAGCGGGACACGAACGGAGGTCGCAGGTCCTGTCGGAACTTAGAGGATGGACCCTTAAGTTTTCGTCTATGTTCTCAACTGTTGGAACTTGGCGAAGTAGGTGCGAGCCCTGCTGATTTGCCATATGTTCATGATAACTTGGTAGAGTTAGGAGTGGAGAAAGACCACTGATCCTGGCGGGAGTGGAGGAAGACCACTGATTCCGACAGAGCCGTATGAATGGCTTAGCGGGAGTGGAGAAAGACCACTGATTCTGGTGGGAGTGGAGGAAGACCACTGATCCTAGTGGGGTGAAGAAAGATCACTGATCCTGACGAAGTGAAGAAAGACCACCGGACGTTTGTTGAGGCGGAATAGATCACGACACTGCAACTCTACCAATCACTAGATTTATGTGAGGAGCAGGAAAAAGTACAAGAGTAGGATGCATAGCGAGGGATCGAAGCCTGTGATCGGGAGATTACGAACTCTTTAGAAAATATGTAGTATGGGATGCATACGTTTCCATTGAAGTTGCATTTGGAAAAGTATGTAGTATGAGATGCATACGTTTCCAAATGAATTGCATTAGGGTAGGAGCATGGTGTGCATTCTGAGTTAGTGCATTAGACTCTAGGGCATAGCATTCACTGACACTTGGGGCTTGACTTCACGTTTTTCCTTTTTGCATTAATATGGTTTGCTAAGATTGAAGATTGCGGGTTTCATCCGCATTGCGCCAGTTATATTTAACTGACGTGCCCACAGTTGTTAGTTGCAAGATTGTTGATCGAGGAGCTGAGGACTCGAGCTGCGTGGAACATTCAAGAGATTATTCATGTAAGTTAGATGTAATTCATTATTGAATTCGTGTTGTAATTTATTGTAAAATTAGTGTATAAAAGTTTTTAAATTCCTGTAATATATCTGTGTTGTGTTTGAAGGAAAGATCCTAGTTGTGTCTGAGTTCCTGGTATACTGAATTCGGGGCGCTACAGAAATGGTATCAAAGCCAGGTTTTCGACACCGATCGTGGGTAAGATTAGCTAGATGTACGCCTAAGATGGAGCTTGCAGATGTACACTGGTGGGTAACTAGAGTCCCAAGTAGGGCTGTACAGCTAGGAGAATCAGGGTACTCCACTCCACATCGGTTAGAAAAGGATCCTGTGCTAGATTGCAAGCTCCGGGCTCAGCGAGGACACTGAGTTCGTAGGGGGGTGTGTGTAACACCATGTACTTAAGCGTATATATATAATAATATTATATTGAAAGAATATAATAATAATAATAATAATATATATATATATATATATATATATATATATATATATATATAGGGAAAGGCTCCATTGCACACTACGAAAATCCGAACCGTTCACATTGATCTACACATCTAAATTAGTCTAAATATGTAAAATCAAATCATTTGAAATTCATTTGCCCATTCATTGAAGTGTTACAAAATTGTATGGCTGAAATTCATTGTTTTTATAGTCGCGTGATGGATGGGCAAATGAATTTCAAATGATTTGATTTTACATATTTAGACTAATTTAGATGTGTAGATCAATGTGAACGGTTCGGATTTTCGATTTGAACGCCCGAAGACGTAGTGTTCACGCCGTGAGCACCAAGGTAGTGTGCAACGGAGCCTTTTCCTATATATATATATATATATACTAGGTTTGCCCGTTGACACGTGCCTACGGCACGTGTTCGGAACTGTGCACCTTGTTTGATCATAGAAAATAGTTTTGGAGGTCCAGCAAATTAATTGAAGTAGCAAACATATTATATGAGAAACTTTTGGGGGTCCAACAAAAAACATATTATATGATTTTTTTGATTTTTTTGAATTATTTTTAAAGTTTTTAAATTTTTTATTTTTTCAGTTTTTTAGAATTATTTTTTCATTTTTTTTGAAATTTTAGAATTTTTTATTTTCTTAATTTTTTGAATAGAAGAGGGAGGGGGAGAGAGAGAGAGAGAGAATAATTAAATAAATATAGGAGTTGTTTTGGGTGGGGGGTTTAAATTTGAGTTTTGGGGGGAAACTTTTAGGAAGGAAAATATGTTTTGTGAGGTTAGATCTGGGCCTTTGATTTTTGGGGGGATTGAAGGAGAGCCACTTGATAGCTTTCTTTGTGTTTTATTATATATATATATATATATATATATATATATATATATATATATATATATATCGGTTGCAAAACGGGTCAGTGTGAACAAACCCGTGCGAACTGAGATCTGGGCCATTGGATCAAAGATCCTACGGCCCAGATATTTTTAAATTTTTTTTTGCCTTAACTCGTTCTTGGAAACGATCCAGACTTTCCAAGAACAGGTTAAGGCAAAAGTTGATTTTTTTTAGATCTGTATACTCCCATCTTCTTCTCTCGATCTCTCCCCACTCTCCCTCGTTTCTTCCTGAACCCAAACCCAATTAGGCCGAAATCTCACTCAGGCGACTCCTCTCTCACTTCCTTCCTCTATCATTCCGGTGATTCTCTCTCTCTCATCCGTCCGTTGCTCCCCAAGCCAGAAAACCCTAATCCAAACACAAACCTCTCCTCCGTTCGCTCCTCCTCCGTTCGCTCCTCCTCTTCCATTTCCATACAATCTCTCTCTCCCAATCTTTACTTCAAACATCGAAACCTAACTCTCTCATCCCAACTTCGAAAGCAAATCGAAACCCTAGTTCGGCCACAACACCTACATTGGCGAAATTTGCAGTTATTTTGTAAGGTAATGACTAATTATTTGCCTTAGTAGTTGTATTTGTGTTGATTTTTTATTTTTTGGTCTCTTTTCAATTACTTGAATATATTAAAATTGCCTAAAAAATTTGTAGATGTAGAACTACGTAAGTAGTATTTTGATGAATTTACATGGTGTAATTGTAGTTGTTATTGTTGTTGATCGCTCAACGATATTGTAGATTGAGTCGTATTTAAAATCGTTTGATATATACTAAATTACTTAGAATTTTTTTAGTGCGGTTAGACTAGAAAACCCTGTAAATGATCTTCAAAAAATATGAATCTTTGCAAGTAGGTTGGTCTCACGTAGCACAAGCCACTCCAACTTGTAGAAGTGAGTTTCGACTCACGGTTTGGGAGATACGGCCGTGTATTGCTTTTGGTTAAAATAACCTAAATAAAGCGGTACACAGCCGTATCTCGCAAACCGTGACTCGAAACTTACTTCTACAAGTTGGGGTGGCTTGTGTTACGTGAATTCGACCATGTTGCAAAGTTTTATAAATTTTGGATGTCGTTTGTGCGGTTTTCTCACGTTTCTCGAACAAGTTAATGGCTTAGAAATATTTTAGTGCGCTTAGACTAGAAAATCCTTCAAACGATCTCCAAAAAATACGAAACTTTGCTAGTAGTTTGGTCTGACGTAGCACAAGCCACCTCAACTTGTAGAAGTGAGTTTCGACTCACGATTCGAGAGATACGGCTGTGCATCGCTTTTGGTTAAAAAAACTCAAATAAAGTGGTACACGGTCGTATCTCGCAAACCGTGACTTGAAACTCATTTCTACAAGTTAGGGTGGCTTGTGTTACGTGAATTCGACCAAGTTGCAAAGTTTTATAAATTTTGGATGTCATTTGTGCGGTTTTCTCACGTTCCTCGAACAAGTAAATGAATTAGAAATTTTTTAGTGCTCTTAGACTAGAAAATCCTGCAAACGATCTCCAAAAAATACGAAACTTTGCATGTAGGTTGGTCTCACGTAGTATAAGTCACCCCCATTTGTAGAAGTGAGTTTCGACTCACAGTTCGAGAGATAACGGCCGTGTATCACTTTTGGTTAAAAAAAACCCAAATAAAGCGGTACACGGCCGTATATCGCAAATCGTGACTCGAAAATCACTTCTACAAGTTGGGTTGACTTGTGTTACGTGAATTCGACCAAGTTGCAAAGTATTGCTATTTTTCATTGTCATTTGTGCATTTTTTTCCCCACATTTTCGCTTTGTTTATTGATGATAGAGAAATGGATGTAACCCGTATCAACTAACCTTAAATTTTTGGTTGATAGATAAATGGCTTGCACGAGGCGACCGAGAAGCCCTTCTGGTAGCGCTAGTGGTGCACCATTTACAGATGTAAGATTAATTATTATTATTGGTTTTAAATACGAATATGTAACATTGTCTCAATAATAACAATATTTATCTTTGTTCGTGTAGGTTGGTGGCCGTCAATCTACATCTGCTGATTCCGGTCCGTCGTCTTCGGTTTCCGTTACACCTCCTGGACCATTGGACTCTAGCTTACTTTCGTTGCAATCCATACACCGATCCGAAGCCGTGGAATGGGTCTGCAAAGAAGTGTAACTTTCGAAAGCACGCGGTTCTTTCCATGGACACCCGTATCACTCGATTGGATGTCGAAGTATAAGGCGACCATCGATTGCAAGAATAAAAGGGTGACCACGGCAATGCCCGAGAAACCGGAAATTGTATTTCAAGGAAAAAGGAAGAGGTGATATGCTAGCAGTTGTAGTTGAGATGAAGGTGCCGGAAGAAATTAAGATGATTTTCGTTGTACGAGATTTTCCACTGGTATTTCTGGAGGAGTTAACAGGGTTACCTCCGCACAGAGATGTGGAATTCAGTATCACTATCTAGCCAAGTAGTGCACCAATATCAAAGGCCTCGTATCGAATGGCACCAGTGGATCAGAAAGAAGTCAAACGACAAATCGAAGAGCTATTGCATAAGGGATTTATTTGGCCCAGTGCTTCGCCTTGGGGAGCACGGGTGCTACTTGTCAAGAAGAAGGATGGGACGCTGAGTATGTGTATCGATTATCGAGAGTTGAATAAAGTCACGATTTAGAACAAATATCCACTTTCCAGGATTGATGACTTGTTCGATCAGCCTCAGGGAGCGGTTGTGTTCTCAAAGATTGACTTGAGAGGCTACCATTAGGTTCTGGTTAAGGAGGATATACCAAAGACGGCCTCAAGGACTCGACATGGCCACTACGAGTTCTTGGTAATGCCATTTGGAGTAACCAATGCTCCATTTGTTTTCGTGGATTTGATGAATCGAATTCTACGGCCATACATTGACTCATTCGTTGTAGTCTTCATAGATGACATTCTAGTGTACTCGAAGACGGAGGACCACGCTAGACATCTAACTGAGGTGCTGAACAAACTGTAGGAGCATAAGTTATAAGCAAAGTTGTCCAAGTGTGAATTCTGGGAATCTGAAGTTGCATTCCTTGGTCATATTATTTCTAAGGAGGAAGTGACCACTGATCTACAAACGGTTGAAGTTGTGAAGGGTTGGCCCCAAACAAAAACGGTGAAAGAAGTCTGAAACTTTTTTGGGTCTAACTGGGTACTACAAGAAATTCATCTAAGACTATGCCAAGATAGCAGTACCACTTATAGGATTAACAAAGAACAAAAGTTTTGAATGGACTGAAGCGTGCGAGAGGAGTTTTCAAGAGTTGAAAAGCCGGTTGATTTCAGCTCCAATATTGGTCTTGCCACAAGCAGACAAGGGATACATGATCTACAGTGATGCTTCATACCAAGGTTTTGGGTGCGTTCTGATGCAAGAAGGATGAGTTATAGCCTACAGTTC